>ML785371.1:336039-348518 GCA_009831015.1 Picea engelmannii | reverse complement strand
CTCTTTCACATTTAATATGATACAGTAATACGATTCTTTCCTATAAAGCTTGTTTTGTTTTATTGTATGATTCCTTGATCACATACATAGGTTTATATTGAGTTTATGCTATCACTATCATTTCGGTTGGTTTGTGTTGTTTTTATATTGACTACACAAGAGCACTGGAGTGAAGCGGGAGCAACAAAGACTATAGGAAGCGAGTATAAGGTATGTTACTTATTCTTGCCTCTTAGTAAATTCAATATTTAAAACTTAAGGAAAGCGTCCTATTCTGTCATGTTTTGTTCTAGATCCAGGTGGATCTAGGGAGATCGGTTTGTGTCCGCACTTACGGATTTATCCATAAACAATAGGAAAACCTTGGATTGATAGAGATCAAGCCAAACGAAAGAAAGAAGAAGAAGTCTTGGAGTAGAAGAAACAAGAGTTAAAATATTTCATGACCAGGAGGATCACACACTTGATCGAAGAACAGGAGAACAGATCAAAGCTATTCGACACTAGAGACCCTGATGTCAAAGCTGCAAGAACATTAGGAGACCCAAAGAATACTGAAGTACCTATCTCGAATAAAGAAGATGTGTTACCCTTGAGTTCTAGGAGAGAATATCAACAACGCAAAGTAACTAAAACCACAAAAGATAAGAATTAGAATGGAAAACGAACTACCGAGACAAAGTAAGAAGAGAGATAAGTTACAGAAGGTTCCAGAAGGAACTTTGCAGACATAAAATTTGTAGAATTTGAGCTTCGTCGGGATATCAGAACAATGAGACATGGCACTTCTCCATGGTGAAGCAATATAGTCATTGGGGATATTATAACCGTTCGATCGACGCTCTGAATGGGCAGAAAGGCAATAAAGGTCCGTCATCAGACCGTTAGACCATGCCATAACAGATCAAACAAGAGTTAATTGAGGCTCATAACCATTGCAAGCAAATTGGTGCCGAGTTGCCTAATTATCCTATCGCACCATGCACAGAGAAAACTTTTTCTAACTGAGAATTTCAAGCCCGCAGACTAAGTGAATTGTATACAGTGATCATTTCACTATTGTTGTTTGTTTTAGTGCCATATCTAAGATCATCGTGACCCTGATAATTTTAATCCTGAGCACATATGTCCGATGAGCTCACCGCAGTCTAAGAATCAGTAACGAAAGTTATCCTTGAATTAATCATTGAAAGAGTCATGTCGTAGAGAGGAGTGTCTATAGGCGTAAAAGCATCTTCGACAAGAGGAATATCGGCCTCTCCATCCACTGCTCGATCCAGTCCATCCCAACCAGTAGATGAAAAGTGAACTAAGCACAAAGACGATCTCGCGAATGCCAAGCTGATTTCCACTATTTTACCTGCCTGTCTACCACCCCTGAGCGGCGTAATCAATCGAGACAGTGTGCCCAGAGAGTTTGAATATGCTTTGGTCACTGTGTACCTCCCGAAATGGATACGCACAGTGTGCGCAAACCAAGATAAGATTGCAGCATTGAAATTTAGCGACTTCAACCTCGGCAACAGGAAGGTGTACAACATGCTCACCCCACACAAGTATCTGACCAGAACCAAGGGAAAGAACTTGAAGATCATCCCCCAGTCATGGACCATGAACCTCACGCAATCCAAACTACTCAATGTCATGAAGATTCCTCACTTTGGTAGGCACCAAGAAGTGAACGCATGCGTCAAGTTGTTGTTGTCCTGCTACCATGGCGAATATTTTTGGTTGAACCGTCGTATCACAATAGATCCGACATTGATCAATCGGATCATAGGGCTAATCATGCAAGGCCCTGACCCACAAGATTTCTATCCTGGGAAAAACATGGATCGTTCTCTTGCGCATAAGATTAAAGACACCTACAGAGATGTCGAGAAAGGAACACAAGGCTACAAGGTAGCCTCTATCCAGAGCGACACAGTGCGCCTAACTTGTCAATTGATCACAGGAAATTTGGTGTGAAAGAATCGACCCACCCAAGTCACGGGGTTCACAGTCGACCTCGCAGGGAAGTGCACAGAAGGACTTCAGATGAATTGGGTGCAGTACCTGGTAAACCAATTGGAAATCGACTGCAGGGAAGTGTAGGATCAAGGATACGAGTTCCACTTCAGCTGGCTTCTCATACTAGTCGCTTTCATTGCATGGGAGATGATGGAAAATGCAACCTTCTTGAACATCGATCCATTTGAACCTCTGGCCGCGAAGTTCGGTACAATGTGGTACTCAAATGACATGAATAAGAAATGGAATTCAAATGTCGTGTTCCACACATATTACAACTAGTTGAAGACAACTATCAAGTCTAAGCCTCGTATAACCTCGAACACTCTCCATAGGTTCAGGCCCTTGATGAAATTCAGTGTGGACCACCATTTCATCTATATCACAACACACATTGATAAGCACAAACAACAAATCCAATCATACTACAAGTTGACGGAGGAGGATTTGGAGGAAATCACCAAGGAATGGTCGGTGGACCTCCTCATCCCAGCAGACCCCACGGATATATCTGATATTGATAGTCCCGAAGTAGCTCATGATACCCTTGGACCCAGCAAGACAAAGAAGAATGAAGATGACCAAGATGTCAGCAGTACCTCTGTGAATATTGCTTCCATATCAACAAATCAAGGAGGAGATGGTGTAGAAGTTGAACAGAAGAAAGGTGAGGTTACACCGCCTAGAGACGAGGAGGACCCCTCAAATAAAAGGAAGGTTTCCCCACTGAAACCCTAATCCCAAAAGAAAATGAAAGCCACCAGGACCAAATTTGAGACTACCCTCACATCAAATGACTTTGATTTTATTGTAGCAGCCCTGAATGATGCTTCGCTGGAGATAGTAGAGAAGCAAGAATCTAAGAAGGAGGAGGTGTTCAATCAGATCAAGTTTGAACTTCAAGGAGTGCAGTAGGCACTACAGTCCAGCTGCACAGTTTCCACTGCACCTCTGTCATTGGAAATACCAGAACTAGGTGATGATACAGCTGAACTCCACCGGATCGTTGATACAGTCAAAGCTCACCTTCGACAAGATCAAGAAGAGACAACACAAGACACCCAGGCTTTAGTGCAAGTACAAAAATACCTTGAGGAGAAATGCAGTGCTACATAATGGGAAAATCTTGCTCTGCAAGCGAAGTGGGATGAAGAAAAAACATAGTTGCAGAAAAGCAAGGAACAATTGCTCGTCGAGCAACTCGAAGTAAAGGAAATGGTTCACAGATCACTTCACTTTGTGATAGTTGTCGAAATAAAGGCCGAAGAACAAGTTCCATAGCAGGTGGCACAACTTGAAGAGGTAATCCAACAGCTACAACAGTGCATAGAAGACTTGGAGCTCTACACTGTGCCCGAGACCCCTCAAGATGTAAGAGACCTAAGGGAAGCAACTACCCATAGCACAGTTGATAGATTAAAATCTCTTGCCTTGGAGTGCAAGCAGTTGAGTAACCGCAGTGCTCAGACCTATGAAAACCACAATGAGAACCCAGAGTTATAGGCACTGGAGTCGCAGCTCTAGGAAGCAAAGAAACACGTAGATACACTACAGGCATAGCTGAAAACCCTGTTGGTTGTAGAAAGAATGAAGAGGTCTCAAGAACAATGCACAACTCAACAGCAGATCCATATGTTTCAAAGAAAAGTAATGGAAGTCACTCAATGACTTCAACCTGTGAAATATAAGGCATGCCAGTTGTTTACAGAGGTAGAGAGTCGAGGAGTAGAGTTAGAAAAGTTTTCCACCGCAGCAGAACAACGTCTAGAAGGGCCAATGAATGACACAGTAATCCAGGAGTTTGTAGAAAAAGAGGCCACAACAAAGCAGCAAGTCGAAGCAGCTCGAGGAAGAATTGCTTAGACTAGAGTGACTCAGGATGAGTCACAGGTGAGTGTTGGGGGCATGTTGGCCCTTGACCAAGTTTTGGGATTTTCTTGGTCATGTTGACCTATTTTGGGACTTTGACAGCCCGTCGAAGGAGGAGCACAAGACGAAGCGAAGATAATGGGATCTCGACCCCCTTTTGGGCCCCTTTTTGGGTTTTTGGGAATATGTAACGGGAATGGGATGTTGGCCCATGGGTTTACCCATGTGTAGGCCCATTTTGTAATATATATATAGATGTCTAGGCCATATAGAGGAGTATTTGAATAGTATATCTATGTGATGTAGGCGAAGTGACAAGAGTTGGATCTGTGTGATCAGGGCTTTGTGCATTCTGTGTAAGACTTGCAGAGATGAGTGCAAGTCCTTGTGAGAGACTATAGATGGCTTAGTGCTATAACACAAGGAAGAAGGATCTAGTGAGCTGGGCATATCTTTTTTCCTATGCGAAGTAAGGGTTTTGATGTATTGGTGCTTGTAACCGATTGACTGAAGGCAATAAATAAGAAGAGTTGGTGGACGTATCCCCAGAGTGGGGGTGAACTACGTAAACACTGTGTTATGTGCTTTGTGCTTTGTCTTGATGTGTTTACATGTTATTTGCTAAGTGCTTTGATATGTTTAGATAGATCTACTTATGATTTGTGCTTATGATATGTGAGAATATTAGATCTCATCAAGATAGTCATGCTTAGTGCTTGATATGCTCATTCTGATCCATTTATATGCTAAGTGCTTAAATACTATATGTTAGTGTGAATATTATGAAGCTTTGTTTTATCAGCGAAGTGAATAAAGATTGCATATTGAGGAATTGATGGTGCTAAGAGCATTATTAAGTGTTATAATCACAGATCTGTGCCCCAGCTAAGGTTGCAAAAACCTGAGTCTTGCAACCACCCCTGCCTCTACCTCGGGTGAGACTTCATCTACTTCGCAGGTGTTGTCGAAAGGGTCGGTAGTTAGGGATTTGTTGGTGCATTGTTGTAGCGTTGAACCCTAGTTTTTCCCCTGTGCCAACAATACATAACCGACAATGTTCCTGGGTAGATGAAGACCTGCAACAAACCATGTTAGATCCTACATAGAGTTATACCATCAAACCATGATTATTTCGATGAAGCCAGTTATCTATTCATTCATTTGTAATCCAAGATCCTCTTCATTTTTTTGTGCTTCACTACGCATAGGGGTATCCACAAGAACAATCTTAAGTCTTCACTAAATCCTCCTTCCTTTCTTTTGTTTATAATTTTTGAGGAGGAGTTTCAGTAGATCATTAAAATAGCATTGGAAAAATTCTGAAATCATCATTACTCAATTCTTTTGGCTAGTCTACTATTGAAGATTCATCACCATCATCACTATTTTGTGTAGCAAAAACTTCTTCATCTTCTTCTTTAGAATTTTCTTTTTCTATTTTTCTTTCATTAGCTAGTGGACTATTGGTCATTATCCTATTATTAACTTCATCAATTTTAGGTGCAATGTATTCATCATCTTTCTTGCTTTGTACTTCAGATTTTATTTTCCATATCTTCATATTATGTTTGTTAGGGTTTCTTATCTTTAAGGATTGCATTGGTAATCTACATTCTCTGGTTTTATGGCCATAGTTGTTGCATTTTTGGCATTCAATACTGAAGTTTTGCAAAGGATAAAATGAGTTATACTTTCTCTTCTTTGTATTGTAGTTATTGTTCTTATATCTTTGGACATTTCTATGATTTTATTGTCCATAAGTTTTGTAGTGTACTGCCTTTTGTCCAAAATTATTGCAAGAGTAACAATATCCAATAAATAGATATTTATTAGGGGGATTCCTTCTGGTGATTGTATTTTTCTTGTCATCTTTTACTCTAGTAGGGAGTGTTGATTTATGTTTATGTGAAACAATTTTCAATGGTATCATCTTTGCCTTATTATCTTCTCTTGTTAAGGAGACCTTTAAAGCCTTTATGTAACTGATTGGTCTTTTGACAGATCCTTGTGATGTAGAAGTTGAGTCTTGGGTGTATCCCAAACTAGTCTTGTTGTTTGGTGACCTCTGACTACTAAGAATTTCATCAAAGTTGTTTGAAATATTTCCCAATTTTGATCCCTCCTTTTCTTTCTCAAGTTCACTTTTTAACAACTTAATTTCAGCTTCTAGTTTCTCACATACTTGTTTTTTTTATCAATAAGTTGTTTTAAAATGAATTTTTCAATTTTATTAGTTTCCAAGAGCTGGGATTTTAAATCACTGATTATATGCTCTAATTCTCTGATAGTTCTTAATGCATCTATTTCTTTTGATTGATGTGATTCTTCAAATTCTTGAAGTTATTCCCTAAGTATCTTGTTCTTCTTTTTATACTTTCTTAGTTCCTTCAAAGCACTAATCAATTCCGCTTCTAGGTTCACTTCTCCTTCAAATTCAAAGTTTTATTCCTCATCTACATCATTATTTTGAGTGTACATTCCCATAAATAGAAGATATGAATCTTCATCTTCACTCATGTCTGAAGAGTTGATTCTTTAGAGTAGAAGTTTTTCTTTTTCTTATAAAATTTATTCTTGTATTGGTTTTTCTGGTTGTGAACTTCTTCATCATTTTCCTCCTGCTTGGGATAGGGACATTTGTTAGCAAAGTGTCCAATTCTTCCACAATTGAAACATTTGAAAGGTAACTTTCCTTTATATTTTCCAAATCCTTTTTGGAGTTTCTTTATAAAGTTGGCCTCTTCTACATCTGATATGTCTAACTGATATTCATGAGACATATGTTCATGTTTCTTCTTTACTTTAGATGCCTTAAAGGTTGTTTCATATTTTGATGGTTTTTCATTCCATGTTCTCATCTCATATGCTGTAAAAATTCCATGAAGTTGATCAACTATGAGTTTGTCAAGTTCTGGCCTATCTTCAATTGTAGAAATCTTGGCATCATATCTCATAGGTAATGATATTAGTATCTTTTGAACAATAGGTTTATCTGTAAGTTCTTCTCTAACTTCTCTGATTGAATTAACCACTTCATCTACCCTATGAAAATATTCAACAATGTTCTCTTCTTCTTTCATTTTCAGATTTTCAAACTGAGTTCTATAGGTCTGTAGTTTGGCTTCCCTGACTTTGCTATTTCCTTCATATACAACCTCCAATTTGTCCCATATTTCTTTAGCTGACTTACAATGCATAAATTTCACACATATAGAATTTGTCAAACCTCCTAGAATTGCATTAACTTCTCTTGAGTTGTCATTGCATATTTTCTTTCCTGCAACATATTTTCCATAGAGCATAGCCACCTCCATTGAACAATGGTGCTTTGTTGTTAGACATTCCCTTTTGTTGATCAATATTTGGGATCTACCTTCCAGTTGTTAGACTATGATGAAGGCACTCACTATGATACCAATTGTTGGAATACTGAGAGGGGGGGGGTGAATCAATATTCCCATTTTTTAAAAATTAGAAATTAATTTTATATTTTGTTAATTACCACAATAGATCAACAATGTACTTGTATATAAAATCAAATATATAAATATAATTAATAGGAATTACAAGGTTATTATGAAGAATATTGAAGCACACCAATCATTTTTAGAGCACCGACTCTAGGAGACACAAATGTTGGACACACCTACCACACTTAGAGGGGGGAGGGGGGGGGGGTGAATGAGTGTGGGGATCTTTTTCCCAAAACTTCCCTCTTACACAAAAACTCCTTAGTTAACATTGAAAATTTTCTCATTACTCATTGATGTCATTTATAATCAGTTGGATGTGAATACATATCAGCAACATATCATCAACAAATCATATCCACAAGGAACACAAAGAACACAAGATGTATGTACAATTTTTCTTTTTATTATGGACTTCAATCCGGGGGTTTTTCAGCAACAACTGAATAGAGTACAACTATACAAGAGAACCAGCTTTATATTCAAGGCTCATCTTACATTCTCAGGACCAACTGAGATGAGGCAAAAATCCTCAACAGATATCAATCTGTCAACATAAACAATTGCATCAACCATGTACCAACCTGTGCCAAACAACCTGTAATCAACCTGTACCATAAAAAGGTGCATCCAACCATGTACCAAGTATATACCAATAATGTGTTAACTACTCATCAACAATGAATCATCAATATGTACCAACATCATAAACTATACACCTCATGTATGTGCCAACTCATCAACTGCTTGTCTCAACCATGACTAGTTTTGGATTAGTCAACAACCCCAACTTGAAATAATCATAACTTTGTACTTGTAATGAATAAAGCTCTGAAACTGATACACAATGTTATTCAGTGTGTTTAATGAAATTCCTCCAGGTGGCACTACTTGGAACCTCTCAAAAAAGGATTTATAGAAAAAATGACATACCTTGCTGAATTCTAGCTTATTCTAGAGAGCGACCTTATAGAGTCTGCCCCACACAAAATATTCATGGAATTGATCTGAAACTATTATAAAACATACTAAATCATGTACCCTAACCAAAACATTTTGTCTCGCTGAATTTGGATCTGTTATGAAGAAGTTATGACGTTTTTACCCAAAACACATGTTTTTGACTAGTTTCAGGACTAGCCACAAACTCTATTTTCCACGGAGTGTAACTCCCAAAATACAACGACCCACAAGATGAATTTGTAACCACAGTTACTTGGGTATGTTTTCTCAATGGAATATAAATTTCACGGTCTGAATCATTATAGAAAAACAGTTATAGCGAAAATGGTGAGATGACCTGTAAATAACATACCTTAGAAAGCATCATCAAAAGAATTTATCCTCCCTTCAATTCCGGCCCTCTTTTCTTCACCTTCCTTCTGAAATTCAGCTTAGATATCCTTGGTTACCTCATTTACCTATAGATATTCAATATTATCAAGAATATCTCCATCAATACTCCAAAAGATATTCTCACAAGAAGCTCTCCATTGTTCCACAAAAAAGATGTTCTACAAGAGACCATTGCTATCTTACTTATACTTTCATACTCTAGGTCACTTAACCCATTTTTAGGTCACTTAACCCATTTCTAGGTCACTTAACCTATTTTCCTTATTTTAGGGTTAACCACTTTCCATAAATAGAAATTTCACCAATATTTTATCATTTAAATATTCCTTCTTGATTTTGTCACCTTACTTTATCGTTTCTTGATTTTGTCACTTCTCTTGATTATTTAAATAATCCACCTTGACTTTGTCACCTTACTTTATCATTTAAATAATGATTTCTTCTTTTAGGTCACTTAATCCATTTCTAGGTCACTTAACCTATTTTCCTTATTTTTAGGGTTAACCACTTTCCATAAATAGAAGGTTCTCCAATACTTTATAATTTAAATATTCCTTCTTGATTTTGTCACCTTATTTTATCATTTCTTAATTTTGTCACTTCTCTTTATTATTTAAATAACCCACCTTGACTTTGTCACTTTACTTTATCATTTAAATAATTATTTCTTCTTTTAGGTCACTTTGACTTCTTTGACCTTGGGGGCTTCAAGCCTTCATGTGGGGGTCCTTCATCTTCGTAAGGCCATAACTCTCAAACCATGAGGAATTATGTGACATTCCACATACCACCGGAAATGGAATGACAAGCACTATCTATCTAGGATAATTTCACCAACAATTTCCTTGATCTTCATCTCATTATTCCACATACAAGCATGGTTCCTCCAACCACTCTTCTAGGATAACTCAATCTGCAAAGTGTCTTGCCTTGAGGGATTTCACCATAAGGGGACCACTTTGGAGTTCATCCATTTGTGCACCTTATCAATCATGATAAGACAATAATGAGAGCATGGTTCCTCCAACCATTCTTCTAGGATAACTCAATCCGCAAAGCATCTTCCTGTGAGGGCTTTCACCATAAGGGTACCACTTTGGAGTTCATCCATTTGTGCATCTTATAAATCATGATAAGACAATAATGAGTCATCTATACATTTTTCCAACAATGCATCATATACCAATGAAACCACATCGATCCATCTTCATCATGTATCAATGAAAACTCATTGATCCATCTTCATCATATCAATGGAAACTCATTGATCCATCTTCATCTATGCATTCTCATCAAGGACAATACATATTATATTACATAAATCATCAATCAATAAATCATTTGACATCAATCAATAACTTTACATTGCTCAATGACATCAATCAATCAAACCATTGGCATAAATGACAACATGATCCAACAACAAATCCCCTTCTTCAAGGGACCAACCCTAGGAAGCACCAACTCCCTTATCTTTAGGGCACCAACCCTAGGAAGCACCAAATTCCTTGTCTTTAAGGCACCAACCCTAGGAAGCACCAACTCCCTTATATTTAGGGCACCAACCCTAGGAAGCACCAACTCCCTTGTCTTTAGGGAACCATCCCTAGGAAGCACCAAATCCCTTATCTTTAGGGCACCAACCCTAGGAAGCACCAACTCCCTTAAATTACACTTTACTTAGTAAAGGATACGATTCCTTCTATGCTCATCCCTTCCCCCCTCTCTTCATAAGAATCATCATTTCTTCTTCTTGGACTCTACTTCTGGTTTGATCTTCTGATCTGGACTGCAGAGACATTTCTTCTTCACCGTTCTTCCTTGCTTATATAGTCTCCCAACTGGTGTGAGATATTAAGAATTGTGTCCCTTTGTTTGGACCATCGCACCTCTTCATTTAGATTAACAATAATAACCTTTATTTTTCTTCATTATTATTCAAACATTATCATGAAGGATTTTCAAATTAGTGAGAGTGATTTTCATAAATCGATCATTGATATGGATCGATTTCATTTTTAACTCGATCCCATTCCTCTTTATTTCATTCTCAATTTTCGTTGATCAGATCTAAGATTTTTGATCAGTTATTTAATGCATAGCATGTATTGAGTTGCTTAAGATAAATCAGGACAAAGTCCAGATCCTATCTGGTTTAATGTTCCTTCTTGACCGAGACAAATTTCTCATTCTATGTGTTAAATTTTGCACAGAAACTCTTTGGACCTCTATTCCATATGACCACAGGTGGTGAGGAGGTGCTAAGCCAAACAAGTGCTCAATCACTTATCAAGATCAACGGTTACGTACTAATTGCACGTTGAGATGGATGACTGTCATTACTTTGTAACTTTGTCCTTTGGGACTTCTAGCCTTTGTAATCATTCAACCTTCCAGAGTGCATTTCGTTGAAGTGCGTATATTATATCGGACGATCATGTTTTATTTGCACGATGAATGATTCTCATTCACTTCAAAACTTCAGCGTTTCAAGACTTCGATCTTTGCAGTCTTCCAACTCTTCCAGAGCAAATTTCGTCGGAGTGTGTATCGACACTTCCTTGATTAATAAACTTCACATGTCTAGGAGCTAGGACCGTGGGCTTAGGCACAAAGGAGCTTCCGCTCTTTGGGTATTCAACTATTCATGACTTCGGGCTACTCAAACTTTGAAGTAGTTCAATCCCTCCAGAGTTTTACCTACCGAATAAGTCAAAGAATGGCGGTGACCACTTACTGTTGGTTAATACCTCCATTTACGCTATCCTTCCACTATACTTGATGAACGGTCAAGAACGCTCCAAAGTAGATCAACGGTTAGTGTTACTTCGTGATTCATGCTTTCTTTATCATTTCATTTTACTTGATCAGACGATCTTAGATCAGTGGTGAAACTTTAATTCATGACTTTAGCCTTTGGCCCTTCGAGTGGTTGCTCGTAGGAGAAACTGGTTATCCCCGGAGGACATACTCCTGGAGTGACATAGCTTGCTAACATCACTGTTGATGTGGCACTGACCGAGTGGCTGCCACGTGTGTGCTACATGTCTTACTTTGTGACTTTGAAGCTCCAACCTTCGGGTGAAATAATATTTTATGAACCCCTTTTTTTTTGCCGAAGTGGTCAGTGCCGAAGTTGACCACCATTGGACCCGCCTAACCTCATCCAACGGTCACTATGCATTGCCCAGATCTGATGGCTCTCATTCACTTCGAGACTTCGGGGCTTCGGCCTTAGGGTGAACTCATATGTTATGAACCCATTTTCACCGAAGTGGTCAGCACCGAAGTTGACCACCATTTGACCCGTCTAACCTCATCCAACGGTCACTATGAATTTCCCAAATCTGATGGCCCTCATTCACTTCAGGACTTTAGGGCTCCGGCCTTCGGGTAAACTTACATGTTCTTGGCTTCTTTTCGCTGGATTGGTCAGTTTCAGAGTTGTATGCTACTAGGAAACCATGATATGATAGCTATCATTGATCTCGAAGTGCTCCTTAGATCCAACGACTTACTTTTACTTCGGAACTTCGGCTTCAGTTAATATTCCTTCATGCAAATTTCCTTCGGTCGATATTATCCGAAGTGGTCAATGTCGGGTTGACCATGCGTACTTCATTTCCACGATTGACAATGTTAAGCCCTAATATTGGCTCATTACCACTTAATTGGGGCATATTAGATTAGTAATGTTATTTTATTTATGTCGGCTTTAGGCCATTAGTTGTGATTTAGATTAGTAATGTTATTTTATTTATGTCGGCTTTAGGC
>ML785371.1:312109-330302 GCA_009831015.1 Picea engelmannii | reverse complement strand
CTTGTACTTGAACATTTAAGTGGGGTAAAAGGAGGTTGCCCCCTCGAAGAGGCTTATTATCTGATATTATCTCTTTTTCAAGGCGTTGAGTACTTTTCTTGAGGTTTTTCTATGCTATATTGATGTTTGGTTCTTAACAGACAATCCATGACTCTTAGTAGTCAATCTAATGGTCTAGATTTAATCTAGATCTCATGATCTAAATCATTCCCAAATCTTCAACAAACGACCACAATTCTCCTCTTCTTTATGCAAGTTTCCTCTATGATCAGACGGTTGGAATTTGTCCCAAAAACTACATCAGCGGAAAGAATACCTCCTAACCTCTTTGGATTTATACTTTGATTTCAACTGAACCAAGATCATTGTTTTGTTCCTTTGTTCAGAAATCGATGATTGTCATATCTCCCAACTGTAACATAGTTTCCTCACAGTTCTGAGGGTGTTCTCTAGTTGATCTATTGGGATTTCGATCCCAATAGCACTTCCTTAAGGTACTCCTTTTCTTGAGCTTTCCTGCATGCTCTGATCTCATGCAATCTAATACGTTTCCTCTCATGAGATTTAGGTAGATTCCTCTGCACCTCGTTCTATGTCTTCTGCGCAAATTACTATGTTATTTTTCCTGAGATTTTAGAATCTTAAAGACATATAATGATAATACCATATTGATCTTCTTGACACCAATGCCAACATAATACCATGTCCAATCATTTATCATATTTTCCTTCTTTGACATCAATGCTAACACCATAATTCCATGTCCAACAACTATGACATTTCAAACTGATTATGCATGTCTTGGGAAATATTCTTACTCATCATGTCATCATCACTTATAAAGATAATGTCATCCACATATACTTAAAATGATAAGTATGTTTTTTCTATCCACCTTTACATGGAGATTACTATATGAATTACCCTTTCTGAATCCTTGTTCCTACAAATACCTGTTCAATCTTGAATACGAGGCTCTAGGGGCTTGTTTGAGTCCATACAGATCTTTCTTCAATATGCAAACATAATATTCCATTTATTATAGTAGGAATCCTTCTATATTTTCAATGTAGACTTATTCTTCTAATTCACCATTTAGAAATGGTTTTTTTTTTTTTTTTAAATAAAAAGGCAGGTTCTATTAAAGTGCCAGTTGTCCCGCCTGTTAAGGAAACCGAGACAGCTGGCCATTCCATGTTATCTTCCAAACTCAAAGTGTTAGTCTGCCACCCTACCCGAAGGAAACAAGGATGCATGGCCAACCTTAGTATTAGTCTGTTCATTAATATACTACCGCTGCCATTTCTATAAGCTAGAAGAGCTACAACTCTGTTTTGCATCAAAAAGAAAAGAGTTCCTAATAGTAAACAAAAAGGAAAACCTCTTAGCTGGTGTCCTCATGGTCATCCTTCTCCTTGTTGCATCTGACTTGGATGGAGTAGACCTGCGCACAGGTGGGGCATTGGCGCCTTGGGGTGGCGGTGGAGTAGGCAGCGTACAACATATCTAGGCATTGATTGATGCGGATGGCTCTAAAAATTTGGTCGTCCACCATGTTGCGTACATCAAAGATTTAATTCAGGTGCTCTGGGTGAAGAAGTGGTGGTTGGTCCTGCGAATTTTTCAAAATGGAACAGGGGGGAGCTTCCATCCATGCGTCGGCCTCCTCCTGGTGCTCTAGCTGCCCACTTTGCTGCCTCATTTCATCAGGAGGTTCGTGGATGTTTTCTTCGATGCCTCTCTGTGTCTCTTCCTCTACAAAGAAGGGTGTGAATTCCCCAGTTGGAGTGTCACTGGGACCGTGTTCATCTCTTGGAACAGGGGTCATGGCGTCTACTCCGAAACAAGCGGGGGGATCCCAATTATCTGGAACCATGAAAATGAGGCTCTCTGAGTAATTCTAGATGGATTCCTCCAGAGGAATCTCCTTGACATACGCCATGGGAGGCATCCCTATTCCTCTGGACTTCCTGGGTCTCCTTCTCTTAGCTAGAGTCAGTTCTCTCTCAAATTTCTTTTGCCTTTTCCTTCACGAGTTGGCCGCATAGCACCCTGCGCCTCTGCGAGGCCGCCCCCTTGCTCGTGGCATGCTTAGAAATAGAGCTATTGATGGAGTGCCCACTGCAAGGTTGTCTCTGTTTGGCTCTGAAACCTTTCGAATCATCCCAAAGCTTCTGAGGCTGCTGATAAGGGCGAAAATGATAGCTATGGCCATTAAGGCTGTGGTCTTAATGCTTTGGTCGGTCGTTCTCCTCGCGCGAGTGAGAGGCCTCGTCGTATGGTGAAGGCCACTTGGGTTTGTACCCATCATAAATGGTGAGGATATGGGGGCAGGTGGCCACCATTAATGGCCCCTCCTGGCGCTGCTCCATGTATCCTTCCTGCTCCGCATGGCACCCCATCCGAGGGTTGGAGATCCCTGTTGGCAAGAGCTTGACACCTCTCTGAGATGTATGAATCTTTAGAGCTGTGTGCTTCCCAGTGTATCTTTTTTGTCTCCCTTAATACACCTTCATTTTCCAGGTAGTCTGCCACCCTGTTTGCCTCTATTTTTACATGAGAAGGGGTGATGCTAAGGTTGGCCCTTAGGAGGCCTTTGAAATTCTCTAGCATCCCAGAGAGTCGCCAACTGGGTGAGATTTTCTGTGGGTTTTCCCCATGGAGGATTTTGGTGATTAGCTAAATGACGATTTGTGAGTCCCCCTCCAAGATGATCTTGTGACTGTGTTGGGCGATTTCTACTCGTAGACCTTGCAGTAGGCCAATTAACTCCGCTGCATTGTTTGTTGTCTCTCCTAGATATCCCGCTGTTAGGACGAGGATTTCTCCTCTGGAGTTTCTGAGTACAACTCCATAGCCAGCTGGTCCTGGGTTTCCTTTGGAAGCCCCATCAAAGTTGATCTTTATGAAGCCTGCAGGAGGAGGGGTCCAAGTGATTGGACTGATGTTTTGGCACTTGGGTGCTTTGATCACCAACTTGTTGATCAAGATGAGTTGCCAGTTTTGTAGAGTGCAGTGTTCTTCCGGGTTACATTTCAGATCCTCTAGTTTCCAGGTTTTGCTTCTAACTGTTTCCTTGATGAGTGTGGCAATTTTTTCCCAATTTAGTCTTGGTGTGGAGTCCTTGGAGTGGAAGATTCTTTTGTTTCGTTCCTTCCATATTTGCCAGAGAATAAATCCTGGGAGGAGTTGCCAAATATAATTTAGTAAGGGGTTGTTGTAAGTGATCGAGTCCCAGTTTTCAATCGTGTCTCTAATGCTGCATCTATTTTGATTGGATCTATGCATTATTTGGGCTCCCTGGTCCCATATCGACTGGCTGTAATGACACCCGTTGAAAAGATGATATTTGGTTTCCTCTTGCTATTGGCATAAGACGCATATTGAGGGTCCAATGAAGCCTCTTCATCTAAGGTTATCATAGGTTAGAATTCTATTATGAACGATCATCCAGAGGAAGGTGGATACCTTAGGCCAGAGTGCCTTGTTCCAAACCTTGTTCCAAATGTTTTCCTTTTCTTGATTTTGATAGTTACCTTGTAGGTAGTAGGCCTCTTTGATTGAAAATTTGCCAGTTGTAGAGTGCCCCCGTCTAAGGATATCCGGGCCTTCTCTATTGGGGATTTTCCTGTGACTTGCGTAGTGTTGCCAAGCTTGCAGATTTAAGTTCTCTGGGACCCTTAATTCCTGGCTAGAATTTTTCCACTTTCGCCACTGCAGTCTTTGTTCTGCAGGTTTCCAGAGATCTTTCACCTTTAGGGGAATATCTTGATTGAGAGCCTATTGGAGGGGCCTTAGTTCTACCTGATCATTTAGAGGTTTGAATTGTTTCCATGAGTCTTGCCAAAACATGGCACTTTCTCCATTTCATATCTCCCAAAAAGCGTGCTTCTGTACCAGGTCTCTATTTTTCCAAGTTATGCTCCAAATGTTAGAACCCTGTATTCAGACATTGTGCCTAATCATTTGGTCATCCTGCATGGAGGGAGAGTATTTTTTCTTTTAGATTTGTGTCCATAGGGAATCTGGTGTTTTCAGCCATCTCCACCACATTTTGGCTCCCATTATCCGATTGAGCTTTCCTGGGTCTTGGAGTCCTAGGCCTCCCATGCTTTTTGGTGCGTAGACCTTGTCCCAGCCTACCAACGCCCACTTCCTGTTGGGTTGAAGGCCTTGCCAGAGGAAGTTTCGATGGAGGTTCCTTACAACTTTGATGATTTTCTTGGGAGCTGCTAGGGCCATGAAGAGGTAAGTGGGAAGGGTTTGTAGGGCCGATTTAAGAAAAACTAGCATGGCCCTAATATTTAGCGTTCTGAAGGTCCAGTTGTTCAGCCTATTCGAGATGGAGAGGAGGAGGTTGTCCTAGGAGATGGACTTTGTTGGTGCTCCTGTTAGAGGAATGCCTAGGTAATTGGATGGAAGGGAGCTCTTGGGGATTCCCAGGAGTTTGGAGATATGAAGTTGGACCGAAGCCGGAGTATTGAAAAATAAGAGCTTGGGTTTGTCTAGGTTAAGCGTCATACCTGAGGCTTCTATGAAATTGGAGAGGATGGAGTTGAACTTGTTGGATTCTCTTGCAGTAGGGGAATTCATGAGAAGGGTGTCATCAACAAATTAACTGTGTGAAGGAGCCAGCTTGATGTTGTGCAGGAGTAGGCCTTTGAGAGAGCCTTCTAGGACCGCTGATTTAATGTAACGTCCCAGGCCTTCCGCCATGAGTACAAATAGAAAGGGCGATAAGGGGTCCCCTTTTTTGATACCTCTAGAGGGTGAGAAGGGCCGAGAAGGGACTCCATTGAAAAGGATGGAAAAGAAAGCCAAGTAGGTGAGGTTCAGAATCCAGTTTACCCAATTCTGATCAAAACCAAAGGAATTGAAGGTGGCCCTAAGGTATTGCCAACTGGCTCTATCAAAAGCTTTTGAGAGATCAAGTTTGATTAGCATACCTGGAGTTTTTGTCGATTTGAGAGAGTGGATGACCTCATGAACTAAAATAACATTGTCCATGATTTTTCTTCCCTCTACATAGCATGCTTGTTCCTTGGAGATGACATAGGGAAAAATTGGCTTGAGGTGATTCACAATCACCTTTGTAATGATTTTGTAAATTACATTACATAAAGCAATGGGATTGAACTGTTTGGGATTTGTGACCCTTTCCTCCTTTGGTATGAGAGTGAGGAAGATTGCATTGAGAGCCGATAGAACTTGGCCTGACATCCGTGATTCCTCTACTACCTCCCAGACTTCCTTCTGTACTATGTCCCAGCAGTGATGGAAGAAGTCAGTAGTGAAGCCATCTGGGCCTGGAGCTTTTCCTGGGGGCATAGCTTTTGCTGCTTGGTCCACTTCCTCTTGAGTGATATGCCTCATTAGAGCATTGTTTTGTTCACGGGTCACCAGTGAGGGTATGTGACTGGTCACTCATCTGATGGCTTCGTCTCTATCCTCCCTAGTTTCCGTTAGGAGATCATGGTAGTACCTGTTGATCTCTTCTTCTATTTGGGTATGTTCTCTTATTAGATTTCCCTATCCATCCTCCAGATGGGTGATTCTGTTGATGTGTCGGTGGTGTACCATGGTTCTGTGGAAGAATTTTGTGTTCTTTTGCCCCTCTTTGAGCCATTGTACCTTGGACTTCTGCCTCCATAAGGTTTCCTCTTGCTTTCTTCTTTCTTCTAGCTGCACTTGTAGCTTCTCTTCCTCATCCATAAGTTCAGCAGTTCGAGTCCCTGAAATGAAAGTTCTTTGCATCGTTGTCAGATTGTTCTCTATTTCCTACATGCTTTGGAATATGTTTCCGAAGGTGTTTTTATTCCAGTGCTTTAGCAATTTCTTGAAGTTTTTGAGCCTTTGCTGGAATCTGTACATGCTAGTACCATGATCTATTTATGCTTGAGCCCACCAAGTTTTTGCAAGCTGTTGGAAGTCTGGGTGTGTGAGCCAGAATTTCTCAAACTGGAATGGTTTAAATTTAGGTGTTGCCTCCATTTCCAGATGGAGGGCTATTGGCCAGTGGTCCGATCCAGCTTTAGGGAGAATAAGACTTTCCATGCAGAGGTCTTTTTCAATCAATTCCTCAGCCACAAGAAAGTGGTCCATTCGACAAGCTACATGTTGGTTTCCTGACCTACGGTTGGACCAAGTGAAAGTGTCATTATTTTTCTCTATGTCTACTAACTTTAGATGCTCAATAATGGTTTTGAACTTACCACTGTCTTGTTCGAGCCTTCTACTCCCACTAGTTTTCTCCTCCAATGACATGATCATGTTGAAGTCACCTCCTATGATCTAGTTAGGTGTGGTTGTCAATGATTTGATAAGGGCCAGCCGTTCCATAAATTTATCTTTTTCCTGTTGACTTTGGGGTCCATAAACGTTGGTGATGGTCCCCTCTTGATTCGAGCCTGTGACTTCAAAGTGGGCTGTTATGGTGCCTATTGTGGAAAAAGGTCTGCTGAGAGTAGTGTTTCTTAGGTTCCAGAGTATGGCCAGACCCCCTGAAGCTCCTAAGGAGTTTGTTTGAATAAAGTTGCATCCTTTCCATATGCGTTGGAAGATGGTTTCAGCCTCTGTCCCTACACATTTTTTTCTTGTAACATTAGAATATCTGGGTTTTCTGCCTTGATGCAATCTTAGAGGATCCTCTGTTTGGATCTACCATTGAGTCCTCTAATGTTCCAAGTGATGATCTTCATCATTATGAGGGTGGGTTTGGGTGGAGGTATCCCTCAAAGATCTTGTGAATCTGACCTAAGTTAATCATGAGGTTGCCTACTTCCTTGATTAATTGATGTACTGGTTTTCGTCCCCTTCTTTTGTTCTCTCACGGTATTTTTTTTTAGCCTGAGACTGATTCTGTGGCTATGCCTAAGCGTGCCATGGATCCTGTGGTTGAGTCTAGAAAGACCTTGTGTACCTTTCGGAGTTTCTCTTTAGGGAGGGCTTGCAGATCCTTTTGATTGAGGGCTTCCTCAAGTTTCTCCAAGTCAATACCTACTAAATCTCGAGTGTCCATATGCATTAAGATGTCGTTGTCTCCATCTCCTTTCTCTTCTGGGTAGATTTCCTTATTTGGGCCAGAGGAGGAAAGGGTTTGGTTCTGTTCTTTTCCCTGTTGTGACCCTTTGTGTGGATCTTGGATTTCCTCATCTTCTGGTAGCTGGTTCAGTATCTCGTAGGAATTTTTGGTCGAGATATTAGGCTTGGGGTCGGGTATCTGCCTTCTAGGAGGATTTCTCTTTCTGGTCAGGACAGTGGTGAAGCCATCTTTTTGTGAGGTATCGCTGGATTTGGGAGATTTCTTATTCAGTGGGAAGTCTCTGAATAGGTGGCCATGTTCATGACATTTTCTGCACCGGAAAGGGATATGTTCGTAGTCTAGAGTTTGTATCCAGTCTTCATCCTGATACTCCAGCAGTACTGCCCCTGGTAGAGCCTTAGATATATTCATGTAAACACATATTCATGCATATGAGGTGTATTTCCTTTGCTTTGTGGCTTCTGAGGCTTTAACATAGTGACCTATTGTATTGCCTATTCCCATGAGAATCTCCTCCAACCAGAACTCCTGCGGCAGGGAGTAGAGGTAGATCCAGACAGGTGCCATTGTGAAGTCCTCCTTGTCTGGGTTGAAGCGTTCTTTCCAAAATCTTAGGAAAATCCCTGCCGAGTTGTAGAAATATTACCTATTCTCATGAGATTTAGGTAGATTCCTCTACACCTCGTGCTATGTCTTCTGCGCAAATTACTACGTTATTTTTCCTGAGCTTTTAGGATCTTAAGGACATATAATGATAATACCATATTTATCTTCTTGACACCAATGGCAACATAATACCATGCCCAATCATTTATCATATTTTCCTTCTTTGACATCAATGCTAACACCATAATTCCATGTCCAACAGCAGTGACATTTCAAACTCATTATGCGTGTCTTGGAAAAAATTCTTACTCATCATGTCATCATCACTTCCAAAGATAATGTCATCCACATATACTTAAATGATAAGTATGTTTTTTCTATCCACCTTTACATGGAGATTATTATATGAATTACCCTTTCTGAATCCTTGTTCCTACAAATACCTATTCAATCTTGAATACGAGGCTCTAGGGGATTGTTTAAGTCCATACAAATCTTTCTTCATTATGCAAACATAATATTCCATTTATTATAGTAGGAATCCTTCTATATTTTCAATGTAGACTTATTCTTCTAATTCACCATTTAGAAATGTTGAGTAACCAACCAATATGCCTTTATCTACTCGAGAATCAAATTTTCCAACTCTGTCATCTTCTCTTTTTATGTAGCACTAGCTTCCAAATACTCTAAAATGTTTGACATTTGTTGGTCTTCCCTTCCATAACTCATTTGGTGTTATATCATTGTTACTCCTAAGCATTCCTCTGTTCAAGATATGAATGGTTGTGTGTATTGTCTGTACACAAAATATATTTCTCAACTTTGAATCATTCAACATGGTTCTGGCCATCTTTTTTACAGTTTTTTTCTTCCTTTCAACGACTGTAAAATTCGAGAAATTGTTGTTGAGGTTTCCTAGTTGTCGAGAAATTCCTTTTTATTCCATGCTCTTCACAAAATTTTATGAATTCTTTTGATATGAATTCACCTCCATTGTCTGATCTTAAGCACTTAATTCTCGAATCCATTTCATTTTCAACCATCTCCTTGAATATTTTGATATTTTTGAATGCCTCGAATTTATTTTTTAGAAAGGATACTCCAATCATTCTTGTATAGTCATCAATAAGTAGCATGAAGTATTGTTCGCCATTTAGTCCTTTTGTTCTCATTGGTCCACATAAATCAGTCTACACAATTCCAATGGCTTTATTGTAGAGTATTCCTTTGATCTAAATTATTTTCTTGTTTGTTTTCCATGTAGACAATGCTTGCACATAGTATTGGCTCATTTTGAAATTTCAGGAATTTCTCTTACTACTTCCTTTATGTTGATCTTGACCAGATTATCAAAGTTTACATGTCCCATTCTTCTATGCCAAATACAACTTTCATTTTCTCTTCACAAGCAACATCTTTTTTTTGCAATCTCATTTAAGATGTATATGTTGTTTGGAGTCCTTACTACTATAGCCACCAATTTTCATGATCCTTCTTTTCTTATCTTACACTTCTCTGACTCAAATATAAGTCTATGTCATTGATCACACATTTGACTCACACTCAAAAAATTGTGCTTCATGTTTTCAATGAGTAGGTCATTTTTTGCCTTGGCATCCTTACTTGCAATCTTGACTGTTACTTTCCCTATAATTATGGCTGAGTTTTCATTACCAAATGAAACTAATCCATCTCTTTCTTTCTCCATAGATATAAATATGTTCTTGTCACCTGTCATATTTTTTGAACAACCACTGTCAACATACCAATCACTTATTTTGCTTTGTGTCTGTAGTGCAAGGGAGCATTATTCAAAAATTAGTTTATCCTGCTTCCTTAACCAAATTATTGATGGTCCCTTTTAATGATTTTTGAATTCTTGCTTTGATTCCTTTGGAGGAAATATGAATCTAGAATCTTTGGCCATGTGTCCAAAATTGTTGCATTTATAACATTCTACTTCATCATTTAGTGAGCCAAAACTATTATAGTTTATGTTGTGTGCTTCATGAGGCTTTCTGAGATGATTAATTCCAAGGTGACCTTCATAGTTTCTTTTGTTCTTAGTAAAACATTTGCAGTTTATAACTTTGTTCCCAAAATTGTTACAAGAATAACATGAACCAAGAAAGATAGTTTGATACATGGGAGATCTTCTAAATGGTGTTGTTTCTTTGTAGTTTTCTTCTTGATTTCTTTCCATGGGTGGTTTTTTATTTTGAAACCTAGGTCTTCTAGACAGTGCCATCCTTCTGTAATCTTCTTCCCGATCATTTTCATGTGACATATTTCTTTCTTCCTTCTTGGTGAATCCTCTGGTGACTTCTGCATAAGTCCTTTGTTCTTCTTCCTCTTCTGTAGTCATAGAGCTCGAACCCTTCTCTGTTTATGTTTGGTTGTATCCCAGTTAAGACCAGTCATGATATAGCCTTTGATCACTGATGATTTCATATAGTAGTTTGGTGTTATTCTGCTACATATATCTTTTCTAAATTTCCTTCCTTAGTGAAACTATTTCAATTTCTAAGCTCCCTTTCTCCTTTTCCTTTTTTTCCAACCTTCATCTGAGTATCTATTCGATCCTTATGGCTTCTTCAACTTGGACCTTTAGTTTCATAATCATATGTTGATCCTTTTCAAAGTTAGGGTTTTGAGAATCCCCCTTTAGCATAAGTAATTCTCCCTTGAGTGATTTGTTTGTATTTCCCTCTCATGTTAGTTCTTCCAAAGAACTAATTAATTATGCCATGAGATCAACTTCACCTTCTTCTTCATAATCCTCTTCATCATTTTCATAAGCCATCAAGAGTACATTTTCCGAGTCACTATCTCTATCATCGTCTTCATCGGATGATGAACTGTCCTCCTTTGAGTAGAGACTTTTCTTGAATAATTTATTCTTGTTTATTCTCTTGTCTCCTTTTTGATATTTCTTTTATTTCTTAGGAACTTCTTCTTCATCATTCTCTTTGTTCTTATCATATGGACATTTATTATCAAAATGACCAATTTTACCACAATTAAAACATTTAAAAGGAAGCTTACCTTTGTACTTGTCAATTTCTTTCTTTAACTTTCTTATGAAGTTGGTCATCTCCTCATCTTCATCAAAATCATCGTTGTAGATATAGTCTGAATTTGGCTTTTTCTTATTATTCATGGTCTTCTTGGATGCTTTGAATGATTCTTCCTTCGTAGGTGTATTATCTTGCTCTATCCCCATTTCATATTCTATGAGTATCCCATGTAGCTCATCCATCCTCAATGTGGCAATATCTAATATTTCTTCTAGGGCTAATATTTTAGGATCAAATCTCATTGGAAGAGACCTCAGTACATTTTGGAAAACTATTGATTCTTTAATTTCTTCTCCCAATCCTTTAATGGAATTTACTATTTCATCAACTTGTAGAAAGTAAGTTGATATATATTCATCTTCCTTCATCTTCAATTGTTCAAATTTACCTCTATAAGTTTGAATCTTAGCACCCTTTACTTTGGAATGTCCTTCGTAAATGTTTCAAATTTTTTTCCAAATATCCTTTGCAGTGTCATAATGAATCACCTTCACAAATACTATATCAACAAGACTACCCAGAATAGTGCCTTTATCCTTCGAATTGTTTTCAGTGAGTTTCTTTCCATCTCTGTCTATTGGAGGAGTGGTAGGTTTTGTATATCCATCTACTACATATTTCCATACATCAAATCCATGTGCCTGTAAAAAGGTTTTCATCCTTCTATTATAGAAAGAATAATTCTAACCATCAAACATTGGTGCTCCAATATTAGTGTACTCAATGATCTTCCTTCCAATGGTTACATTGTTTTCTTGAATGACCTGCTCTAATACCAATTGTTGGAATACTAAGAGGGGGGGCATGAATCAATATTACGCAATATTTTACCAATTTTAATCAGAACATATAATTATAAACTTTATCATAAGTATATCATCAATATATCATGAGCACTATCAATCATTAGAGAATAACAAATAACCACAAATGCAAAGTACATCAGAATTTACATGGAAACCCAAATGAGAGAAAATCATGGAATGCTCTCTTCTATGTCAAAGATTGCATTCATAGCAAGCACCAACTTCCAAATTCTCTAGCACCAATTGGAAGGAGACACCAACCCCCTGATTTACAGGCACCAACCTGAAGGAATATCCAACTCCATGAATTATTCGGCACCGACCGAAAGGATGATACAACCCCCTAATTTACATGCACCAACCTAAAGTGATCCGAAAATGATCTTTTAAAGACTATGGTTAAGTTTATGCATGAGTTGATTTACCATTTAGGAATTAAGAGAAGAACAATATTTTAGTGAATGAATGTTGTAGCCATCATAAAGAATTCATAACATAAAGTAAACATCAAGAATAACAAACCATAATGCCAAATATTGATAATGGAGTTCGACACAAATTTGCATATGTCTCTCAGCCTTTGTCTTCAGTGGGAGGCTTCTTATTAATCTTTAATGCTTAAAACAATATCAAGAAAGGCTTACATAACATATCCTGAAACCACCTTTCAGATCTGCAACTTCTGGATAGAAACACACATCACCAATGGCTGCAACGTGTAAATCTGAGACTTTTGAGTATGAAATTGTCTATGCTTGGCTCGATATGTTAGGATCTGGAGGAAATTTTATGTTCGGATACTTGGATGGAAAAATAGAAGTCATATTTGGATTCCCCTCAAAATTCTGCAACTTTTGAGTATGAAGTCGACCTACTTATGAACAGGCCCTTGACACCTCCCCTTGGCACAAATCCCAATGTTCACCCTATCAGATCCATACAGTCCATACAATGTCGAACTGCATACCAAAAAACTCATTTTTCTCGATTTTCATGCCTGGATAAATAAGCCAGACTCCGTCAAATTTAGCGACAATTAGCCAAAATTAGCGGGATTTTTCCATATTTGGAGGATTCCAGCCAGATTTGGTGGAAACCACCAAACCACTTTGACCTTCCAAAAGGTGCCACATGGCACCTCCTCATTGGGCCACATGTCACCTCATCATTGGCTTGAGCCATGTCATCATGCCATGTCATCCTACCCAGTCAGCTACCACGTCACTCACCACATCAGCATCATACTGCCATGTTAGCCTGCCCAGACATCGTCCACATCATCATGCCCATTCAGTTGCCACATCATCATCTGTACAGTTCCATGTCATCGTCTATACAATGCCACGACATTGTCCATACAATGCCCCGTCATCCTTCTGTACTGCCACATCATCATTCGTACAGTGCAACGTCAACGTACATATAGTGCCACATCATCATCCGTACAGTGACACATAATCATCCATACAACCACGTGTCACCTCTGTACAGTGTCACGTGTCACTTTCATACAATGCCATGTCACTTTTTTACTGGTCCAAATCACCCCTGAAAAATGCCAAAAATGACTGACGTGTGGCATGTCCTGTTGCTACCACATGTCATGTTGACATCATCATGACGTACTACTAACATCATCTGCCACGTCAGCTATACGGCCTTTGACCATTTGACTTTGACCTTTTACATTTTGCTTGTTTGGGAAAAATTTCAGAATGAGATAACATTCCCATACGGTGTCCATTTGCGAAAAAAAATATATGGCCAGAATTGGCATGATGAGACCTCCATGATGACATTAGTTTCATTTGATTCCGAGAATTTTGAAATTTTGGCCTTCCTGAATCCATTTTGGATCATTCCTCCCCATTAAGACCTTTTGGTCCTCCAAAACAGTATTAACCAGACATCAGGTGTGGGATAGGCCTCCCCACTTGTCTTTTGTCTTCAAACTCTGTCTTGTTCACCTATCGCATCATAATCAATTGCATAATAACCATGACAACTGAAAGCATAGTGTTATCCATTTGAACTCGTTCACATCTTACTGAAGCCACTACCATCCATGTAGATAACATTAGCAACGATAACATCAGATATATGACTGAAACTGAACCAATATGTTTGACTGGCTTGCACGACATTAACTTATCTTAAAGAAAAGTATGATTGAACTTCCATTCTACAACCATCTCATGTTCATGCTTAAGATCAACTACTTTACTTGGCACAATTATAGGTGTATTGCTAGCATAAGTTGCCTTCTTTAATTTTTCCATTGTTACAAGAGATTGATTTTATTTTATGTGATGAGCATGTACAACATATTCAGTTCCCTTCTTAAACAAGTGATACTGATTATGTTCCATGTAGAAGATTTCTTTGTGATCATATAAAAAAGGGTTTCCTGAGACCATTCCACATGTTTATAGTGACACCACATCACATGTTACTTCATCCACATACTTAGATGTAATTGCAAACTTTATGATACATTGCTTTGTTATGGGCAATTTATGATCTTTGCTTATCCAATTTAGTGCATAGGGTTTGTGATGCATCTTAGTGTTTAATCCCAATTTCTTAACCACTTCTTACGAAATTAAGTTAGATTGAGATCCACTATCTATTAATGTGTCGATCTTAGTATGTTTCATTATGACCCTTATATGAAACAATTTACTTCTTGAATCAAAACCATCACCAATTTTACCTGTCAAACCAATTGTTGTGATTTTAGACTCATCACCTGAATCTGATCCCAAGTTTGTTGGTCGTGTTGTTGTTGGAACTTTTAGCCTCCCTTTCCTCTCTTTGAACCACTTTGGTCTCTTATTTGGTTGCAATTGCCAACAATGCTCATCGTCGTGCCCTTCTTTCTTGTAATGCTTGTAAGAGAGCTTCTCTTCCTTCACTATCGTTGAATTTTCTTTCTTCCCATTCCCTTTGCCTTTGCTATCTTTCTTTCAAGATGATTCCCCTAATACATTGAATCCATTTTTTCTTGTTTCAATATATGTTGCTTGGAAAGAAACCTCATCAAGATTATTAGGTCCAAATATAAACACATTATTACAAATATAAGCAAGCAAACCTCTTATATACTTCATAAGAGTTTCTTGTGTAGTCAATGGAACATCTAACATCAAAGCCATATTACGAAATTCATCTGTATATTCTTGCACCGATTGTCCTTTCCTTAACTTAAGACTTTTCCATTCAATTAAATCATTTTCCTTATATCCCAATGGATAGAATTGTTTTCTAAGTGTGGAAATACAAACATGCCATGATGTAAAAATCTTACCAACTTGTTGAGTTCCATGTCGCATTTTACTTTGCCACCAGATGAGAGATGTGCTTTCAAGACGAAGTGATGCTAATCTAATTTTTGTTGACTCATATTTGATTTGTTGCACATTACAATATACCTCCAGTTGTCTAACCTAGTTATCAAGTTTCTCAGCATTAACTTCGCCATGATACATAGGAAAAACAAATTTTATATCAAGTTTAAGTAATGGCATATCAGGACTATGTTTACGAGAATGTTTTCTTGTAGTAGAATTTGAACTTGTACTTGAAGAAGAAGAAGATGGAGATGAAGGAGGTGAAGGAGTAGATTTTGGAGGGTCCTCTCCTTCTTGAATTTTGGATTTCTTTGAATATTCCCCTTGAAAAGGTATCTTTCGTTCCAAGTAATCATCATACAACACTTTTACCATCTCCAACATGGCGAAGAAAGTCTTTTGAAACTCTCTTTCGTTTTGAGAAAGTCCGTCTTCCCATGCCATATTCTCACTTTTAGATGTCCTCTTTCTTGATCCAATCTCAGGATATCCTTCTACAAGCTCTCCTTCACCACAACTTAACTTTTCCCTGGTAATCATGCAAACTCAAACAACCAACTATCAACCTGCTCTGATACCACTTGATCTGAAAATGATCTTTTAAAGACTACAGTTAAGTTTATACATGAGTTGATTTACCATTTAGGAATTAAGATAAGAAGAATATTTTAGTGAATGAATGTTGTATCCATCATAAAGAATGCATAACATAAAGTAAACATTAAGAACAACAAACCATAATGCCAAAGATTGATAATGGACTTCAACACAAATTTTCCTACGTCTCCAAGCCTTTGTCTTCAGTGGAAGGCTTCTTATTAATATTTAATTCTTAAAACAATATCAAGAAAGTCTTACATAATAGATCCTAAAACCACCTTTCAGATCTGCAAATTATGGATAGAAACCTACATCATCAATGGTTGAAACAGGTAATTCTAAGACTTTTGAGTATGAACTCGGTTATGCTTACTTCAACATCTTGGGCTCTGGAGGAAATTTTCTGTTAGGCTACTCGGATGCAAAAACATAAGCCATATTTAGATTCCTCTTGAAATTATGCAACTTTTGAGTATGAAGTCAACCTACTTCTGAACAGGCCCTCAGCACCTCCCCTTGACACAAATCCGAATGATGTGCCTTGTCAGATCTGTACAGTCTCGAACTATGTGCCAAAAAATTCATTTTTCTCGATTTTCATGCTCGACTAAATAATCCAGACTCTGCCAAATTTAGCGTCAGTTATCCAAACTTAGCGGGATTTTGCCAGATATGGAGGATTCTTGCGAGATTTGATGGTAATCGCCAGATTTGGTGGAAAGCGCAAACCAATTTGACCTTCCAGAAGGTGCCACATGGCACCTCCTCATTGGGCCAAGTTTCACCTCGTCATTGGCCCGAGCCACATCATCATGCCACGTCAACCTTCCCAATCAGCTGCCACATCAACCTACACAGTCATCTTCCACATCAGCATCTGTACAACCATGTCAACATGCCCAGTCAACTGCCAGGTCACCATCCATACTACCATGTCAGCCTACCTAGTTAGATGCCACATCATCATCCATACAGTACAACATCATTGTTTGTACAATGTCATGTCATCGTTTGTACAATTCCATGTCATCCTTTAGCGTTGCCACATCATTGTCCATACATTACCACGTCATCACCCCTGTAGTGCCATGTCATCATCAATAGGGTGCCACATCATCATTCATACACCCGCATGTCAAATTCGTACAATGCCATGTGTCACTTTCATAGAGTGCCACATGTCACTTCCATACAGTGCCACATGTCACTTCGGTACAATGCCATGTGTCACTATTTTACTAGTCCAAATCACCCCTAAAAATGCCAAAAATGATTGCCACATGGCACATCCTGGTGTTTCCATGTGTCATATTGATGTCAGCATGATGTATTGTTGATGTCATCATGACATACTATTGATGTCATCTACCACGTTAGTTGTATGACCTTTGACCAATTGACTTTGAACTTTGACTTTTTGCATGTTTGGGAAAAAGTTCAGAACGCAATAACTTTCACATACGATCCATTTTTGGAAAAAAAATAAATATGGCCAGAATCGACTCTATGAGCCCTACAAAATGGCACTGGTTTCGTCTGATTCCGAGAAATTTGAAATTTTGGCCTTCCTGGATCCATTTTGGATCATAAAGGAAGCTCCAACTCCCTAAATTCTTGGTCACCAACCGAAAGGAGGCTATAAACTTATTTCCTTGCCTCATCCTACTGCCCTAAAATATAAGTGTAGACTCACTGTCACTACAATTGATCAACCTATAACTACCACTGTCATTGATATATCAACCTGTCATTGTCACTGTCACTAGCAATGTCACTGCCATATCACTGTCACATCAACCTGTAACTGATAATAAACCGATCATCCAACCTGTCACTGTCTTTGTAACTAATCAATAGACCACAACAAGATCCACTAACATGGATACCAAAACCATCACCATAACATGTACATCAACCATGTACCGAAACATGTACCATACCATATGCCAAGTATCCAAGATGTGTCAATGTCTCAACAATGTGCCTCAAGTATGCATTATAACCATCAAGATCATATGCCAAGTATATACCTCGAATATATGCCAATATCACAAATATATGCCTCTAACAATGAACCATAACATCCATAAACTAAGTACCAATGATATGTCTCAAGCATGTATCAATATCACCAAAACATGGACCTCAACCATATACAACCATATACCAAAAAGGGCCTCCAAGACATGCCTTAAGAATGTGCCATACCATCCATGATACAAGCCTCAACAAAGCACACAAATGTGATACATTTACTCATGAATAAATAGTTGATACATACCAACTCAGATCCTATAGCAACTCGGTTGTACCATCAAACCTTGTTGCAACCTGAACCAAGCATCCTTCATCAAATATGGATTATCCTCGCTACATAGATTCTATATATCACACGGGACCTCGTGCGACAAACGCTAAATAATCTGTGGGGGTGCCTCACAGGACACCAATAGTCTGACCCGCACAGGTCATGTGAACTAGGATTTTATGAAACCCTTCTCTACAACTCTGAGACTTTCACACTCCTCTCTTCCTCATATCCACTTCCTTGGATACACTACGAAAGAATTACCAAAAGATCACATGAAATATAGATAAGCATTGAACTTGAGTGTGTAAATATGAGAGGCTTCTTGAGGTGTATTTATACTTTTCTAAGTGACTTATTTTCCTTACTTTAGTGCCAACCTGTACTTTCTTGTTATAACT
>ML785371.1:288975-312009 GCA_009831015.1 Picea engelmannii | reverse complement strand
AATTACCAAAAGATCACATGAAATATAGATAAGCATTGAACTTGAGTGTGTAAATATGAGAGGCTTCTTGAGGTGTATTTATACTTTTCTAAGTGACTTATTTTCCTTACTTTAGTGCCAACCTGTACTTTCTTGTTATAACTATTTTACCCTTTAATTAATGACTTTTAACTTCTTGTTGTAACTATTTGGGGGCTTCTTAACCAATCTTCGGGGCTTCCAACTTCATGACCTCATAACTCCTCAACTGGGGGGAACTAAGTGACGTACCACCTATCGTTGGAAACGACACAACGAATAATATCCATCTATGATGATTTTGTATTCACTTGAAGTATTCTTCAACCTCATTTTCCTCAGTCAACTTTGGGACTAATGAACACACCTATGGGATTTTTATAGACTTATTCAAAGAGTCTTCCCATGAGGGCCATGCTTAAATATATGCCATAAGGGGACCATGTTGGAGACTTCTTCAATTATACCCAATACTTCTAGAGGCTTATATACTTCCTCTAATGTTGACATCAATGATAATCAATTTTCAAACAATCTTGACCATGGATACCACCATATTCATCTTTCCAATCATACTAGGCCCATCGATGTTCAAGTGAAGATTCTCATTTGTTAGTGTTGGTCCTAAATTATTCACTTGATTGATAAAGGGTAGAGCTAGGCCACCTCAAGTTATGAATGGTTTTTTTTTATTATTAATTAAGTTGGTGGGTCAGCTAAATGATATGTTTTTCAAAGGTGAAAATAGGATTGCACTGGCCAAACAATATGGATGTAGTTTCTCCTTGGATAATGTTATGAAATTTGATGAAAAATTGGGGATATGGAAAGATAAACAGAGGAAACAACAACAAGTAATGCAATGAATTACCTGTTGTGTGAGAATTAAGACTTAAAATGATATTTTAAGGCCTAGAAAAATATCCAGATAGAAATCATCCAACATGTTTTTAAATAACTGATATTTTTACTAAAAAAATAGTTGTTTAACAGGTTACACAATCATAAAAAGATGAATTAGAACAATAGCTAAAAGAAGAAGGAAATGCACATTGCACACCTCACAATTTGCATCCAAGATGAAAGTAAAACACATGAAAACTTAAGCAAGAAAACACAATTTTCATCAATATATATTCAACATGTAGAGAGATTTACAATCATATGAGCAGGTCCAATCAATTTTGATGCTTGAATCCTTTCGCTAAAAACTGAACCCTCAAAACATACAAAAACTGCATATTTATCAGGGTGGCATAGGCTCTCATCCGTCTGGGACTGAGGCTTAACTCTATACTACCAGTTGTAAAACAACTAATTAACTTAACTAAACACATTGTTGGAGTATATTAAGGAATAATCCAAGCTTGACTTAATAAAAAAAGAGTGGTTCTTATCACACATAAAAGACCACTTATTATGCTTTAATCTAATAGAGTCTTGCAATTAAACAATTAAAAATTGCTACTTAGCAATGAAACTAGATTGATGTGTATGCTGGAGTGAACTGATATTTGACAAAAAATCATGAGGAGTGACATAACTGAGTTTTGTATTGAGCATTGGCATTCATGCACACTATTGGAGGCCACTAGAGATAATTGAATGTGTTGGCAATGTTTTTTCTTCAACTTATCTCCTAGAGGAAAGAATCAAGTCATCTAGTGTTTTCCTGGAGTCTCTAATATTCTTTCTATAGTTTGGATTATAGCTTCTTGAGTTTCTGGTTGTGGATTTGCAGGGTCTGGATTTCGAACTTATGTTCTGTATTGTTGGCTATCGTTGAACTACTACCAGATGATAAATCTGATGACATGGACTGGCTTGATGTTCCCTGGTTTGGCGCCCTTTTCAAACTTTAAAATATGCCATTAACGAAGATAATCCACTACAAGAATTCAACGTTCGAGAGTTTAGGAGCCCATTGTATTCATATCTTCTGGAGGCCCAGACTCTTAGAGTCATTAACCACCACTTATTGCTAATTAACCTAGGATTTATCCTTAAACATTTGGTGTTTTGACACTTCGACAATTTGGGGGTTCGATAGTTGTGAATGTTGAGTTTGAGAATATCCCGAAGTGACAATGTTGTGGAGTTACATGGCAGTTCAGGACCCACTTCAACTTTTCGGGGGTTCGACACTTCGGAGGTTTGGAGAACTGTGCTCACTTTCAGTTGAAATCCCCCGGAGTGCTAAACTCCCAGAGTCATTAACCATGTTTATATTAATTAACCCAATATTGATACTTTAATAATTTGGCGTTTCGAGAGTTTCTGGACTCTGGCTCTTCGGGGTTCAGGAGTTTCTAGATGCAAAGTCTGGATACCTCCTGGATGGTTGATCTCATGGATCTGACATGTCTACATGACATCACTATCACTGACGTGTTCGCATGAAGAGAGTTACACGTGTCGCCTTGAAATGAACAGATAATGTAACCCAAATGGCCTAAAATGAGTGCCACATGTTGACGACCAATGGATGCCACGTGTCACTACATATGAATGCTACATGTCAGCACAGATGAACGCTATGGGTCAGCACAGATGAACAATATGTGGCTCTGACATTTCAACATTCAAGAGTTTTTGAGTGTTAAGTGTGGAGATCTCCTGGATGGCTGCCTTGCGAAGCGATGCGGCAGTTCGGGGCTTCAACGTTTCGACATTCAGAAGTTTTGGAAAAATATGAGCTCGGACGTTTTAACGCCGAAGTTGCAGAGTGAATTTTGTGTAACTCTATGATTAAACCTCGTGCCTTTCTGTAACTTTGAATGTATGAGAGTTGTTTATCCGAGTGGTATGTTGGATCTCCACCATTGCAAATTTAACCTATCTGTTCTCACAATATGAGCCCGAAATTGGTTTCTATGAATTGTTGTGTTTTGTCCACGGGTTTTCCCTATGCATACAAAAGACTTGGTCAACTTGTTGCATGCTCAATTAGTGATAAACATGATGAGAAGTATTTTCAAACTCAAACCAGAACATGTAATCATCTTTCAAGGATTAAAAAAGACGGTGCAAAATAAGTGAAAATGGGTGAGGGCCATTGAAGCTGAGTGATTAAATCATGGAGAATAAGCTTAGAAAACACAAAACAAAAATTAGACTTGATGGATGTATAGGGTAGAGGAGGGAAGGGGTAGGGGTGTAGGCCTAGGGTACAACATTGGCTCCAACCGGGGATAGCACTTCCTTGTGAGGTGATAAGCACAATAGATCAGGTGCCTTACCTCTTCAAAACCTTTCTCCCACTTGTTGTAACTTACCTCTGTTTCTGTTTGCCAACCATGTATATTTGCTTCTAACCATATTTAGAGATGGCACCAATTTTTCCTGTCTTCGAAAAGAAGATCAAACTAGCAACACTAACACACCCCCGTGCCTTTGTTGGCTATGGAGTCTTTATTCACACACAAACTAACTAATCAAATGAAAACAGAAAAAAGAAAAGAAACTATGGTACAAGAGGGACCTTCCCTCGGTATTTCAATCAAAATAATGTTTCAGGAAGTGCCCATTTACTGGCCCCCCAAAAATTTCAGTGTTGTCCAGATTGTGTAAAACAAATGTATTATTTTCCAAAACCTTAACCACCTTAAAAAAACCAAACCAGAGGTTATTGAACTTACCATGCTTAGATTTTTCTTCCCTTTTGGCATCCCACCTCAAGACCATGTCACCTTCTTGAAAGATCTCCTTCTTGGTATTCTTATCAAAAGCTGATTTGATTTTTCTCTTGTATGCATCAATTATCTGATTCGGTGCTTCTCTCTTTTGTTTAACTTCTATAATCTGAAAGATTCTCCTCTAGATGTCATTCAGCTCCTCAATTTCTTGTAGGAATTTCAGAACTGGTAGACTGAGATGAGTAGGTAAGAAAACATCGATCCCATAGACTAGCTAAAATGGTGAGGTTCCCAAGGATATCTTGGTGCTTATCATATCATCCCACAAGGCATACTTAAGTTTAGAGTCCCGAGATTTCTTGTTTTCATTTAACAATTTCTTGATGATCCTGATGAGAGACTTGTTTGATGACTCAGCTATCCCATTCCCCTGAGGATAATAGGGCATGGAATGTGTCAAGGAGATTTTATGGCTGCCACATAAGTCCATCATGGCTTTGGACTTGAATGCTTGGGCATTGTCTGTTATAATATTTCTAGGGATCAAGTTGGACCTGGCAAGGATATTGGTTTCCAATAAGTTCATAGTCACCTTGTCAGTAGCATACCTAGTGGGCACAACCTCGATCCATTTGGTAAAGTAGGCAGTGGTAGTGAGGATCCACTTTTGTTGCCCACTAGAGGGTGGATTTATCTCACCTATGAAATCTAATCCCCATTGTTGAAAGGGGCCACTGGTAGTGATAGGTTTCAGGGGAAGTGAGAGTAACTTTTGTTTTCCTGCAAAATTTTGACATTCATTCCATGCCCTTACTATAGTGAATACATCAGTGAAAAGGGTGGCCCAGTAGTACCCTGCCCTTAGGATCTTGAGGGTTGTAGCTTTCCAATGCTGGTGTCCCCCACAAAATCCCCTGTGCATATCTGTTATGACTTTCTTAGCTTCATTTTAATCAAGACACTTTAATAAGATGCTAGCAAGATCCCTCCAATACAGGTTCTGATTTAAAATGAAGAATCTTATAGCTTTTAATTTGAGAGTCATAGCCCTTGTCTTCTTCAAATATGGTGGAAATTCTAGGTGCTGCAGAAAGTAAATAATATCTATGTACCAAAGTGAAGAAGAGTAGTTTTCAAATACCTGCATGTTGTCTTATCCAGACTGTGTCATGGGTGCATTGAATTGGATGAAGGTCTGATGCAATTCCAACACCTTACAATTTGATTCTGATAACAACTTGGCAAGTTCCTATCCCTTGATCAACTCAGTGGGATTTATGTGCAGGTCATACTCCAACAATTTGACAATCCATTTCCCTCTTTTACCTTCACTATCTGGCTGGACCAGAATCTCTTTGACACTGCTGCTAGGAACATAGGTTGTTATGTTAGACTGTAACACATACACCCTAAAGGATTTCAAGGCATTGACCGCATATGCCTACTTTTCTAATACGTCATACTTCAGCTCGACATCTCAAAGGGATTTTCTAAAAAAAGGCTATGGGTTTTTCATTCCCTTCTTGATTGTTTTGCAGTATCACAACAACAATGGTTTCTTCGGAGGTGAAAGAAAAGATAAAGAACTCTTTGGCATAGTCAAGGATGACTAATATAGGGGCTTCAATCAAAGCTTGTTTGATCCTCTGGAATGATGATTTTTCTTCATGTGACCACTTGATAACAACATCTTCCTTCAACATGTTGGTGATAGGCCTTATGATTTCAGCAAAGTTTGGAACAAAGCGCCTCAAAAAAATTATTTTTCCTATTAAAGACTGAATAGACTTCTTGTTTCTGGGAATTCCAATTTTTTGAATGGCATCAACTCTCTTAGGGTCAATTGTTTATACCTCCTATTGATATGATGTGGCCTAGGAGTTTACCTTTTGGCATAGAAAAGTGGGACTTCCTGGGGTTCAAAGAAATCCCATACCTTTTGCATTTTCAGAAGATCTGCTCAAGGTGTTGTAAATGCTCATCATCTGATTTGGAGAAAATGGTGATGTCATCCAAATATATAACCATAAATTTGTCTTTCTCCCCCAAGAAAGCTACATCCATAGCCCTCTAAAAGGTGCCCCCTGTGTTCATCAACCCAAAGGGCGTTTTGTCGCACATAAATGTTCCCCAAGGGGTGGTGAATGTTGTTTTTTCTTTGTCTTCTTCACATGCTGCTATCTAGTTATAACTCGAGTACCCATCCAACAAGGAAATCCTATGAGCACCTACTACCCTTTGCAAAATATTGTCCATCTTGGGCAGGGGGTAGTTGTCCTTTAGAGAACACTTGTTGAGATTTCGCAAATCAACACACAAGCGTATTTCCCCACTCTTTTTTCTCACAGGTACCAAGTTGGCCACCCAATCTGAGTACCTCAAGGGCACAATAATTCTGACATCAAGCATACTTTTGATCTCTTTTTCAATTATGAACATCAACATGGGATTAAATTTCCTAATCTCCTGTCTGAATGGATTAGAACCAGCCTTCAGAGGGCTCTTGCGTTGGATGATGTCAGTGTCAAATGTCTTCAAATCCTCATATGACCATGCAAAAATATCAACAAAATTTTTCATGAGGCTGACATACCCATCTTTCTATTCTGGAGGTAGTGCCTTGGACAGTTTGACTATTTTGGTATTTTCAGCAGTCCCAATGTTACATTCTATCACTTATTCTTCTTTATTTTTTATGGCAGCTCCCTTGGAGGCATCATGACTATCAAATAACCTTTCCAGTGGTACCAAACCCCTGGGGATGTGGTTTGTTTTAAGTTCCAAAATTTTGTGTACAACCACTTTGTTCAGCAGATGAGATGTTTGTTGATTCTCTGATTCATCATCTTCACCCTCTCAATCTATTGAGATATGGGAGAATTATTTAATGGTCTGTAGAAATCTTTGCAACTCTAAATCATCGCTAAAGACTTGCCAATGCTTTATGTTGTCTAGTATGGTTGTACTATTTATGAATTCCACCTGATACTTTATATTTGGGCCATTGGGAGGTCTAAAGGTGTCGGCAGCCAATTCCATAGAATATGCCTTCTGATTTGCCTCTCTAGGAATGAAGGAAATATTAAATTCCAGAAAGAAGTTGTCAAACAGGTCCCAGACCTCATTTTTATAATGTTTGAGACTTTGTTGTTTAGCTTGATAGATGCACCAGAGCTTCATACTCAACTATATTATTAGTAGTCTCGATCTCCAGCTTATACAAGAGGGTTATGACCTCCTGCACAGGGAAAATGACGACTATACCAGGCCCATAAAATTCTTTTGATGAAGATCCATCGAAATACATCTTCCCTACCTTGTTCTATTGATTTGTCAAAGACTGATTTTTGCATTTGTTGACGGTAATTTCTGGTTCCTCACCATTTAGATGAAAAAAAGATGAGTTGATCTCATCCTCAACATCATCAATTGGGTGATTTCTTGGATTTTGATGGTCATTGAGGATATAGGACAATATGACCTCCATGTATAGCCTCTTGTGCTCTCTTTCGAAAATAGATATGGTGGCATATGTGAGGTCCATTTAATATTATCCTCCAACCTTCTTGGCCCACATCTTGGACAAAAGAATACCAAACTTGGGGGGAATGTCAACCACAATGATTTCCATCACTACACTTTTCATGGTTAACTGTGCCAAAGAAACCACCAAATCTTTTATTAATCCTAAACATTTGACCTTTTTGGAGTCAAAAGAGTAAATATCTTGGTAGGGCTTCGTGATCTCCAGACCTAGTTCCTCCATTACAACCTTAGGCATGACATTGTGTGAGGCACTTGATTCCATGAGACAATTATGCAAGATCTTGTCATGGACATTTAAATATATGTATAAAGGTGGAGAAGCATCAAAGCCGTCCTCAATGTGTGGGCCCATGGTAATGGTTGGGCTCTCATCCTGCATACTAATTACATCAGAAGTTACAACATAAGTAGGTGGTTGTAGAACCTTCATAATGGATTGTTTGAAAGGCTCATTTTTCAACAATTTTGACATAGGTACATGTATCTTGATCTTTCTAAACTCATGCTCTAGGCTGAAAGATGCTTGTGGCCTATCAACTCCCTTAACTTCAGGGACAACAGGCTTAAATGGAGGCTGGTGAGCTTTAGCCAATGCACCCTTGCTTCGATTTGGTTTGGGAGGAACCTCTTTTTTTCTATTCTGATCAGAGGTGGTGGCTTTGGGAGTGCATGTTCTATGCCTCAAGTCATATTTATTTTTGGGTTGGCCTTGAATAACTCCCTCTTCCCCTATCTCAACATCAAACTGATTTGACAGTTGGGATACCTCATAATCTTGTTGCGTTAAGTGACTGGTGTAAAAATTTGTTTCATTGAAAAGTACAAGAACATCATCCACAAAATCATTATCTACATCCATCTCCTCAATATAATTTTTTTGGAAAGAAGGTACTACTATTTTTTCATCAACATTCCTCCTCTCTCTCTGCATTATCTAAGGGGAATCATGCGGCCATCTAAACCGGTTGGAATTTATGTTCTCAGCCCCTTGAAAATCTCTGTTTGGTTGTTTAGATTCTCGTTTCATCTTAGCTATTTTAGATTTTAGATCCTTCAAGTTTTTGGTCATTTCATCAAGCTTGGGATCATATGTGGTTGGGTTAGAGGAGGCAGGGGAATCCTCTCTATGTTTCTTCTTGTCCTTTTCAGATCTAGTCTTTAACCTTTCTGATGCCAAGATGTTGGACTCAACCTCAATGGATACTTCTTGCATGGACAACAAGGTGGTGGATCTTCTGTCCCTCAACAAAAGATATAATTATGCATCAAATGCATTGGAATAAGTGATCTAGGTAGAGGATTCAGTTGGTTTTATCTCATCTGGGATTCTACCATACATCTTATTAAATCTCTTGGTGAAGTCTGAAATAGACTCGCCATTCTTTCTCTTAAGGGCCCCAAACTCAATGATGTAATACAAATAATCCCTTCTATCTCCCCATTGATTTATGAAAGCCTCATCTAACGCATCAATATCTTCAATGGAGGCTGGAGGGAGGCCCCAGAACCATTTTCTTACCTCCCCATCAAGGCTTTGTACAAACAACCTCATCCACACATCTACATAGTCAATGTTAAAGTTGTCTGCAAAGTTGTAGAAGGCTACTAGATGTTCCTCAGCTATGAAATCCCCTTCCCCATTATATTTGTGAAAATATTTCATGTAATCTATGGAGTGCATGTAAGCCTATAGCAAGAACTAGGGGTGCATATCTCATAGCAATTATGGCATCCATCCTGTTAGCAGCCATTTCTTGGGAAATAGGGATCTGAAGATTGATTTGGGCTACAGGGGTGGATGTTGGACTGGATGATGAAGTAGAGGCAAGATTTGAAGGTGTCTGGGGTTCCTTGTAATTGTGATTCTCAGGGCTAGCAAATTTGAGCTGCTTACGATGATGAAGAAAAGTAGATTGATGAGGTGCAGCTTTACCCTTGAGGGGTGAAGTATATCTCTAAGCTAAGGTGTATTTTCTTAGTTTTCTTTCTGGCTCAGAGACTACTACGTCCTTCTCAGGGTTGGGATGAAACTTAGTGGCTTTGTTGTGCTCAGATTTGGACCTCTTGATTCCTTTTCTAGGAGCCAGTATTTCTTTAGTGAAGTTTACTCAGTGGATTCGCTAGGTGAAAGATGTTAGTTTGAATGTGTTTGATCTTTGTTCACCATCAAAGGTCAGATATGATCGTTGTCATTATCTCAGGGAAATATATTTCGTTACTCTGTTCCCTGGAAACGATGCCAGAAGATGTTGGTCCTAAACTCCGCACATGACTACTAAAGGGCAGGGCTAGGCCACCTCAAGTTATGAATGGTTTGTTTTTTGATTAATTAAGTTGGTGGGTCAGCTAAATGATAGGTTTTTCAAAGGTGAAAATAGGATTGGACTGGCCAAACAATATGGATGTATGTTCTCCTTAGCTAATGGTATGAACTTTGATGAACAATTGGGGATATGGAAATATAAACAAAGGAAACAACAACAAGCAATGTAGTGAATTACCTGTTGTGTGATAATTAAGACTCAAAATGATATTTTAAGGCCTAGAAAAACATACGAATACAAATCATCCAACAGGTTGTCAAATAACTGATTGTTTTACTAAAATAATAGTTGTTTAACATGTTTCACAATAATAAAAATATGAATTAGAACAGTAGTTGAAAGAAGAAGGAAATGTACATTGCACACCTCACACTTTGCATCCAAGATGAAATTAAAACACATGAAAACTTGAGCAAGAAAACACAACTGTCATCAATATATATTCACCAGGTAGAGAGCTTTATAATCATATGAGTAGGTCCAATCTATTTTGATGCTTGAATCCTTTCGCTAAAAACTAAACCCTCAAAACAAACAAAAAATGCATATTTATCAGGGTTGCAGAGGCTCTCGTCCGTCTAGGACTGAGGCTTAACTCTATACTACCAGTTGTAAAACCACTAATTAAATTAACTAAACACATTGTTGGAGTATATTAAGGAATACTGTGAACTTGAATTAATAAAAAAAGAGTGGTTATTATCACACATAAAACACCACTTATTATGCTTTAATCTAACAGAGTCTTGCAATTAAACAACTAAAAACTGCTACTTAGAAATGAAACTAAACTGATGTGTATGCTCGAGTGAACTGATATATGACATAAAATGACTAGGAGTGACATAACTGAGTTCTGTATTGAGCATTGGCATGCATGCACGATGTTGGAGGCCAATGGAGATAATTGAATGTGTTGGCAACAATTTTTCTTCAACTTATCTCCTGGAGGAAAGAAGCAAGTCATCTGGCATTTTCCTGGAATCTTTAATATTCTTTATATAGTCCAGATTATAGCTTCTCGAGTTCTCAGTTGTGGAGTTGCTGGGTTCGGATTCTGGAACTTTTGTTATGTATTGTTGGCTATCCTCGAACTACTGCCAGATAAGCAATCTGATGACATGGACTAGCTCGATGTTCCTTGGTTTGGCTCCCTTTTCAAACTTTAAAATATTCCATTAATGGAGATAAGCCACTCCGGGAATTTGGTGTTTGGGAGTTTTGGAGCGCAGAGTATCAATATCTCTCGGAGGCCCGAAGCCCCAGAGTCATTAACCAACACTTATTGTTAATTAACCCGGGATTTATCCTTAAACATTTAGTGTTTCGACACTTCAGAAATTTGGGGGTTCAGGAGTTGTGAATACTGAGTTTGAGAATCTCCCAGAGTGATAATGTGACAAAGCGACGTGGCATTTCAAGACCCACTTCACCTATTTGGGGGTTCGGCACTTCAGGTCTCCGACACTTCGAGGGTCAAGCACTTCGGAGGTTTGGAGAACTGTGCTCTCTTTGAGTTGAAATCCCTGTGAGTGATAAAATCTCAGAGTCATTAACCATGTTTATCCTAATTAACCCAAGATTATAACTTTAATAATTTTTCGTTTCAAGAGTTTCTAGACTCCGTCTCTTCGGGGTTTGGGAGTTTCTGGATGCAAAGTATGGATACCTCCTAGATGGTCGATCTCCTGGATCTGACATGTCTACATGAAATCACTATTGTTGATGTGTCTGCGTGAAGATTGTGACATGTGTCACCACGAATGAATGTTATGTGTCAGGACATTTGAACGCTACGTGTCAGAACAGATGAACGCTACGTGACTCTGAGGTTTCAAAATTTGGGATTTTTTGAGTGCTAAGTGTGGAGATATCCTGAATGGTTGATCTTGCAAAGCGATGTGGCGGTTCATGGCTTAGACGTTTTGACATTTGGGAGTTTTGGACAAAGATGAGCTCGGACGTTTCGACGCCAAAGTCACGGAGTGAAGTTTGTGTAACTATGTGATTAAACCTCATGCCTTTCTGGAACTCTGAATGTACAAGAACCATTGATTTGAGTGGCCTGTTGGATCTCCATCGTTGCAAATTTAACCTGTCTGTTCTCACAATATGAGCCTGAAATTGACTGCTCTGAATTGATGTGTTTTGTCCACGGGTGTTCCTTGTGCATACAAAAGACTTGGTCGACCTGCTACATGCTCAATTAGTGATAAACATGATGACAAGTATTTTCAAACTCAAACCAGAACATGTAATCACCTTTCAAGGAAAAAAAAAGATGGTGAAAAATAAGTGAAAATGGGTGAGGGCCATTGAAGTTGATTGATTCAATCATGGAGAATAATTTTAGCAAACATAAAACAAAAATCAGACTTGATGGATGTATAGGGTAGAGGAGGGAAGGGGCAGGGGTGAAAACCTAGGTTACAACAGTTGGTACATGATGCGGAAGAAATTCATGGACTGGAGGTGGAGGAGTTGAAGGCACCTCCTTCGCTACTAGGGAAGGTGAGGATGACACTTCATTTCTTCTTGAATATGTTAAAATATCCTTTTTCCTCAAACTTTCCTTGAAAGGTTCATCTAGTTGGATCAATATTTCCAACCATGTTTGCCTAAATACCCGTTGCTTAGCTTCTTCAAGTTGATATTTCGTGATGTCAATGTATTCATCATACCAGAGAGTGTAAGTTGTATTAATGAAGTTCAACCTATCTATAAAACCTTCTTCATCTTCTTTCTATCTCAGAAACTCATGTTCCCAATGAGGTTCTTCACAAAGAAAACACCATGGTGATCCTTCCATGTTAACCACCCCAATAGGATCCAAGGTGTCAAGTGCCTTTAGTTCTTGTTGTGCCTTCAATTTCCAACCTTCCTTTTTTCTCTTCTATCTGATAAACCGAGCCCATGGAGAAAAATGTTTCCTGTCTAAATCCATCAACCTTTTCATGATCTGATTTTTTCTCTGGATGAACCAGCTATTCATTTGATCAAACTTTTGAGCTAGGAGCGTGATTGCATCCTGCATATTGTTGGTTGAAGTCTTTGTCTTAGGTTCTATTCTAGCATGAGGGAATTGAAAATCCTCAATATTTGAGCTGATGATATGTTCTTCAATCTGCAGTATATTCTTTGTCCTTTGCCAAATGTTTAGGAAAATTTTCCTCCAGGATAAAAACAAATCGTCCTTCAAAAGCATTCAAATTAAGAAGAAGAACGTCTTCTTTTGGAAGGCATAAGTCTTTCAGGATCTAACTATACAAGTTGTCAAATCTAGCATCAAACTCCTTCACTATTTCATTCACTTTCTTTTTTATTTGATTGAATTGCATCAACAACATTCCACTATCCTTCTTCATTGTCCATTTACTTGTGAACAACTTTGTCAAATCCTCATGAGATTGTAAGTGATTGTTGAGCAACACTTTGAACCACTTTTTAGCATCTTCATCAAGAGATGTAGGTAGTAGCTTCATTGCAACATCTTCATGTTATATACCGTTATCTTCCATGGCCACACCAATAGAATCGAGATGGTCTTCAGGTGTAACACCATTGTTTCTGGTTAATTTGGGAAACCACTTGTGAGACTCTTTGGGCATGTTATTGCGGTACCCAGGAATGGTGGTCATATTCAATGGCTTGTAAAGGTTTCTAGTCCAAGGATGAACCATTGGAGTGAGGGGGGGCTACATTGAAATAAGGTTTTGACAATGGGTGAATTATGAGGGGGTCTTCTTTGGTAGACCTTGGAAGGATTAAACCTTCCTTTGGGAAGTGTCTTTTGGAAAAATGGGTTCTCAGGTTGTGGAATCACTGGATGACCTTTATGAAAGGCTCATCAAAAGTGAAAAGGTAACATCCCTCAAATGGAGTTTCCAGGAAAGCTAGGTTTAAAGGCTTTAGGATAGACTTGACAAGTGTTGTTATGGGATCAGAAAGGATTCAAAATCCTCCGCGACAATGGTGCCAACAAATTTATTGCACAATTTGTAGTTTTTCCAAATCCCAACCCAATCAACAAGTGTGTGACACAAGGGACACCTATCACTATCACCTCAATATATATTCCCCTCATTTTAGTGATGGACAAGTCCAACACAAGGTAGGATTCATGGGTGACCCTAGGGGGATTGTAAGGGGAGAGGGCAAGAGATGAAGGAGCCACCCCTATAGGTATAAATTAGAAGGTCTTGAGGCTTGGTGGAGGATGAGTATAGATCAAAGAAAAGGCTGCCAACAAATAGTACCTGCAAAAAAAATGTTATACAACCCCAAACAAGACAATGTGTGATGAAATAAGCCCCAAGACAAGAGGGAAATCAACAAGAAACCTTGTTGCACCTTATAATAGTGATATATCAGCCACAATATAATTATTGCAGCTGCAAATTAGACCATCAAAATCAACATATGATATTGGATAAGAAATCTTGCAATTAGTTGGCAATTTTCCAATGCTTAAAACAAGATTTTGATGTCAAAGGAGGGTTATAAAATAGTGTTGTAAACAAAGAATTATGACATCCCTATGGATGTAGAAAAAAAATTCTACATAAGCAAATTCTAGCCACTAAAATCAACAAGTAAACTGTCCAAACAATATCCCTTCAATAGTAGATTAATTATCACAACTTACAAGCAATTTTTAGTGTTAGAATAGTATAGAAAATGTGTAAGAGAGAGTGTTAGTTGAAGCCATAATGATTGTAGATTAATTTGTATTACATCATAATAATCATGACCAATTAAGACAACCTTGAAGCATAAGAGAGTCTAAATCATGTAAAATTCAAATCCAACTTGAACAATTCCAAAATCTCAATTTTCATGTTTACCAATGCAACGATTAACAATCTCCAATGCAAAGATTAGTGCCTTGTTATTGGGTGAATGGACTCTCTTCCTTGGAAAGAAAACTAAACAAAGAGTAAGAAGAGATTTTTGTTGAGATTTAAACCCTTGTAAAACCCAACAACAATCCTTCCAAGTCGCCTAGTGTCGAATCCAAGATGAACTAGGGTTTGATAATTCTCTAGGGGTGTAAACCCTCTTACTCCCTAGGGAAATAAACCCTATCTAGGCCTTTCAAAAATGGTGTAAACCCTCTTACTTCTTGTTTCAATCCTTATAGTCCTTCAATATAAAAGAAGAAACAAACCTTGGTGGAGGGTGTAATCCCTTTTACTCCTCCTAGGGTTAAAGGTATTTTTCTTGAATTTAAACAAGCAAGACAATAATTAATTACAGAAATTACTTACCAAATCCAAGATAGAGCATGAAATAAACCCTTATGACCAAGATATCATCCACAAATTTCCAAATAAAAACCATCAAGAGAAGTCTCTAGCCTCTAATGCTCCAAACAACAAGTGTGTTACGAGGGAAATCACTCTATGGTATGGTGTAAACCACAACAGACAGAATGACTGCAGAAATCAACTCTAATCCAAAGTATGCTATATAAATGTAAATGCCAACAAGACAAGATACAGAGCCTACCTCATCCGAACATTCGATGAAGACCACTATTGAGCACACAACTCAAAGCTTTTTACCTGCAACTTGTCCTCAAAAACCAAGATACACAAGAATATGGAAATAATATATAAATTTATCACATGCAATAGCATAATCCCTTAACATTCATAACAAATACACCCATGGAATAATAATTCAAATATTCGCAAGACATCAATTGGACGAGAAAAGAGTATTTCTATTAAAATATGATCAACATAAGTATACAAGTGACAAACTTCTATGTCGGTATGTATCGAAACCAAGAAACTAAGTCCCTTCCAGTTGGGCCTCCACCACTTCAGTCCTCCACCAAAGGCATGATCATATAAGAGAGACAATGAGGCTATCCATCAACGATGGAAGATATTGGGGGATGCACAATGTGTTCATAATTTAAAGGATAAAGGGATGCAGACTCAATGTGAAGTGAAAATTTCTCCAAAGTATATTTTCTCTCAAAAGTTGACTTATCTCCTCTTCTATGGTTTGGATATGGCTCATTTATAGCCTTCAAATGGAACTGAAGGGCTGATTCGGAATGTTTCCAGTATATGGAAGGTCAAGGATCATGGATCTCATGACTTGACATGGAAACCTAACACAATTTTTTATTTTGACAACAAACTCGATGTACGCGGGTTGTAGTAGTGCAACCTGCGTATACGCATGCTGTCCAATTTTTAGGGTGAAAATATGTGGGAAAATATGAGTTTTTGGCTCTGGGAAGTGCAAAAAGGGACTTCAAGTATGCATAGGGAAACAAAAGCGGTCTTCTGAGAAAGTTGCATGGGGTGATAAAAATCCTGCTATAACATAATCCCCCTAATGTGTGAGGTCAGAGGAGTATCTGCGATGGCTGAAATACATTATAATTCCCAAAAGTGGAGTAATGGAGGCCCATATGGACAAAATAGTTTCTCATAAGAATATTACAATCCAAAATGAATTTGTACACATGGCTGCAAATTTGAATTACACTGCAGATCCATGTGGAAATATACCAAACAACTGTTCATCACCATGAATAGGCAATTCAAAGTAGATACATGCCATAGGTTGTCATAGTCGCGAACAAGGCCCAGTGAAAAACTAGTGAAAAATCAATCTGAAGATATATGTATACAATGGAGTACAATATGATCTCCCATGATCACTGAATTCATATAGGTACTGGTCAAATGAATGATAACAACAACTCATGAAAGTTGTGACTATAAACTTATTGGACAACTGAGAGGGAGGGTGAATCAGTTGTCACCGTGCTTAAACAATTATGCTTCTTTTAAAATATTTACAAGGCACTCAATGATGATAACAATAATGCAAGGAAATGAACAATGGCACATTCAGCGTCAGTCACATATATGAGAAACACAGAGACAGATATTTCCCAAGGAAACCCATACAGGGTAAAAACCTCTTCTTCTTTATATGATAAGTATTATTTACATTCTTTACATTATCATACATTTGAGCACCAACTCATTGTGAGGCTACAACCTCTGTTTTGCAAGCTGCAACTTGCTGAGAGCACCAACTCTCTATTTTTCTCTAGCACCCACTAGAAGGAAGCACCAACTCCCTGGTTTCTCTAGCACCAACTAGAAGGAAGCACCAACTCCTTGTGTTCAAGCCCCCACTTGAACCTCTGAGGACACCAATCCTCCCTAGCACCTCCCAACCTCCCTGGTTTCTAAATATGAAATACTAAAACCTATTACAGTGATATAGTGTTCAATAACAGCTTACCAGTCTCATCACTGTTCTGCAAGATTTTTCTACTCAGACTTCCTCGTTGTCTTCCAGCATGCATCCGCTGCCCATTCTGTTCTTCTGATTTTATGCTCTGTGTGCCATGTCCATTTGTTGCACAGTTCTTCTTCTATTCTTTTCAACTGCTGCACTCTGATCCTTCTTCATGCATGAATCACCTTCAACAACATCCACAGCAATCCCCTCAACAACAACAACCCCATATGTTCTCTATACTTTGTATTTATAGCTTTTGTGCACCTTGTGCATGTAATGCGCTGTAACAAACCCACTATAACGTAATAAAAATTTTGTTTTTCCTCAAGGGACATAATCCCCGAAGTCCTACGGGGGTCTAGTGTAGGCTATTTCTTCCCCGTTCACCTCCCTGTGATCGTGGGTTAGGACCACAGGCCGAACAAACTAGGCGCCTTTTTGTGTTTCGCGACTCAGCGATACAATTGAGTCCAATCTTGAAGGTAGAATGGCGAGGGGGCTTCAGAATGAAATCCTGGCAGTAGATCTGGGCGCACAGATTTTGGCCATCCAGATCTACCTGCCGCTTAACGACAAAGCACTAACTCCCTTCCTTTAATCCCTAGTTCGATAGGACCACATACGCGCCTAAATGCAGGCGCCTTTCACAACTCGCGACCTCACGAGTTGTGAGTCGAAGACCTTTGAATTTTCTTCACAAATCACCGATACCCGAGATCACGAAATGGGTATAGCTTCCTTCCGTCAGCATCCTCTGCGCATGACCGCCACTAGGCTAAACTCTAGCTCATCTCGCTATTCGCTGCTTCGTGAGTTCAACGGTTGAACTCTCGTTCCTCCCTTATGCGATCCTCCGAGACTTGAAAGTCAACCAAGGTTGACCTTCCCTTCGCACTGCTCGCAACTCGACCTTCGTAATTCCAAGGGTTGATCTCTCATGCCCTTTTCCCGTGAATCCCTGAGTCACGAGAAGTCAACGGAGCGTTGACTCCCTTCTCTAGGCGATGCGTGTCCACCCGTCAATCACGCGGGCCCCACCTTGAAGTTTTTCCACATGTTCTCTCATGCTCGGCTCTCGGCACCTCGCTACTCGCGGCTTGGAGCACCCAACCTATGGGCTCTTACCTTGCGAACCTCTGAGTTCGCCAGATCCCTGGATCTCCGCCACCTGTCCTCCTCGGATGGATGGCTCAGATCCTCTCGTGGCTTCGCCACTCGCGACTTAGAGCATCCAACCTTTGGTCTCTTACCTTGCGAACCTCCGAGTTCATGAGATCCCTGGATCTCCGCCACCTGTCCTCCTCGGATGGACGGCACAGATCCTCTCGTGGCTTCGCCACTCGCGACTTAGAGCATCCAACCTTTGGGCTCTTACCTTTCGAACCTCTGAGTTCGCGAGATCCCTAGATCTCCACCACCTATCCTCCTCGGATGGATGGCTCAGATCCTCTCGTGGCTTCGCCACTCGCGACTTAGGGCATCCAACCTTTGGGCTCTTACCTCGCGAATCTCTGAGTTCGTGAGATCCCTAGATCTCTGCCACCTGTCCTCCTCGGATGGACGGCTCAGATTCTCTCGTGGCTTCACCACTTGCGAATTAGAGAATCCAACCTTTGGGCTCTGATACGTTTTTCCCCTATTCACGAGGCTTAACCCTTGTCTATGTCCCTAAAGATCTAACGATTGTCGGGATTCCTAATTTAGATCTGACGATTCAGATCGATCCCAATGTCGTGCCCTTTCCTACTTCTCTTTGGACGTGGGTAAATCAACGGTCCAGATGTTCTCATGGAGCCTTGGGGTCTATGATTCATATTTCCTCGCTATTCATGAAGATAGAGGAAAAAGGGTTAAGGCAATTAACGCCCTCATTCATTCCTTCGATTTAACGATCGTGAATGACCGCAGTTTCCCCGATAGGATCTCATCCGTTGATCAATACTTATCCTTACACTGCTACTTCGGGATTATTAAGAGGGTCATTCCTTCTTATACAGGGTTATTAAAACTCGTGTGTTCAAGTCCCTCTTCTGGGTCCTTTGTGAACCTATCTAAGGAGGGAATCTCTGTGAATAGATCTGTACCGGGCATCCCTGGAGACAGATAAGGGAAAGCAACTTCCCGAGAACGGGCTGGGAACCTAACTTAGCTCAATCTGGACATAGATAAAATTACTTTACCCACGCACATCATGCGTGGTTTCCTCTGTTATGGGCATATGTCTATTCATTCTTATCAAACACTGCACAAACATTCTTACACAAAGATCATACATAATTTCACAGTTCTAGGATATATACATATATATATCATTCTATAAATTTCAAGATACAAATATGTAAAACACTTATCCGAAATAACACCAGAAATGGTGCAACTGCTGAGAGGGGTGCTCGTTTCCACCCAACTGTAGGCTCAGCGACTCCCAATGGATTTACCACTAGCCACCCCCGAGCTGAGACCACGATGCTTTGAGACTGCGTCTCTCTATCTGCCAGTGACCAGAAGAGAAGGTTGCAATCCTTCTTCTCTGCTATCACTCACTCTGCATAATTCCAGAGTTCCCCTCGCGTCTGCCCTTTCAATCGTCTATGCCATATGCCTTATCCTCTCACGAGGTTGTGTGTGGCATGATTACCCTGACGGCTCTACAGATGGGCGGTTCATCCTCCCATCCCTCATCAATCCATCCACCTACCAGTCTATGAGCCATTAAATATCAGGGCCAACGAGCCGCTTTTGGTTCTCCAGGCCAGTGGAGTCCAAATACGGTATTTTATTCTTGGTGGAAGTTAACGCCACCTTTTCAGGTGCCTTCCACCGCCATCGTGGTCTCTTTTTCTGCACATCCCCTCATCAGCAGTCCTGCAATAAATTCAGAATGTTATTCACATTCATTGACCTCTTCCTCAAGGTCCATTTAGATCACATATTCACATTTATGAGTTTGCCATAGTTCTTGGCCAGTTCAGTTATATTTACAAGCTGGGGGAAACAGGGTGTTACAATTCCCTCCCCCTTAAAAGGAACATCGTCCTTGATGTTCTTATCCACTAACATGAATTGTATGTACAGAAGTAAACAAAATTGGATATGCCAGTTTCATGGCATCTTCCATCTCCCATGTAGCCTCATCTGGGCCAAGATGTTTCCACTGCACCTTGACCTGTGAAATGGTTCTATTCCGGAGCCGGGTTTCTTTTCTGTCCAATATGCATTGGGGTTCTGGTAGAAATTCTCCCTCCAGTTCCACCTGGATCACAGACCAGTCAATTATATGATTAGCATCATGTACATATTTCTTCAATAATGAAACATGGAAAACATTATGCGCTTTTACTGTGGGAGGAAGTGCTAGCCGATAGGCTATAGATCCCACTCTGTCTAGAACCTCAAAGGGTTCACAATACCGGGGTGCCAATTTGGCACAAGCTCCCATTTTCAGGGAACTCCTTCTGGGCTTAATTCTGAGATATACATGGTCTCCCATTTTGAACTCTCTTGGACTTCTCTTTTGATCAGCATAACTTTTCTGTCGATTCTGAGCGATCTTCAGATTTTGTTTTATCTGAGTCACTTGTTGTTCCATTTCTTTCAACATATCGGGTCCAATAGAAATCCTATTTACAGGATTACTCCACCTGACTGGAGTATTGCACTGTCTACCATAGAGGACCTCGAAGGGACTCATCTTTAAGGATGCTTGGTAGCCGTTGTTGTAGGAAAATTCTACCAATGGCGGGTAGTCTTCCCATTTCCTGGGTTGATGCATTACATGCATCCTTAACATATCCTCTAATATCTTATTCACTCTTTCTGTCTGGCCATCGGTTTGAGGGTGATAGGCGGTGCTAAACAACAGCTTGGTCTCCAACCCCGCCATGAGTGATTTCCAGAAATTCGAAGTGAATTTTGTGTCTCTGTCAGATATTATCTCTCTCGGCATCCCGTGTAGTCGGAACACCTCTTTCATGAATACCTGGGTGATGTCTATCACCTTGCAGGTTGATTTGACGGGAATGAAATGAGAAGACTTGCTCAGTTTATCCACCACTACCATAATGGCGTCATTCTGTTTGGTTGAAGTTGGCAATCCAGTGATAAAATCCATGGAGATGGTTTCCCATTTCCATTCTGGGATGGGTAAAGGGTGTAATAGTCCTGCTGGGTGTTGATGTTCTGCTTTAACTTGTTGGCATTCTATGCATTGGGCCAAATATTTGGCTACATCCTTCTTCAATCCCGGCCAGTAAAAAAAATTTCGGGTGGCAGTAATCATTTTCTGGTATCCTGGGTGACCAGTGTAGGGTCTTTTATGTAGTTCATCCATGATGAACCTCTTCAAGTCATCACAATTGGGAACGTACAATCTATCTCTGTAGGTGAGCAGACCTCCTTCGATCCTCTGATAGCCTTCGTATTTTGCTCCAGTGGGTTCTTGCTGTAGGTACAGGGTCACATTTCGGATGAAGGGATCTGTTTCTTGTGCCTTTTTTACTCTGTTCTTGACATCTGTCTCACAGGTACTCACTGCTGCCAGGTGAATCGTTCTCATGCTTCTGCTAAGGGCATCGGCCACCCTATTATCTCTCCCTTTAATGTGTTTGATTTCGAAATCAAATTCGCTAAGGAGGGCCATCCATCTAGCTTGTCTAGCATTGAGCTTGGGTTGATCAAACAAATACCGTAATCCATAGTGATCTATCATAAGCACAAATTTACTTCCCAGGAGGTAATGCCTCCACATTTTTTAAGGCATGCACTATGGCAGCCAATTCTAGATCATGAGTCACATAGTTGACCTCATGTTCATTCAATTTTTGGTATTCGTAGCAGATCACCTTTCCTTCTTGCATAAGGACTCCTCCGAGCCCTTCCTTACAGGCATCTGTGCACACAAGGAAGTCAGCTTCTGGGTTAGCGATTTTCAACACAGGTGCATGGGTTAGTAGATGTTTCAGGGTTTGAAATCTTTCTTCGCATTGGTGTGTCCATAGAAATTTTGTTCCCTTCTTCTGGAGGGCAGTGATTGGACAACCAATCTTGGAGAAATCTTTAATAAATCTTCTATAGTATCCCACCAATCTCATAAAGGATCTGATGTCTGAGACATCCTTTGGGGTAGGCCATTCCATGATAGACCTGATCTTTTTAGGATCTACTGCCACCCCTTCCTTGGATAGAACATGTCCCAAGTAGTGTATTTGCTTCTAAAAGAAGTCACACTTGTTGAATTTAGCATAGAGTTGATGCTCTCTTAGCACCTGCAGCACAAGTCTAAGATGTTCTTCATGTTCTTCTCTACTCTTAGAGTAGATTAAGATGTCATCAATAAAAACTAGTACAAATTTATCTAGAAATTTACTGAGTACATTGTTCATTAAGCACATGAAAGTGGCAGGGGCGTTGGTTAACCCAAACGGCACTACCACAAACTCATAATGGCCATACCATGTCCAGAAAGCGGTCTTATGGATGTCTTCACCCTTGATTCGGACTTGATGGTATCCTAACCTCAAGTCAATCTTTGAGAAAATAGTCGCTCCTCCTAACTGATCGAATAGATCATCGATCCTGGGCAAGGGGTATTTGTTCTTTATGGTTTCTTTATTAAGTTGTATGTAATCTATGCACAGTCTAAGGGTGCCATCCTTCTTTCTCACAAACAAGATCGGTGCTCCCCATGGGGACACACTGGGTCGAATATAACCCTTGTCCATCATTTCTTTCAATTGCAATTTGACTTCAACTAACTCAGGTGTGCTCATCCGATAGGGTGTTCTAGACACCGGCACCACTCCTGGTGCAACTTCTATTGAGAAGTCAATATCTCTTCTCAGAGGTAGACCCGGTATCTCCTCTAGGAACACATCTCGGTATTCTCTCAAGATAGGGTGATCATCAGGGCTTGGATCTGCACCTTCGGTTGTTTTCAACACCTGTATTGCATATACGGGACATCCCTTTCGGCAATACTTCCTCATTTGCTATGCTAATATTTGTCTCACCGAGACCGGTTTTCGGATTCCTTGAAGGGTTGTCCTTTTTCCTTCTTCGCTCACACATTCTAAGGTTTTATAGTAACAGTCCAGTTTGGCTTTATGGGCGGCCAGCCAGTCCATACCAATCAACAAATCGTATGATCCCAGGGGTAATACATTAAGGGTTGCTTGGGTGGGGAATTCACCCAACATTAATTGGCAGGCTGGTATGGCCTCTACCACCTTTCTTTT
>ML785371.1:255037-275861 GCA_009831015.1 Picea engelmannii | reverse complement strand
CAACTAGAAGGAAGCACCAACTCCCTAGTTTCTCTAGCACCAACTAGAAGGAAGCACCAACTCCTTGTGTTCAAGCCCCCACTTGAACCTCTGAGGACACCAGTCCTCCCTAGCACCTCCCAACCTCCCTGGTTTCTGAATATAAAATAATAAATCCTATTACAGTGATATAGTGTTCAATAACAGCTTACCACTCTCATCACTGTTCTGCAAGATTTTTCTACTCAGACTTCCTCATTGTCTTCCAGCATGCATCCGCTGCCCATTCTGTTCTTCTTCTTTTATGCTCTGTGTGCCATGTCCATTCGTTGCACAGTTCTTCTTCTGTTCTTTTCAACTGCTACACTCTGATCCTTCTTCATGCATGAATCACCTTCAACAACATCCACAACAATCCCCTCAACAACAACAACCCCATCTGTTCTTTGTACTGTGTATTTATAGCTTTTGTGCACCTTGTGCATGCAATGCGCGCAATGCCTCTGCATACTCACACCGCGTCGATATCCTCCACAACTCGAGTGCTCTATCTGATCATCATCGTGACTCTTCATCTTCTCTGGTCATTTTTCCACTCGTTCAGCATCACCGTATGTTATGCTGAGATTCCTCAACCTCTCTGGCAGTTGAGACTCTTTGTCTTCTCTGTGAAAGTTGAGCTCACCTTCTTTGTTCTAGTTACAAGCTTCAATGCTCATCCAGCTGTCAATCACCTCCATGAGCATCTTCATCCCTCTTGAAGATTCCCAGAGACTCTTCATATCCTCTGTCAATCACCCCGAAGTGTCTTCGAGTCCTCTGGCAGAAATCATCAGTGGTTTCTGGTAGTTACACTGTGACGTGCAATAGTAGCCCTCCGATTATGCTCAGATTCACCTGCATCATTGGATTAAATCTGATGGGTTCTTGTGTTATTTACCCGTTTCGCACTTTCTCAATTTGGAGATTCTGCGATGAGACATCTTGAGTCTCCATGTCACGAGTTTTGAAGCTCTGAAACAGAGCTTTAATGTGCTAGCTCCTTCCTTTATATGACCATGGCTATGGCCAAGCGCTTATGCATAAAGCGCTTTCGCAATTTCACATTTCGTGAATCTGGAGATGAGGCATCTCGACTCTCCAAGTCGCAATCCTCGAAACGCCGAAACAAAGATTGTATGTACGTACTCTTCTCTTCATCTCTTTGATGGTGTGACCATCGACTGAGACCACGCGCTTATGCATAAAGCGCTTTTCGTGAATTCGCATTTCATGAGTCTAGAGATGAGGCATCTCGACTCTCCAAGTCACGATCCCCAAAACCCCGAGATGGAGCTGAGATCAACGGTCCACCATCTCGATGAATCTATGGTCCAAATCTCATCGCGAATTCGCATCTCGCGATTCCTTCGATGGAGGTTCTTGTCACTCCAAGTTGCGATAGGTGAAACTCTGAAATGAAGCTTAAATCAACGGTCCACGATCTCCGATGAACGGCCAGGATTCCTTCACAGTTTTGGGGAGTTGGATGACTCTTGGACTTATCCGCCTTGCAGCTTCACCATATCTAATGGCTATTGAGCCTTCGTAGATACCCCAGATCCTACGGCCCAGATCTTCTCGCGATTTCGCCACTTTGTGATTTCGCTGCTTCGCGATTTCGACCACCTTCGCGATTTCGTCGCTTCGTGATTTTGTCCACCTTGCGATTTCCTCACTTTGCAATTTCGTTGTTCTTGCCATCGTTGTTCTTTGCCATCGTTGATCTTTGCCATCAATGACAAGCTTACTCCCAACTGTAAACCTTCCAACAAAACTGTTGTCTTCAAGTCTTCTACATGATCCACCAAAGGTTCAAGTCTACATCATGTGAATAGAGGGGTTGAGGTCAAACTCAGTGAGACTTTGTTTGATTACTGGTCATTAAGGTATACCATTAACAAATGTAATACAACCTACCAATAATGAAAGTAGGTATCAAGGAACCGAATACATTCTTACAAGTGTGAATAAAGGTGTTGAGGTTGAACACTTGAAGAATCCATCGATCATGAGACATTGACGTATTCCCAATTTTCGATGGAAAGAGAACCTGCCACTGATGACTGCAAGCCTCGAGGTACTCATAGGAATCTAGGCCTCATTTCCAGAACATATGAGCTAAATTCGATGGAAGGAAACCCGCTAAAAGGAGAGCATTAAGGCATCTCTCATCAGCCAGCACGAGGTAAAAAGCAATAGCTTGATGATTTGGAGGAACTCGTATGAAGAGGATGTTCATAAACCAATGACCTTGTGTGTTTTTCGCATGCACCAGATGGAAACAGTGCACAAAAAAGACCCTCTGAATAGCAACAAATAATGAAAATTGTCGATAAAGGCTAGGAAACCACCAATAAGGCTAATGGTATCCAATACACTACACGAATCCCAATGTGTGAATATATTTCTTACCGTTGAATACAAGGGAAACCCACCAATCAGCAACCAATGAGGAGATGTCAAGTTTACCTACCCATAATTAAAGTAGGACCAGGGTGCATGGTAGGACTACAACTTCATGTAACTATGAGACACACTGAGGGTATGGATGACATGCAAAGTCAAGAATTCTGAGAAATGGCCGACACAATCTTATAGACATCTTTTGAACAAGAGCATGAGACATATGGAGGACTCTGATAGCATAGACTTGATAATGAAACTTTGTGATGCATGAGGCATCAATCAAAATCTCCATAGGGACTGGAAGAGTAACCATTCAAAGGAGTAAAATCTGAGTAACAAGATCAACTTCCTAAGGTCATGCTAAACCCAAAATTTGGATGAAAATTGGACTCAAAAGTTTGTGCTCTGTTCAAAGGCGACACAACTGCTACCGATATGAGATAATATTTTTTTCTTGCCCGTCTTTTGTTTTTTTCATAAGCAAATGAATGCTATGATACAATGGAGGAAACAAGTGTCACGAGTAAGCAACTAGTTCCAACAGTGAAACATACCTATGCTCAATGCAAGGAGGTGCATGGAGGACATGGACACTCGAGGGAATGTTTTCTCTTAGGGTACAGGGTCTTAAGCTACCAAGGATATAAAGAAGGCTTTTCTTGGCTAGTGATGCAAATTGTTGAGGTAATAGGCTTGTAACTAGAAAGCGGGAACCGGAAATAGGATCAATACTGCAAGCAAGAGGATGGAATGCAATCACAACTTAACTCCAAAGAATGTCCTTTTTCATAAATTTAGTCCCATGGGCCCCAAAAAGTATAAAACAATACCCAGGAGAACTCTTCTAGCCACTGTTAGCCTATGGCTTACCTTACCAATCACTAATTCTAATTGTCACCTATATTTGTATTATTCATTTAGGATATTAGTAATATATCCTCAAGTGATGACTAATGAGTTAGTTAATGTTTCCTATCCTAGTCATCATGCATGATTTTAGGATCTAGAGAAAATCTCTCGATGAGGTGGCATCACCCATTGTACTATAAATATGTACCATTGGTGTAAATACAATTAGAGTTTCCTAGTAATCCTTTTCCGCCATCTTATTGTTCATGTCTATATTTTATCAATTGGTATCAGAGCTTTTATGATCTTAAAGTCCTAATGTCACCACAGTAGTTTTCCATGGATAGTGAAGAATTCAAGCTCTCGATAGTACATGTTGAGCAGCAACAAAATTGCATGGATTTGGATGCACAATGGAAAATAAGGTAGTTTTCCATGGATAGTGAAGAATCCAAGCTCTTTATAGTAGATGTTGCTCACCAACAAAATTGCATGGATTTGGACGCACAATGTAAAACAAGGTCACAGTTAATTTGATTTCTTGTTGATTTAATTCGCTATTCCTTACTTACATTTCAGAAAATATTTCTTTAAAATCATGTATGTGGGATCTTATGGTAAAGGAGTGAAAATAGAACTGGTTGTAATAATATCAGATCTGTTGTGAATAGAGTATATCATTGGTTTATGAATGGTATAGATCGGGTTTAGATCTATCGTATCTCTGTGAACTCATCCACAACTATCATATCATTTTTTGATTTGTTTCAAGTTTAAAAAATCTACATCAGCCTGTATTCTTGTATTTATCTCTTATCGTTCTTGGCATCAATCTTAGATCTATAGAGCCAAAGACTGGTTAAAATCGTGGTGTTGATCTAAAATTGTGGCCTCCCTAAACTGCATCTAGATCCGCAATGAATCAAATCTCATTCTGCATGTGGTGAAGCGTGGCGTCTAAGATACTCTTGAGTATCACTTATCTATTGTTGATATTCTCTGATTGCTTATATCATCTCATTTGATGCACCTTAGCTATGGTAAAAAAAGGATCATCCCCCATCAATGCACAACGTGAAGGAAAGATCTAGAAAAACTATTTTCTTGTTGCAACCATCATTGAAAAAAAACTTCGATCAACATCAGTGATTGTAGCGTCTTCAACTTTTCGATGGTCACAGAAAGAATCTAGGTTTCATTCCAACTACAAGCATCTCGGTGTAAATTTATTTGGCCTCAACAAGAAATCCTTTGCAAACAAGAGTGCTTCTGGCTAGAAACGAACTCACGATATTTACAGATCTATTGCAAATCGAACCCTAGCATTATGGAATTTCCCCTACCATCTCCAACTCAAACAAGATCCCAACCATTGTTTCAACAAAAAAAATATCAAAGCTACGCAAACGATGCAGATTGGTTTGTTATCGTATTTTGAGTAAATTTTAAGCAACATCGTATTCTTAATGGGGATCTGGAGGATCATCATTTCTCATTTCTGGAAATAAAGTTGTGAAAAGCATGCTATCTGCTCCTAATAAATTTTTACAGAGATCTAATTATTTCCAAGGGTCAACACATTGAATTCTTCTTAAACTGTCAATTAGTAAGATCGGGTTTAAAGAACATGCTTGATTTCTCCACATTCAGCAGAACAACGATTTGCACCAGCGCTCAACAATTGAACCATAAGAAACGATTTGGTCCAGTTCGGTGATGCATCCACACAGAAATCACCCAACAAAAACACCCATCAATCTAAAGTCTCTAGGAGAAAGTGGGTAAGCCATCCTCAATATGGGAGAAATCTATTAAAAAAAATACGACCAAAACGGTGGAATCGCCCAAGAAATCGCTGGAATGAGCACATTTTGAGCTCAGGATGCACTCGTTAGTCCATAATCTTGAGCATGAATTTCATATCAACAAAAACCATTCACAATCTCAACGTGCTACAAAAGGTGGACGTATGCGCTGATTCCTGATGTGTGGACACTGTTGAGTGCACGATTGGAGGAAAATTCAGTGAAGGGCATAAACTAGCACAACAGTTAAATAGCTGCTGGTTAACGCCAAAGGATGATAAGATGAAACAAATTTTTAAAAGAATATATTAAATTTTATTGTTATTAATAAATAAATGGTTGCACTTCATTTCTCTGGTGTTAATATTTTAATTTATGTTAATCACTTACGTGGCAATCAGTTAGCTATCAAAGTAATTTTTAAATATGATTAGGTAAATGTAAAAAAGTAAACACATAAAAGGATGTCTTTATAATAGCTAGGAAGTTAATGATTGAAATCACAGCCATTTATTTTGTGTGACTACTAAGAATATTCCAGCCATATTTAATCTTGTCCATAGAAAACTTATTAAGCACTAAACCCCTATTAAATATGCCCATTATCAATAGGTGTACGCCTTTCGACGTAATCACAGTGAAACTGTCAATGATTTCATTTTTATAATTCGAATTTTTTAATATTTAAAGCATTAGGGATGCAACATTCAATATTGTGAAAGTAAAAAAAAATCCACCAACAAACCGCCTCCCTGCAGAGGAAATGGAACACGACTTAGGTAATTTTTTTTAATTGCATTATTTATCTGGAATGGGTGCTATGGAACCCGTGTATCATGATATGTTTGCATGCATGGATTTAAAAACATCGATGCGATGATCGATCCAACAATTTTGAAGTGTTTATTTTTCCTTTAACATAATCCAAGTGATATGATTTCCAAAATAGACCATAAGCATTGTAAAATACAATCGATGTAATCTACAAAATTCTAAAAGGTGGAGATTTAAGTCCTTTACGAAGGATACAAAGGAAAATTTCTCATTGAAAAGAGAATAGTTATTGAGTGCAAGACACAATTGTATCAACCTTTTCAATAAAATATATTTATTTTTCGTGGTGGTTGTGTGTTGGACCTATCCAGAAATTGAATAAGGGGGTCTCAGTTACACATGGTGTTTCTGCATAATGGTGCATGTTTTGTTTAAATTTTTTTATGACATTTATTTTTTGTGTCTAGTTTTGATATTGGTAACCTATTATATAACGCAACACACACAAAGTACTAATTCAAGTACTTACAATCAAACACATATGATCAAGAATCTATGAAGAGCATTCTCAATCATTCAAGTCATGAACAAATCAATTTTTTTGAAATAAACACATCATGGAGCATTTGAAGTTTAAATGTAAATTGCAAACAATTTTTGTTGTAAGATTACTTGATCGAGTTGAATTATACTTGCAATAGTTTCTTTGTAAGATTCACTATCAAAATCATGTTGAATTGTAATTTTTGGGTGCATTCTCGGTTGAACTCGACACCCACAACTTGCTTGTATCATTATGTTCATGAGTCTATAGGTTCACTGGTTAAAACTCAAATCAGTGTAAACATAAAAGTTTGGGTGCATTTACAGTGGTAACCGACACCCTCAACTTTCTAGAAAATTTCAAGCGAGCGAGTACAAGCGAGTGTGAAAAAAAATCAAGCGAGAGTGAAGTTCAAGCAAGAAATTCAAGTGAGTGAGTTGCAAGCAAGCCTTCTTTTGTTGAGTCAAATTGTAGTCAGGATCTACCTGCACAAGGATACCTCCTTTAGTGTTTTGAAATGGCTCAAAGTCTCGAATTATTAGAGTTTCTGAACACTCTAATAAACACCACTAAAGGAAACACAATGATATTTAACAAAGAAAGTCTTCAATCAGTGCTAACTTGTTTGCAAGTGACGCAAGCTAAAGTTGTACTTCTTCAATCTCAATCCCAACTATTGACTGATGAGTTGATAGATCTCAAAAATCAACAACTAGTGAAGTGTTCTGAACCAATTTTTGTTCAGCATAACCCTCTCTATGATGATGATGATGATGATAATGATTATGTTCAACAATCAGTGCAAGAACGACATAGTGATACAACTTCAAAAGCAGTTTCAAATGAAAATGAAGCTATTCTTGAACCTACATTTCAAGAGTTTTCTTTTGAGTTCAGTGAAGAAAACCTTTCAATGATGCAACAACATGCAGTAAATCAAAGTCCACATATTTCAAAGCAACAAGTTCAAAATACTCTTTCCAAGCCCATCATCAGACCTTGGGAAGAAATAATCTACAACAAGAATAGAACAGGACTAGGATATGACAAGGAAGTTACCTTTCATATTCCCGATTTTTCCAAACCAATCCAGTTCCAAAGTGTTGGATTCCTTTAAGAAGTCTCAACTTCATCTGTCATAGTTGAGCATCAGAATGATAAGTTCCAACATTTTAATAGAGTTGGTCACATGGAGAATCAATGTTTTGATCTCCATTCTTGCCAGCATTATGGCAAGCATAACCATTCTTCAGAGAGATGTTCAATACTGAAGAAACCTACAAGATTGAATATTCACTATGAGTGGATCGATCCTTGACAGTGGTAATCAATAACCAAGCGATTATATAAGTCTTACCGTAGAATTCAATATTGAGTAAAGACCAATCTTGCAGCACATAACATTTTTGTATCTCACATAAGTGGTCCCCTTATGGCGTAGCTTTCGAGCATGGTCCTCACGAGATGAGATAACATGTGGTTGTTTCCACATGCCCACTTTTTGTTGTACACAAATGGAACAAATATGGTACTCTCTTGAGCCTAGAAGGGGGGAGTAAAACTCTTCTTTGCCTTAAGGGGGGGAGTTCAAAAATCAAATGACGATGGTTCAAGAAACCACTTGAAGTCTCTCCTTTCAACTGAAAAAGGGTGGAATTGATGATGGAATTGAAAATGGTTGTCAAACCGAAGTTTTGACAACAAATACGCCATATGAGCATGAAATTTTCACAATGGGAAACTGCAGTCTGTAGATGACAGATTTTGGCAGGATTATGGTTCAATGAATTGCAATTGAATCATACACAATATACATTGGGATATTATTGGACACCTAAAAGTGTCAAAATTGGTTAGTGGTCATCAAAAAAACCATCAGATACATGGTATCAATTGGTTAGTGGTTATCCCAAACCACAAATTCAAAGAGCACTTAAGTTATACACTGATAATAGAGTGGTGATACTACATGTTCATAAATTAGTAGAAGACATCAGATTCTTCTATCTCAAATACTTGGCAAAATGATCAAATTGTTAAGCAATCAGGGAATGTTCAAATATTGCAATTGTTCACTTCCATATCTCATCTCTCTTCCAGTTCATTTCAGATGAGCCTTTCAACATCCATATTGGTGGTTTTTCAGGTAGTTCTTCATTGAGGCTCAGCTCAGGAGTTTCAGTATGAAGACTTGGGATTGATATCATTTTATGCTTCATTGTTGGTATTATTGATCGGACTTGTGATTGAGGGGGGGAATGTTAGCCTATGGCTTACCTTACCAATCACTAAGTCTATTTGTCACCTATATTTGTATTATTCATTTAGGATATTAGTAATATATCCTCAAGTGATGAATAATGAGTTAGTTAATATTTCCTATCCTAGTCATCATGCATCATTTTAGGATCTAGAGAAAATCTCTCTTTGAGGTGGCATCACCCATTGTACTATAAATATGTACCATTGGTGTGAATACAAATAGAGTTGGCTAGTAAGCCTTTTCCACCATCTTGTTGTTCCTGTCCATATTTTATCAGCCACTAGTGACTAGAGTATTCCTTTTTCAAAATTAGTCTACTTGGTCTGAAAAAGGGTTAAACTTACACCAAATAGATGTCCTTTCAAATCTATTTAATGAGTGTGAAAGAGACAAGTTCACTCGACAATATTTTTTCTTTTTTTAGAGAGTCAAAAAAGATCTTATATAAGACTCAAGAATTTTGTTCTAAATAGCATATGATGGGGGAGGTCAGGGCTTCCATGCAGGACTTCTATCGAAAGTCAACAACTCACAAATAGCTGACACAAGCTTGGGAAAACCCAAAGCTTTCCACGTCGAGGAGGATAAAATACTTGTAGAGGTTACCTTATCTACAATATATCGAAGAATGCCCCTTATTTGGAAGGGTGTAGAAGAAGGAATTTGAGGCTCTACAATATCATTCCAATCAAAGCAAACCACCCTAGTACTTGGAGAGAGATTACTCGAAGAGAGTGGAATACTCCCTTGTTCAAAAGGTACAGGACTAGAAATGCTAAGGACATGGTCAAAAGACGCATCACCCCCCAAAAGAAGAGTGGGATTGACAGAAGATTGCATCAACAATGTCACTTCCTTAGACTTGTCACTCTCTAAGAGAAGAGTTGGATCAACCGAAGATTGCATCAGCACAACCACTTCTTCAACCGTTGGTTGAATAGGATGTGAGACAACAAGGTCAAGAGATGCATCACTCCCCACAACAGGAGTAGTTTCGTTCGAAGATTGCATCGACACGATTTTTGGTTGAATAAGATGCAAGACAACATGGTCAAGAGATGCATCACCCATAAAAATAGGAGTGGTTTCGGTCGAATATTACAACGACGCGGTCGATGTATCAACCAAAGAAGGATTATAATGTTGGGAAACCAAAGACGACTGATCCGGATTATTTTCGGCACGAAATGAGATCAGAGATATAATAAAGAAATGCACAGAGATATCACAGATATTCAATAATATAACAGAAATGTATCATAGGGGCAACCATAAACACAGATATACAGTAATACACGATTTATATTAATGAAAGAAATGTACAAAGACTGTAAAAATACAGAGTGAAAGACTCGCTAGAATGGTGGCAGCTTATCTCTGAGAAGAGATGTGATGGCTACTCGCATTCGCAAGAAGATTATCACAATGAGGCTCTGAAGGCCTTTTTAAAATAAACTGGAATGCCAAAAACCCTAGACATCCAAAAAGCGAGGTGCCTCCAAAGTGGTCGCTTGATCAGATGCGTCTGATGCTATCGGCAGGTGTTTAAGGATGTGGGAAAAATTCTCCATCATTTCGTCCCTCTGTCGCGTCATAGCTTGATCAAGCAACAAATTGATAGGATCATATGCTCTGTCATTTTTCTTTTCTTCTGCAATTGAGGGTTTCTTGGGTGTGCAAGAGTGATTATATTCAAGAGAGACAAGCTCAAGACCCAACTTGCTATACTCGGAGCTTGTCGGGGACATGCACTGAAAAAAACGATCAAGAGAAACATGCTCTGACACCACTGATCTGGATTATTTTTGGCACGAAATGAGATTGGATATATAATAAAGAAATGCACAGAGATATCACGGATATTAAATAATATAACAAAAATGTATAAGAGGTGAAACCATAAACACAGATATACAGTAATACATTATTTATATTAATGAAAGAAATGAACAAAGACTGTAAAAATACAGAGTGAAAGACTCGCTAGAATGGTGGCAGCTTATCTCTGAGAAGAGATGTGATGGCTACTCGCATTCGCAAGAAGATGATTACAATGAGGCTCTTAAGGCCTTTTTAAAATAAACCGGAATGCCAAAAACCCTAGACATCCAAAAAGTGAGGTGCCTCCAAAGTGGCCGCTTGATGAAGATGCGCCTGATGCTATCGGTAGGTGTTTAAGGATGTGGGAAAAATTCTCCATCATTTCATCCCTCTGTCGCATCAAAGCTTGCTCAAGCAACAAATTGATAGGATCATCTGCTCCATCGTTTTTCTTTTCTTCCACCATTAAGGATTTCTTGGGTGTGCAAGAGAAATTTTCTTCAAGAGAGACAAGCTCAAGACCCAACTTGCTATACTCGGACCTAGTTGGGGACATCAAAAAAATGATCAAGAGCAACATGCTCTGATACCACTGATCTGGATTATTTTCTGCACGAAATGAGATCGGAGATATAATAAAGAAATGCACAGAGATATCATGGATATTCAATAATATAACAGAAATGTATAAGAGGTGAAACCATAAACACAGATATACAGTAGTACACGATTTCTATTAATGAAATAAATGAACAAAAACTGTAAAAATACAGAGTGAAAGACTCGCTAGAATGGTGGCAGCTTATCTCTGAGAAGAGATGTGACGGCTACTCGCATTCGGAAGAAGATGATTACAATGAGGCTCTCAAGGCATTTTTAAAATAAACCGGAATGCCAAAAACCCTAGACATCCAAAAACCTAACCCTAGGAGATGAAGCGCCAAAAGTCATTTGGGCCCCATTTGGGTAAGTGAGTACATCAACTTTCCAGGGTTGTAACTTTTGCATACGATCTTCGTTTTAGGCGTGTGATAGCTAGTTGGAAAGGTATCATCAAGGAGATTCATTTTGGGGGCTCAATGATGCCTTTTTATATCATTGGGAACCTCTATCTTGAAAAACATTCATTTAGGCCCTCAAAATGGCCTCGAAAGTTAAAACCTGCTAAAAATAGTAAATTGCCAAAATTGCCAGAAAATCGTTTTGAGCCAATTGGAAAAGGTGGGTGGCCATCGATATCCACCTGGATCAATGACTCGAAACCTAAAGGGATATCAGATAAGGACTGTGTTTCTTGTACCACAACAGTAGTAGGGAACAAACGAGTTGGGTGGCCTCCTTTGCAAAGTATACAAAGGAACTTGGGCTTACGTCCTATACATCTAGGATTCTCAATCAGATGAATGCCCCCAACATGACTTGCAGTGGTTGGTGACATGCTCCTAGCATGACTTTCATAGGCTAGTAGCTTGTCTTCAACATGACTTGCAAAGGTTGTTGACAAACCTCCAACATGACTAGCAGAGGTTGGTGATGAGTCCCCAACATGACTAGCAGAGGTTGGTGATGAATCCCCAACATGACTAGTAGAGGTTGGTGATGTATGTGCGGTGTGACTAGCAGTGACTAGAGTTGTGACCCCAACATGACTTGCAGCGACTGGTTGTTATTCTTCAACATGACTTGCATAGGTTGTTGACCTATCTCCAACATGACTAGCATAGGTTGGTGATATAATGTCAGTATGTCTCACAGTGACTGGACTTGTGCTCCCAACATGACTTGCAATGACTGGTTTTTGGTCTTCAACATGAATTGTAGAGGTTGTCGACCTATCTCCAACATGAATAGAAGAGGTTGGTGGTATAATTCCAGTATGAATCGCAGTGACTAGACTTTTGTTTCCATCATGACTGGTGGCGACTGGTTGCAACATTTGAGACCAAGGTTCCAGGAAAGACTGATTTTGAGACATTGTGGGCCAGGAAGGGTTCTGGTATACACCATGGCCCTTTCTGGCAGGATAGTATCCTCCTCTAAACTGATTCATAAATGGTTGTAAGGGCATCATCACCGAGGAAGCCGCTTGCGAAGAGAAAGCGACATGACAAGGGTTACTCAGGTGAGGATATATGTTTCCCCCGGATGAAGGAACTTCGTGAAGGGGTTTTCCCATACTATAAAACTGACTCCCCTTGGATGAAACACTAGAGGACAGATGGAGGTCCACCATGGGAAAAGCATTCATAGGAATTGACATAGTGGAAGAAGGATAGATGGATGAGATGTAATAAGTAGAATGACCATCCATTTGAGCACTTGCTCCTGGAAAAGTGAAGCTAGTATTGGATCCATATGAAGGAATATTCCAACCTCCTACCATAAGAGTTTTTTGATGTATATGACTCCCACCAAATGGAAAGGGAGAATAAGGAGGCATCATGCCTCCGTACCCAAAACTAGGATTCACATAAGGTGGCGAGACAGAGGATGGAAAGTGTGAATATATGTCTCACATATGATGAGAAAAATGATTAAAGGCCCAAGGTATTGGTTGAGTATCAAGGTTCAATGTACTACTCATAAATACAAAAGGATTCCTCCCCATGGAATGAGAAAATACCATGGGCTGGGTAGTGCTAACTGAGGGAGTCACAGGGGCTCCATTAACTGTAGCAATGAAAAATCACGATGCAATACAAAATCCTAAGGCCAACTAATAATGAGAGAGCACACCAAAGTAAATAAAAAGGGACAATGCACACAAACAGGATATAATGGCTAAAAAGGGGCCTCCCTCACTAGAGTAGGTATGTCTCGCCCAAGAGGGGCCTAAGACTCCCTTCAAAATATCAAAGGTATTTGAATCAATTATAAGGGCCCTCGTGGGATTAACAACACAGTCGATCAAATCCACCCAGAGAGGTAATCCTCCATAAAGGTTATGTGTTCTCTGACCCTTATCTGACTTAGGGTACCTACAGAATAACCCTTGCAAGTAATCTATGTGGATACCTAATTCAAGCAACTAAATCCACCACGATATAACTAATGCGTAGGCGAACAATCATAAGTCGGGTCCACTGTATGGGAAGGGTAACAAAGACCAAAATTTTGAAAACACCGCCTCTCAGAGAGGTAAAGGTACTAGCAAGACCCCCAAATATGAATAGATCCCCAGAAATTAGAGGGCTATCTCTGCAACCAACTTCACATGACCTCATGCTTAAATCCAGTGTGAACGGAGTGTCCTAACGTCACTAATTACACAATGGATTTCACCACTCCCTGGTTAGACACATATGTTGAGTTTAATAACCTTGGAGAAGTTTATTCACAAAATCCTATACCAAGGCCCTATATCCTATGTTTGTTTGTGTACTTCTAGAAAATAAAATTGTTTCTAATCAATTTTAATTAATCGACGTTACTTTTAATGGATTTGTTTACTCAAAAGATGTGGTCATGAAACTGATGATGTTATGACTCAACATATTAAAGAAATGAATATGAACATAAAGCTAAGTCCTAATTTTCAATTCTCAAAAGATGATAAGCTTTTCAAAATGCAACTTTCAATTCAACTCTACAATTTCAATAAGATGCAATCTTTCATATGTATCAAGATCAATAGTAAACAACCAAAAGAGAAAATGCCAAAATGAAAAATGTATATTTTTGTATTTTCAATATAAAGGAATGAAAACGAAAGGACTAAATAATTGCTTGATATATAGACCCCACTACAAGAAAAAAGAGACAACCCAAGCAGGATACCAAGAAGAAAACACTTAGACCAATATGCAAGGACAACTAATGAAAAAGATGATGAGAAAAAAAAAAATCACCTGAAAATTTAACCATGAAAAAGGTTTTCTATCACTCTGCAAGCACTCAACAGTTAGGATAGAGACCCAATAAGACTCAACAACCATCAAAACTCACCCAGCAAACACTAAACTCAGCAAGTAAGCTAAAAAAGTTGATGTACGTGACTATTTAAGAAAAATCGCGTATGTACGTGCCCTATAAAAACACAGCTCGTGTATGTACACGGCTGTCAAGGGAAAACCCGCGTATATGTATTAAAACACTGTTAGGGTAAGGATAATGCCAAGAAACTCAGATACAAAGTAAAAATAGGTTGTCATGCAATCAGGAGACAAGAAAATTCAGGATACCAGAGAGCAATCGAAGGAGAAAAACACTCCAAACCCCAAAAATAGAAGATTCAATCCCCAGTATGGTCATCAATTTTGTTACGAGGAAAATCACTCTATGGTATGGGGTAAACCACAACAGACGGAATAACAACAGAAATCAACTCTAATCCCAAGTATGCTATATAAATGTAAATGCTAACAAGACAAGATAAAGAGCCTACCTCATCTGGACGTTCGATGAAGACCATCGTTGAGCATGCAACTCAAACATTTATACCTACAACTTGTCCTCAAAAACCAAGATACACAAGCATATGGTGATAATATATAAATTTAGCACATACAATAGCATAATCCATTAAAATTCATAACAAATACACCCATGGAATAATAATTCAAATATTTTCAAGACATCAGTTGAACAAGAAAAGAGTATTTCTATTAAAATATTATCAATAGAAGTATACAAGTGACAAACTTCCATGTTGGCACGTATCGGAACCGAGAAACTAAGTCCCTTCCAGCTAGGCCTCCACTACTTCAATCCTCCACCAAAGGCAAGCTCATATAAGAGAGACAGTGAGGTTCTCCATCAAAGAGGGAAGAGCTTGGGGGTTGAACAATGTGTTCAAACTTTAAAGGATAAAGGGATGTAGACTCAATGTGAACTGAAAATTTATCCAGAGTATCTTTGCTCTCAAAATTTGAATTCTCTCCTCTTCCACGGTTTGGATATGGCCCATTTATAGCCTTCAAATGGAACTGAAGGGTCGAGTCACAACGTTTCCAGTATATGGAAGGTCAAGGATCATGGATCTTGTGACATGACATGGAAACTTGATACAATTTTTAATTTTGAGCACCAAACTTAATGTACGCGGGATGTAGTGGTGCAACCTACGTATACACATGTTGTCTAACTTGTAGGGCACGTATATGTGGAAAAATATGATTTTTTGGCTCTGAAAAGTGCAAAAAGGAACTTCAAGTCTGCATAGGGAAATGGAAAAGGCATTCTGAGCAAGTTGAATGGGGTGAGGAAAATATTTCTATAACAAAGTGTTGCATCCATTTGACAATAAAAAGAGAGATAGCAAATTTCCAAAGAGAGCCAAAATTTCAGTCCAAAGAGTATCATTATCAAGTAATGAGTTATATAAAAAAGAAAATGACTTTCTTCATATTTATACGAGGACAAAAAAGAAATAGTTTGTCCACATTAAAATTAAATCCACAATTTTAGGCTAAAACCTAAGTTACAATGTTGAATTAGCGAATCGATTTGCTCTTTTTTCCCACATAGGCTACAAAATGACAAAAAATAACAAAATGATGGCACATAAGCCCACAAAACTCTCCTCTAAGGTGGCACATGTGAAGAAAAGCCTCCAAAGGCTAGTACATCACACTAGAAATGTGCCACGCCATCCCCATATCAAGTAATAAGGTGGGCCTTTAAGCCCAAAACACCACCAAGTGCACTAAAATGGCCAAATATCCTCCCAAATGTGTGACATCAAGCTCCCCAAGAGAGACGTTTTGGCATAGGAGGGTGATGTCACCCCTTCTTCATCATCTCAGGTTTCATTCATGTTCTAGGGAAGTCCTCCAAGGTGAAGCATTTATCATTCTAGGCCTCCAATGATTGGGGTGCAACATCCATCCAGCAGGATTCCAAGCCCTTATGAAAGTCCAAGTGGCTTAGTCCCTCCATGAATAGCTTTCACCCGAAAACATCCTGCAAACAAAAGAAAAAAATCCCTCCAAGGGTCCACAAGTCACATGTATCATTCCAAGTATGCCACATTTAATAAAAGAACCACCCAAACAAATGCATTAAGTCCCCCCTTTTCAAATTAAACAAATTCTCAAAGACCTTATAAAATTTTCCAAATTTAGATATGGGAGGGGTGTCATGGTGCCCTATTGGGTAGGCCAATCCCCAAGTCAAGGAATGTTTCCCAAGAGGACCCTCACTAGGCCATGTAGTGAATATGAGGTAGATTGGGGTAGTATGTTTGGGCATGGGGTTCTTGACATATCAAGGGTTCATACTGTCTCAGTGGAGGGTGTGCTTCATCCCTTCATTTGTAATGCAACATTTTTCCAAACCTTTTATTTTCCTTTCATTTGTTTTATGGTCCAAACGTTGAGTGCTATGTGCAATGGAAATTAAAAGAGAACCCCAATTCCACTTGAAGTTAGAACACATTGAGTTCCATATGCTCTAGAAATTAAAAGACAAAGTTATGCATTCCCCCATCAAGAGGGTCATTTTATTCATTTTATTTTTTAAAAGCTCCTTCATTTTTTATGGAGAAGCATTTCATTTCTCTTGGGACAATAGGGAAATCATATAAAAGGAAATATTATGGATTTTTACTTTTGCAGTGCTATCTACAACACCTTTGGGCCTTTAGCTCCTTGTTCCCATGAAATGAGGTACAAGCCCTTCTTGGTGTCAATGAACCCAATACCCCAAAATATGAGAAAACAGAGGGGAAGAGGTGTAGAAAGTGGTAAGTATGAGTGGGAATGGTATGATGACCCTTCAAGCAGACCCCCCAGTAGAAACCATTTTCTCAAGGGTGACCAAATTACTAGGAAACCATGTCAACCACCAAGGTGAAATAAGGAAAAAATGTATAATTTCCAAGAAAATGTTCCATAATTAAGAAAGGACCCTTTGCAACATGCTCAAATGCTTCAATTATTAAATTGACACTTACCATGAGACTGGACTTGTTATGTCATGAAGCAAGACATGTTGTCCTTTCTGGGCCAGGCTGGTGTGGTGGACGCTACTATGTTGTTGACGATGAATGGTGATGTGTGGTGGAGATGAGGGGCTACGTTTGCTCAATGTGGTCACAACTGGTCATCTGGATCTTAGCACTCTATGTCTACTACCTGCAAACCTCGAGAAGACATATCCTTAGTTACCCCTAGGTTGGTGTGGTAACAATGACTAAACTCAAGGACTTTTAACAACCATTGCAAAATTTAAGGATCACCCATAACCTCTCCAATTTTGATTTTCTTACTTCTCATTATGATTGAAGTCCTTTTTCCTTCAATTGGATTATTTACAATGCTCATAAAACAAAGTCCCCTAGAAATGGACTACAAAGTGTTCACTTTCTGACTTATTGTGACTACATGTATGCCTTAAAACTTCTGAGAAATACAAGGATATTGGGATTCCTTTTACTATGAGCTTGATCATTCCTCACCTTTATTATATTTAATATATTTGTGATCTACTTTAGGATATTTTCTCCCGAGTTGAATTCATTTAAGTCCTCCAAAATCCTTATGTTAACTTCTAGGTTCTATCTTGAATCATTAAAATTCATATTTTCACCTTCTTTATCTTCCTTATTAGTTACTATAGAATCTAGGGGGGATGAAAGTATTGGATTTGACTTTCCATATTGGGCCTTGTCTTCTCTTATCCTTTTGGAAAACACTAGTATTTGTCTAATGTTGATTTATGCACTTTGGAAAATATATTTCCATGTTCTTATAGAAATGGTAGAATCTATTAATTGTGTTACCATCTTGCTCTAGATCAGTGTTGTTTTAAAGGTGAAGTAATAGTCTAAGAAGATGCACTAAAATTATAAATAATTTTAAATTGTGGTTAGTTTGATCATTGTTCAAACTCTTCAAACCATTCATTTATTGCTAAGCTTGAGGTGGAAAAAAAACTAGGTTGCATATTGCATCACCACTTGTCATAAGAATTTAAAAGGACAATGGCATGCCCTTAGGAGTAGATAAAGTAACACTAGGAGTACTCTGTAGAAATTTTTTGAGATCAATTCTATATTTACAACCTTTTAGTACTCAACTCAATGCGTAGTAGCATTGTAAGCAATGTAAATGTAAATTGTTTATGAAAACACAAGCTTAGGAATAGGGGCCTACACAATAAGTAGCTAGTCATAGTAGGATTCCTACTACTATGAGCTTGATCATTTCTCACCTTTATTATATTTAATATCTTTGTGATCTACTTTAGGTTATCCTCTCCTGATTTGAATTCATTTAAGTCATCCAAAGGCCTTATGTTAACTTCTAGGTTCTATCTTGAATCATTAAAAGTCATATTTTCACCTTCTTTATCTTCCTTATCAGTTATTATAGAATCTAGAGGGGGTGAAAGTATTAAATTTGACTCTCCATATTGGGCCTTTTATTCTCTTATCCTTTTGGAAAACACTAATATTTATCTAATGTTCATTTATGTTCTTTGGAAAATATGTTTCTATGTTCTTATAGACATGGTAGAATCTATGAATTGTGTTACCATCTTGCCCCAGAACAATGTTGTTTTAAAGGTGAAGTAATATTCTTGGAAGATGAACTAAAATTAGAAATTTTGTTAAATTGTGGTTAGTTTAATCATTGTTCAAACTCTTCAAACCATTCATTTATTGCTAAGCTTGAGGTAGAAAAAAAAAACTAGGTTGCATATTGCATCACTACTTGTCATAAGAATTTAAAAGGACAATGGCATGCCCTTGGGAGTAAAGTAACACTAGGAGTACATTGTAGAATGTTTTTTAGGTAAATTATATATTTACAACCTTTTAGTAGACAACTCAATAAGTTGTAGCATTGTAAGCAATGAAAACTATATTAAGAAAGAATAAGCTTAGGAATAGGGGCCTGCAAAATAAGTAGCCAACCATAGTAGGATTCCTTCTACTATGAGCTTGATCATTCCTCACCTTTATTATATTTAATATATTTGTGATCTACTTTAGGTTATCCTATCCCTAGTTAAATCCATTTAATTCCTCCAAAGGCCTTATATTTATAGTGTTATATTAATAGGTCGGCTAGAACTTTTCAATGTACCCTTTGATTATAATTGTACCCTTTGTCTCCTATATATACCAAGGATACCTAGTCTTAGGATCATCATATGTTTTCTTGTGAATTGGATATATTGAAAAAGGAGGTTTCCCCCTCTAAGTGGATTGTACTAATTTAATTTTTATCATTTTCAAGGTGTTTGGTTCATAACATTTGGTATTAGAGCATCGATCCTAAGGTTTTGCTACTTCAAGCGAGTCATATTTGAATTTTTGCTATAACTTTTTTTGTGGGATGCTTCAGACAACAAAATCTGGAGGTTACTCAAGGAGCATATCATAGTTCGCCTGTTGAAAATTTTAGGTTCCGATTCATTAAAATTTTGGATGTATATCCTATGGAAGATAGGGTTTGTGACTCATCCCGAAATCAATTTTAAATGATTCATCTTGGAATTTTCTCTATAATTTTTTTTGGGGAAGTTTAATATAGTGAAATTTTGTGGAAATTGATGATAAATTTCATAGTACAGATGGTCAAAATTTCAGGTTCTGGTTTGCTATATTTTCATAGATATCGTCCATGGAAGACACGATTTGTGACTAATCCTGAAATCGATTATCTTAGAATTTTCGTTCTAACTTTGTTTTAGTAAAGTTTCGAACTTTGAAATTTTCATAATCATGTGTTGACACAGTGAAGTACATGTGGAAAAAAAATTAGATTATGAATCATTATATTTTATGATATATTTATTGTGGAATTTAGGGTTTTTGCGCAAGTTATTTTCATATGATTTTAAGAGTTTTTTCCGTAGTTAGCAAGCTCATTAAGAAAAAAAATAGAGACATGTTTTGGTGTCTTTAAATAACACATGATATGTCTTTAAGCGATAAAAATTGTGGTTGGGGAAGAAAACATGCAGGAAATACACATGGTTTCACGTGGTTGGAAACACATTGTTTCACCTAGTTGGAAACCCCTATTGGTACCCCTTGATGTAGTATTGCATTAAATAGTACTTGTAGATGGAATCTCACTTCTACGTACCTTTGGGTATATAGGAAGTCCCCTAAGTATATCTGAAACCAGCCTTAGATAAGATATTTGGTCATCTTATTGCAATAATACACCGAGAACAACACTCGGGGAGACCACTCTTAAGTACCTGGGTAGTCGGGTAGTCGGGTAGTCAATCATGCCCTTAGCCATACTACCTTAGATATATGTCTATCATGTCGGGTAGTCAACCATGCATGTATATCAAAGAGATATATCACTTGACACTCCCTTTTCCTTAGGACTATTGGACAGACATTTTGGATGTAATTTTGAGAAATATCCTAAGGGTTGA
>ML785371.1:235742-247289 GCA_009831015.1 Picea engelmannii | reverse complement strand
AAACAAGATTATGAGGAATATTTTTATCATTCAATAATTAACATGTGATTCTAAAATATGGTTCAATTGGTTGATTAAAATTTTCCAACAATTGAGTGTTTATTAAATCTTATGAAATTAATTTCCTCAAATTTGCAAAATATTCCCAAGTCTCAAAATATAATGTCCAATCTAGTATATTTAGAATAAGTGATATCAATTAGATTTGATTTTATTAATTGATTTTGAATAATTAATATTTGAAGATCTTATGGTTCATCTTTTAATGGATTTTTGTTATTCATTTAATTTCTTTTTGTTACAAGTGTCTATTACAGATTTGCAGTTCAACTATAGTCTCCAAGATATGCCCAAAATAATTCATTCAGTTAATATTATTCATCTCTACAAGGCATAATGCTTGGGAAACATCAAATGGAAAATTTGCATCAATTTCAGGAGGCTATCTTCCAACTTTCATTCTGAATAAATGATTACGAATCTCTTCAAACGGTTGAAAAACCCCTTCAGAAATGGGTCAAGTTACCTTCACCCCAAATCGTTTCCTTGGAAAATGAATAGTTGGGGAGAAATATTATCAGGAAGGAGGAGGAATTTCCCAGATTTGTTGTTACAACCAGCTCACAGAAGCCATTTTGCAGGCTTATTTTCGGGATATCCGTGTGGAATATCTTCAAACAGATCAAAACCCACTTCCAAAACATGCATGTTTACTTTACTCTAAAAGTATTTGCTCCAAATTTAAACCATTTGGAAGAAATCAGGTTTGGAGTGACACGGGTTTTCTTAGATCACGCCAATCCTCAGAAGATGTTTTTGCAAATCCATTTCTAGGAAAAATGAGATGAATTTCTCCAAAAAGTTGAAAACCCATATGAATAATGGGATGTTTTACTTCTCACTCAGGTCATGTTCAAACAAATATATATTTTTGAAGATATTGTTACTTTTCTTAAGGGTTTTTTTCCAAAATTTCACCTTTTGGTTGTTTTGAATTCCTTAGCTCATTCATTATTTTGTAGCTAATCATGGGATTGGAATTGAGTTGTGAATTATAAAAGGTCTCATATTATTCTTGTAAAATGGGATGGACAATAGGGAGAGAATTGTTGCAAGAATAGAGGCTCATTGCACTGTTGTAATGAGAATTCATCTTGTAGAGAATTATCCATCTATTGGATCAATAGTGGAAGAACTTCTTATTTTGTATCCATTATTGAGCACTATTGATTATTTTGAAGACAAAATAAAGAGTTTATTTGGTTCTTGTTTATTCTTTGTTTATATAAGTATGTTTATTTATTCAAACACTAATGTTTGTTTTAAATAACTCATGCTTATTTAAAACATTGTCAAGCTAACTTTCGGGTTTTAGTAGAGATAAATTAAGGACTGAATCTTGCATTTTTATACATTAAGTTGTTGGTTATCCACCGACTTAATGTCATATTTGTTTTGTTTTATTATTGCTATGATATAGAATTATTTATGTAGTCTAACATGATCTATATTGGCTTATATGCAATCTTCAATTGAATTTAGATATATGTAAAAATAGGAATTTGATAACTACTTATCAAGCAATTATTTTTGCATATTTTTTTCAACAAGTAAGCAAATCTTAGAACTAATTCTCCGATATTTTAACTCTATTTTGTTCTAAATTCAAAGTTGGTTCATATTTCATTATCTTACTCTGATCAGGGGATCAAATTTTGCTCAAAAATTCAAAGTGCTCGGAATCGCTTCAAATCAAATGAGAGCATAGGTCCCATCGTTACGAACCCAACGCAACTTGTTTGGGTTCAAACAGATGTCGGGAGCGAGAGATATCGCGTTCTGTTCAAAATGACAAACAGGAAAAAAAAAAAGGATGCTGACTGTACAATCCGTATAGTCCATACGGACGTTGATGTGGCAGGCCGTATGACACGTGGCAGACAGTTATTGGGACATTTGGCATGTGACATGGTTTGTTGGCAGCGAATGGGATGGAGACACTGTTGACGGGTGAAATTGATCGTCCGTCAACTGGGAGAGTGGATCCAGTCCAGGGTTGTCTAATAACCCAAGTTGTTTGGGATAACCCACCCTAACGGGTTTAGAGGCTCCGTTAGTCGATCTAAGTCCTAAGAAACAGAAAGAAAAACTACTCTAAACTAACTAATCTAACTAAAACTAATTGTAACAAAACAAACTAATAAACTAATCTAACTAAAATGACTATTAAAACAAACTAAACAAATCTAACTATTCTAATCTACTATCTAATACTATGCTAACTCTAAGAAATTAAATATCTAACTACTAACAGAAATAAATCTTATTCACAAAATGTACAATATCTACAATTTACAGATTTGAATGAAAACCTGAAAAACTCATTTGTATTCTGCCCTAAGACAGAGAGAGATATTTTTTGTTGATTTTATAAATTTATGAAAAAGAAATAAAACAAAAAACTAACTAAACTAAACAACTAAAATACTAACTCAAACTACAAATCTAAACTACGCATAAATCTAACTAAACTACTTAAGCTATACTAACAAATAAACTATTAAATAAATAACAAACTGACCTAGAAAAATGTTCCAGGTTTTTCCTGTGTATGATGATTGTCTTAGCTGATCGGAGGGAGGAAACCCGCACCGAATTATCCAGGGGCTCCTTGTAAACAATAAGTTGCAGTGCTCTTCAAATATAATTACAGGACAAACAAGACATAAAATTTACAACAATCTCATGATTTATAAATCTTCACAGTTAGATAAACCTGTATGCAAAGATCTATACGAAATGATCCAATTAATGAAGAAGAGAAATCTATGATTCATTAATTGAAACAAAGTAATTGTTGTATTTTTAAGTAATGGAAGAAATCAAATATGGATAACACATTAATTAAATCATATCATCCTGCAATAGATTATGATAGCTAAAGTAGTCTATAATCAACTGCAAACGACATGCATAAACTTGAAACAAAAAATTGATATATTGAAAGCGAAAGATGTAGCAAGACATCAACCCTTGTCTCAGTTTGTATTAGAAATCCATAGCCTGGTTCTCCCACAAGTGAGGATGATCCTTATTACACAAAATAATAAGTATTTAAAGACCTTCCACAGGGTAAAACATCCTTGTGGAAGTTATCAAAACTGTTTACATAAAATCTGGGAAAATATCCCAAGTCTGACTAAATTAAGAACCTAAAATAAAAACTAAATCACACAAATATCTCCTAGACTGTCCAGCAGGTCCAATGCAATTCGAATGTACCTGCCAGAGGTCAAAAAAGGGCAAGTTAGGAGGATATTTTGTTAATGAAAATGATAAAAATATAATTCCATAGACTAGCTACAGAATCTTGCGATTCTGTAGCTGATCTAAATCAGACACAGAATTAGCATTAAAATCAATTCAAATCTTTGAAAATAAATTCAAACTATCAAAATATATTTGATTGCTAAAAACCTTATTCAAATCGACACATGTATGCAATTTGAACAGACTAAATCAAATGATAAATGAGATAGTTATACTCTGTTTAATTCGTTGCCAATTCAGGTATACAAAATCGTATCGAACAGTAATGAAATCGTTTCATATCAAACTGAAATCGATACAGTTAAACAAATCATAGGAAATCATTATGCTGCCTCATCAACAGGAAACACGATCGAATCCAAACAAGATCATTTTCTCAAACTGATATAATTGTATTAAATATAAACGATCATACTAATAGTGAATCAAATCAAAGCTAGTGTGTAAATTATCACATACGAAATCATAATGGGATCAATCAGTTGATAACAGGGTCTGTGGGATTCGCCAAATCGTTTATTATTGATTGATTTTCAATAAAAATATTACTAGCATTCATTTCAAAACGAACTATTAACCAAATTTGACAGAGATAACATATGTCGATCTGGGTTTAACCAACTCGTTTTGAGAATTAAAATCAAATAGAGCAATATCAAGTCTAGCTTTGATACGAATCCAACTCATAAAATCAATCGTACTAACTGAATATACACAGCAATCCAATCAAGATGAGAGCAAATCTACCAGTTGGAGTTTAACATAGTCGTTGTGAATCAAAATTGTTCCATGATTCAGGCGTAGATATCTTTCGCACAGGCTTAAATGAGAATATCATTTCCATATAAAACAGAGTCACTTTTTCCAAATCAGAGTCGAACAAAGTTGTATTCCTGATTTAGAAGATTACATGAAACAACATATTAAAAGATCATAGCAATCAAGCTCACGAAATCGTTTCAAAAATCAAATCATCAAAACTCAATCAGGGTCAATGTGATCCGACCACAACGAAATCATACCAAATCACAACATGATCGTTCTCTAATTTTAGCATGAAAACCTCTTGTTCAGATTAGATACCAACCAAATCCAAGCGAAATCAAACCATTGATTTTGTTAACTCACACCAACAGTCAGACGAATCAAAACAAACGAAAGCCAATCAATTGCTAAACTGGGCACGACCAAATCATTTAACCAAATCATAACCTCATTTAATTTTATCAAAATGAAAACAATGTACAAGATGAACAACATAACCGGCTATTACAGAGTCATTTCGAACAATAGACATAGCTATTTGAAAACCAAACTCAAATCATTATATTAATCCTATCAATTCACAAAATGAAAATGACATCGAAATTCATACCTGAATGACGAGTAGACAGCTTGATCATGACATTTTGGAATTGACGACGGCTGTAGCCGATTCGACATTCCTAAAAACGATGGAACCAGTGGTTTTCTTCTTCCTATCAGTTGCTTGAACCTTGTCCCTTTGGCTTGTCAATACTGTAACTTGGTTTTCCAACGCTTTGATTTTCGATTGAAGTAAGGGAATGTCTGTATAGTATCGTTCCAACCACACATCACATTGGTCACATGATGATTGTCCGGGCTTCGAAAATGCAGGTGAGGGTTTGGTTACATTGCTGAGGGTTTCGTTAGGTAGCTTGATCCCAGGGTAGCTAGGATTGTTCCTTAGGAAAGGGGGTAGATTAGAAACGAAGTCATAGGGTGGCTCAGAGAACAAACCTTGGGAGTAAGGGTACTCACTAGCTAGGAAGCATTCGATGTCAGAGTCTGAGTCTTCACTGAGGACTATGGGCTTCTGCTCAACACTAGGTTTAGGCTTATTCCTAGCCATTCTCGAGATAAGTCGAGCATTATTTTTACCTTTTCCATCAACAGTAGGGTTTCCCTTGACCTTTTTTCTCACAGGATTTTTTATAGCCTCAAACTTGTCTGCTAAGACATCGGGTAAGTCAATATCAGGGTCAACCAAGGGTTTAGGAGAGGGTAGTAGGACATGGAAGGGCACGGGTGGCTCAACCTTGGTTTCACTAACCACAGGCTTGTCAACTTGGATGGGATCTGCATCAGCAAAACCATTCCGAGAGATAAAAGCTTGCCAACTATCACCGTGGAGATTTAAGTGATGAACAACGATGAGTCCGATTAGGCCATGGTGGAACAAGATACTATCGGCCTTTTCTCTTTTAAACCTTTTAGCCATTTTGTATAGGTTACGCTGGAAATAAAAAGTCATATTCAATGGATAACCCATAAAATTCATTAACAGTCGAAGGTGATAAAGAAAAACTAGCCCATACTGACCCTCACAGGTCACGAATTGTTTAACCACCATCAAAAGATCATGCCATCTTGGTTTAAGCGTGGATATCGGCATACCTCTGTCACAGGATGTGACCTTACGCGAGACGAACAGTAGTGGCCATGGCACCTCTTCCACTTTAGAGTTTTTAAACCATCGCTGGCCCGTGGACGCTAACCCTGTAGCAGAGCTAATGAACTCCTCATTCAGCTCAAGATGAATGTCGCCTATTTTGGCCCTACAGCCATCAAAAGTCAGGGAAAATTGTTGTGCAACAACTAGATTAAAACCTTCAAACCGTTGAACAAAGGTGAGCCAACCGCTATCCTCTTAATATTTCCGGGCATTATCGAACAATAGCAAGGCTTGGCTACCGTTCGGCTCAATTCGCACCACTGGTGCCATAAGGAAGAGCACACGGTGAATGAGCCATGGTTTGGATGCAGCATACACAGGAACAAAACACCCGAAGGCTTACCCGAGCTAACAGAGGTGAAACAGGGACAGGAGCAACATTAATGACATCGTGTGAAGATGGTGGAACTATTTGTTGGCCATGCAGAATAGTCATTACCAATGGTACAACTGCCGGCGCTTATCGCTGTTCAACCCACTATTGTATAGTTTAACAATTATGTCATTTGCCCAACCAATGAAATCAATGGTAAGTGTATTAATCATTCGCGCAAGCATTGGTTATACCATAGTTTTAAATCCAAACACATGAATTGAAACCAATACCAAGTGTATGCCAAAGGTTTTGATAACGCGAACCAGGTGTCATATTAAATGATATATATCAAGGGTTTAAACATAACACCTATGTGATTTTATGAAGCCAATGTACAAAATGAATTGATCAAATAACATGTGAAACCAATCGCCAATGCATCACAAACCAATCACTCATGAAACGAAACTACATAATCAATCAAAGAATGTCAAATGAGTACAGACCAAAAGGGTTTTGCCAACTGCATAATAATAAGTGAAATGTAAACGCAATGGGAATATCGACAAAAATGATAACGACAAGTCAATAATGATTTTAATGCGACTTCGAAAGACCAAGTTTTCACGCTTACAGTCATGAAAACAAAAACGAAGGTAAATGTGCAAATGGCGCAAAGAATAAAAGTGTTGTTTATTTGAGAATTGCGACGAAAAATTAATGTTTGCAAAACATTGGTGTAGGCGGCTTATAAGACAGTAGGAAAATGTGAATTGGCTGCCAACAATGGCGACACACTGGTAGAAGCAGTTATCTCTGCCAAAAGGACAAATTCAGGTTAGGACAGCAAAGATAATTCCAACTCAAAAACAACAACCAGAAAATCGTATAAACATCAATCATTAACCAACTATTCCAGCAGTGTTTTAAAAAATGAAAACAGATAACAGTCTTAAGACCAGCGAGTCACGATATTAAAGATAAAATCTCCAATACTGTTGACAGAGCCACTACTACCAGCAGGCATCCATAGCCTCGACAGGGTTTCCATTTAACCCACTCTAACATATGTATCCTGCCAAGAAGTTCTAGATCAGAATAAAGGACATTAAGAGGTTTCTTATTTGCAAATTTTCATATACCCGACATTGCTTCGCTACCAGCGGGCCTGTTCAGTACCCCGACGAAGTTGTCTTGGCGTCATGCATGCATTTACCCGCTGCCAGCAGACCTGTTCAGCATCCCGGCGGGTTTACAAACACTTCCCACAGCTCTATTAATAATTTATTTTGTTTTGTTTTTCTCCTAAGATAGTTGAGCGGGGTGACGCTGAAAATCATGATATTTTAACATATTTTTTCAAACCTCATCAGAATTTTTTAGAACCGTCCTTTATTAAGATCCAGAGATGTTTCATTTACAAAAACAACTTCCTAAGGCAGGGAGACATCTTCTGAGTCATTCCCTTAAGGAATAGGGACAGCGTAAAAAGATAATAGATGATCATGACAAGCTTTCCTAAGAGATCGAAATCAGTCATCTTCTTTCAAACAACAGACTTTTGCCAACACAGATATAAATTTCAAAAATATACCATTGATGTTTATGCAATTTTCTTAGCAGTTATTTCAGCGAAGGAATTCTCTATTTTCTTTTTCTGAATAACTCAGTATACAGGTATGTGTACTAAAAAAAAAAACTGAATAATTCAAAAAAAAAATCAAAAACAAAAAAGCAAATGAAAAAGCAAACAAAAGCAAAATATGTACATAGTATACAAGGGTAGTTATCAAGCAAAGTATCTTTTCAGGGCTTGGCCATTCACCGGATAGGTGTCAGGCTGTCCTTCTAGATTTTGAAACCGAAAAGAACTGGGACCCAACTTTTCAACAATTAAAAACGGTCCAAGCCATAAGTTTTGAAATTTCCTGTGCTCTCCCTTTCCCTCATGTTATTTGTCCCATTTCAGGACGAGGTCGCCTACTTCAAAATTCCTATCAGAAGCAGAGTTAGAATCGAACCAGATTTTAACCAATAGTTGATGTTGATCTAACTTACGTTTAGCTTGCGCTCTTACTTCTTCTAGCTTCATCAAAGCCTTAATTCGGTTTTCTAAAGGGGGACAATCTTCTTCATGGACTTCCTGCGACAACTGAAGTGAAGGAAGAAGAATGTGAGGTGGCAGAATTGCTTCTCTGCCATAAACGAGAAAAAAGGGGGAGTTACCTACAACATCTTTTGGCATTAACCTATAATCCCACAACACATTCAGCAGTGAATTGTGCCAATTTTTGTGATTTTCAACCACCGTTCTCTTGATGATTTTAATCAAGTTCTTGTTTGTCGATTCTGCCAATCCGTTGCCCTGGGGGTAATAGCTAGCAGAATACTTCAATTTAAATCCTTTTTCCAAAGCGAACTCGCTCATCTCAAAAGAGGAAAATTAAGAAGCATTATCGAATACTAAACAGTCAGGGATACCAAAACGAGTGATAATATTCGAATTTAGAAAGGCAATTACCTGGTTGGTGTTGACAGTTCTTAACACAGCAGCTTCAGACCATCGGGTAAAGTAATATGTGGTTGTCACAATAAACTTGTGTTGTTGCGAGGACGGGGGGTTGATCGGACCTATGATATCAAGGCCCCACTGCTGAAAAGGAGAATCTACTGAAACAGGCTGCAAAGGAAAGGCTGGTTGTTATAACCGCCCTGATGCTTTTTGACAAATGATACATTTACAACACAAGGCATGGGAGTCTCTAAAAAGCGTGGGCCAGTAATAACCGGCTGTTAGAACCTTATGAGCAGTGGTGTCACCACCAAAATTACCACCATCTTCTCCTGCATGCAACTCTAGCAAGACTTTTTCTGCTTCGTCTTTTTCAAGACAGCACATCATAACGCCATCAAAACTCTGACAAAACAGGATACCATTAACCAAATGAAAGGAGGCAAACTTTAATCTCAATGCTCTTCTTTTAGCAGGATCCAGATGACGGGGGGAAAACCCATGTTCAAGACAGAATCTTATATCATCATACCAAGGACTGACAGGGTTTTGTGCGCAACAAATTAGATTTTGATCTTGTTGTCCTAGGTTTGACATATCGCTTTCTTCTTGCTGTCCTGCTGCAGAATCAACAACTAACTTGCATAACCCTTGTCCTCTCACTATCTGAGTTGGGGTAATTTCTAAGTCGTACTCCTGCAAGGAGGTGACCCAGTTAGCTCTCTTTTCTCCTATTTCCTTCTGCACTAACAGGTTCCTAATGGATGGGTAGGGGACAATGACTTTCGTCCTTGACTTCAGAAGATAGGACCGGAAGTGCTTGATTGCTTTGAAAACAGCATCGGCTTGTCGATCTACCACTGGGTAATCAAGTTCAACACCTTTGAAAGAAGAGCTCATAAAGGCGATGGGTACTTCATTGTTTTCGGCATTCTTTTGGGTTAGGACGGCAGCATAGGAATGGTCAGAAGCAAAAGTGTAGAGTGTAAAGTCTTGAGAAAAATCCGGGCTCATGAGAGACGGAGCGTCTATTATGGCCTTCTTTATTGCATTAAAAGATTGATTTTCTAGGGGTCCCCAGTGATATTGGGTGTCTTTCTTTATTAGATTTTGTAAAGGCCTAACCATTTCGGAGAAACTGGGGACAAATCTCCTCACGAAGTTAATATGGCCTAAGAAAGACTGCATAGATTTTTTGGATGTAGGAGGGGGAAGTTTTGCGATGACTTGAGTCCTTTTGGGGTCGATAATCATCCCTTTTCTCGACACAATAAATCCCAAGAGTTTACCCTGTTCTACTGCAAAGATGGATTTTTTAGGGTTCAAGGAGATGTCGTATTTACGACATCGTTGTAGAACGGCTCGTAAGTGAGCTAGATAATCGTTTTTGTTTTTAGAAAATACGGTCACATCATCTAAGTAAACTATGATAGACTGATTGATTAAGCCTTGGAAAGCAATTTCCATTGCTCTCTGAAAAGTGGCACCAGCATTAATCAATCCAAAGGGCATTTTCTGATAAGCATAAGTGCCCCACGGAGTACGGAAGGTAGTTTTAAGTTGGTCTGGTGGAGACATCAGGACTTGGTTGTACCCCGAGAAAACATCCAATAAGGATAGCCTCTCAGAACCAGATACATGTTGAAGGATCTGTTCCATGGGTGGGACAGGATAGTTGTATTTATCAGACGCTCTATTAAGGTTTCAAAAATTGACGCAGAGTCGGATTTCCCCACTTTTCTTTCGGACTGGGACAAGGTTAGAAACCCATTGAGTGTGCCTAACAGGGAAAATAATCTTAGCATTTAGGAGCTTATTCAATTCTTTTTGGATGGTTGGTTCAACTTTAGGGTGCATCTTTCTCAATTTTTGTTGGAAGGGCAAGGTTTGGGGCTTCATAGGAATAACATGTTGTATGATGTTAGGGTCGAAATTTTTAAGGTCATCATACGTCCATGCAAAGACATCTTTAAATTCTTTGAACAATTTAATAAATGCATCTTTTTCTTGTTGAGAACACCCCAACCCTAGATTAATGCACTAAGGATTTTCATTAGTTCCTAAGTTTACTCTTTCATATGATAATGAGGAACTATTGGTTTTACAATTGACCAACTTTTTGAATTTGTCTTGAAGATCGTAAAACTTCTCTAATCTGATTAAAGATTTAGGGATCGAGTTTACCATATCCGATGAAGATTCAGGATTTCTCGGATCTGGTATTACCGTGAAATCGCGCAAATTGTCGTCGTGCGTGTGTTTATCTATCACCGCGCCTTGAAAGGTTTCTTCCATGTGCAGAAAGTTAATAATATGTTGATTGTCGTCAAAGACTCTCTAGTTCGTGATGTTGTCGGGAATGGATGGCCGGAACAACAACTCGACGGAGAATGCGTCTGGGGATAAGCCTTTTGCAGGAAAAAGTTTAGAAGCTACATTAGCTAATAAATCTGCTTCAGAGTTATTCAATCTAGGAATAGAATTTATATTGAAAGCAGCAAAATTATTCATTAAATTCCATACCTCAAATTGGTAGCTTTTGAGATGCGGAGAAAGACAATGGATAGAATCTCTTACCTGTCTACTATGGATTGGAAAAAATTTAGACAAGCTAAAGGACAGAATGTGCAAAGCTTTACTCAAGAATTTAGGAGAAGAGATTTGGTTTTGGGAGTAGATTTGTCTTCTCAAGAAACTTTACTCAAATACATTGGAGCTTTACATAGTTATTTGAGACATACTATACTCATGTTTAATCCTTCAAATCTAGATGAAGTTTGTGTTCAGGCCACTCATTTAGAAGCAAGAGGAAGGAATGAAACTCATGAGGGTAACAAGAAGCCTTTCATCCATGGAGACAAAGGAAAGAGGAAGTTCAAGGGCAATGGAAAAAAGAATGTTGTTGTTAAGAAA
>ML785371.1:158711-217319 GCA_009831015.1 Picea engelmannii | reverse complement strand
TTAGGATAGTTTTATATAAGGGTAATTGGACCGATTAAATCCATTTGGAATCACCATCCCAAACAAGTAAGGGCCTAATTGGGGCCCTAACCAGTTGATCTCCTTATAATGTTGAACATGGTCAGTTTTTTCCATCAGCACATCCATAGTTCTTTGTCTTGCAGTGGTCCCAATCGTTGTTTGAGCGTCTTTTGTTGGTCCCTTATCTTTTCAATTTCATCGGATCACTGCCTTTGTGCCAAAATGGTCATCATTCATTCAACAAATGATAGAGTATTGATTCTCTTTGAATCCTTCTATGCCTTTTCATGTGCATCCCGCAATATAGTTTCCACGACCTTCATTTTTGGATCCTCCATTAGGTTTTTTCATATTTTCACACTTTCCTCGCAAAGCTTTGTGCATTCCTCATCCAACTTCTTGATATTTGTGACCGCGGTCATCATGTTTCTCTTTCTTCCTTGTCTTTCCTCTGGTGGTGTTCCTGGCATGGTGTGCAATTGAAAATCCTTAATCCTTCTGAGGAATCCTTTGATGACTTCGTTGATTTTTGAGACATGTTCTTCTATTATAGCCTCTATCACTAGTGGTACTTATGGGATCTCCTTATAGAGATTTTGGACGATCATTTGTATCCGTTGTGCCATTTGATCGACATTGTCTGTTGAAATATTCTGTAACGACCCCAATCGTTATGACTACAAGCAGAGCTAAACGCGCAAAAAACAAATTGTGGAAACAGGATGACAACAACAATTACAGCTAAACAACACATCTAACGGCGAGCACCACGCCCGTAGAACAGGCAACAAAAAACTATGACTCCATGCATTGGCACAAGAGAAACTGGGCGAAACATGCATAAAACAACAAGGAGAAACGACTACCCACCCGACACAAACATATCACACCTACAAGCAAAAGGACAACATCCCCATCCCGACACAATGACCTTGACATCTAGTTAACTAGAACCTCGATGGCACGCAACCAAACACATGAAGGCGTTCAACCCATACGCATTTAGCAAACTTACAACAGTCAAAAACACTCACACGGAAGGCACAGACTCCGTCCAAGTTATCATTCGCCTCTATCCAATAGGGCGCACCATGATCCCCTCATCAGGACTCATGACATCCCTAGGTGATAGGTGCAGTGATAACCCTGGCTCTACCTAACCTATCTGGATCAAGGATTCCAGATGAATCCAACTCGCTAGGAGCTGAGTTATTGACAAGAGGAATACACCCACACCCCAAGCAATAGATCGACAAGACACAAGATAACACTCGAATTAATTTGCACGAAGGACCGGAGTATTCTTGTTTCCTACAAGGCCGCATGTGGTGTATCGACAAGACCAATCACTCCTTCCATCTAGACCTAAAGCGCAAGGTGCATAACTACCAATAACTAAAGGCTATTATAGTTTTTAGTTGAGACATCCACTAAACTCTCGTCCATCAAGATTGCGCAAGATAATCAACCACTATGCCTACAACCTTTATGTCTAACAACCCTATTATCCCACCATTTCACCTCAGCCCAACAAAGATAATCCTATTACGTTTTTAAAACTCAACAAACTCTGAATCTTTTGCATCTTTAACATTAATAAGTTTTTATGTCTTAAACCAATCTACTTCTATTTTCTTCCCGGATCACAATTTACTTAAACGGGTAAATTAGCTAAGTCATTTAAGTGTAAAAAGAGGGATGAATTAAAAGTTCCCGAAGAGAAGGTTTATGTGAGATTGTTCTTCTCTAGAAACAAAATAAATCAATGGCCATCAGTTTAAGTTATTGTTGTCAACAAAATGTTGAACATAACTTTCTTAACAGTCAAATACAAAAGTTGTCAAAAACTATTGTGTTGCCTTATTATTCCACAATTACTCGTAATAAAAATGTTGTCGGTAGATATCGTAACGGTCAATTACAATCAAGGTTTTCAATAAGCATTAAAATCAAAATCAAAACATTAGCATTAAAATCGAATCGAAATTGTGAATCGTTGTCATGATAGCAATAAAATTGAAATCAAAACATTAGCACGGGCATAAAACGCAGTCATGAATTTGCAAATGTAATCATCACAAGGGATGTATGCAGGGATATAAAGGAATCTTTAAATTTCTATCGTCATAAAAGTAAACTACTATCACAAAAATTAAATCACTACCAATCTAAAAGCAAATCACATATATAAGTTTACATAGCAGGATTTCCCTGCCTATCCTTAATATGCTAAAGTTGTAAAAGAAATTTGTGACGAGGATGACTAAAAGGGGTACATTGTCAAAAATTAATGCATTCACTTCCAGGCACAGCCATATGCAATAAATCGTTGGACAACACTCTGCTATATAGATAAATCACTGCTACAATTCTGGGCTATACCAATACAAAATATATTTCTAACACCCAAATCGTTGTACACCTATACTATTTGTAAATATGCCAATTGTTGCAGTCAATAAATAACTAAAACGTAAGGCAGATAAAAGAATATGTTGGCATGATTACATATGAATCACAGAATAACCTAGTGATAAAGATTTCATAATTATATAAGAATCGCAGAGGCAAACATCCACCAGAAAATGCAGGGGTTTGGCATTCAAGACTCGGAGGTTTATCAACTTTGGCAATGAAAAACGCAGAGAGGACAAAAAACATAGGTTTCATTAGAGAGTCAGGTAAATCATTGAGGGATTACATTTTCCATAAATGCATAAAACAAAGGTTGAGGGATTACAATTGTAGACCCAATGCATTAAGTGGTGAATTGTTGAGTTGACAGGATATTGTTGTGCATTAGATAGTCGAGTAATAACAACACGGTTTTTCCCCAAATTATATCTATGTTTTAACACATGAGATAATGTTGGGTAATGCAATGAATAACTTCATTCTAAAGGAATAAACATTGCTACCCAATCACCGAACAACAAAAACGCTGAGAAGAAACTGGTAATGAAACAGTGGATAAAATCGCTACTTTAACTGTGAATTACGGTGTACAACTGGGATAGCATCATAAAATCGCCCTACGACTATCAACTACTAAATACATTATGGATATAGCCAAAGGGGCTGGGATACATTAAAATAGAATGCAGATAATCAAATAAACTAAAACACAAGCCTTCTAAACCATGAAAACGCAATCAAAGTACAATGCAATTTTTTTTTCGCTATGGTTGAGTTCAATGAAAACGATTAAAGGGTTTGCTGGTAACGATGTCACAAGAAAACTAATAAATCAGCCATAAAATAAAACACAGGTATATATCATCAAAATTTAAATTAATAATTGGTAATGCTATCATAATGAAATCGAATTGCAGTCAGAAAGGTAAGTTTGCAGTCGAAAGATTGGCAAGGTCACAGTACAATAAGAGGGTAAATCGCTGACTGTAAATGGAAAGTCGTGGTCAAGTAAATGGTAAAATGATGTATGTAAAAAGGTAAAACGCGGAGTTAAAAATTAGGGGACGCAGAGTAACAAAAAAAAACACAGAGGGTATTCTTCGGTTCACGAATAGGAATGATAAACAATCGCAGGAGTACTCATTCGCATGGGGAGCAAGGAAAACCATCAACCAGGAACAATCAACAGGGGCAGACAGCTAGGAAACATCCTTCACTCATCATCCACACACAGAAAAGAGGGGCATTATAATCTATAAGTCGCTATGCATCGAAGTGACAACCGTCGATTCAGCTCCTGGCCGACTGCTCAGGCATGGACTGACAAACTGGGGATGAGGATGGAGACGAGGCATAAAATCTTCATAAAAATACATAAATTAAAGCGTAAGGTATAATAATATCCTACCATGCAGAATCAAATTAAGTGTACTGTAGCCCAAGTCGTTCTCTCTAAGTCGTTGTCCCGCGCGCTCCGTGCAGATCCCGCTTGCCAACCGATGAGACTTCACCGGTACCTCCCAGCCAATGCTAGGGGTACTCTTCTTCTCCCTTAGCCCCTCAATCTGCAAAGGGGCCATGCACACTGAACCAGAGATCATCTAGCTCCCATATCGCCTCGCAAGGACGAGCTACCACTCCTCACCGAGCTAGGAATCCCAATTCCCACAAGCTAATTCAGTCAATCTAAAATTTTGCAGCATAACGTTATGCATGACAGAGGAGATCCATCTTTCTCCTCCTCCCTCCTTTATATAGAATTTCTAAGTCACTTCTTTCCCAAATTCCCATTTAAATTTAATGTTCAATAATTTAATTCAAAAAAATCCTCCTCGTACATGTGTCACCCATCCCCTTCATTGCACCAGAAATTAATTTCATTAATATTTTAATTACTCCTATTTCCCTCACCCACCTAAACACATTCCTAGAATCGCTCCTAGGTGTCCCCATATTCCTTTACACAATTTAATGACTTTCCCCCTTACTAATTTACTAGTTGAGTTCAATTTAGAAAGTTTTTAAAGGCAAGATTCCTTGTTAAGTTGGTCATTATGTTTTTTTCCTTATGTTTCCCTTTTTCTTTATGTTTCCCCCTTTTTCCCTTAGTTTCCTAATTCTTTTAAATTTCCCTCTTTCCCTTTTTATCTAAACTCAAATTAGTAAGTGTAGAAAATTATATTTTTCCCCTTTTTCTTTTTAATTAATAAAGTTTAATTAGCATGAGTAACAAAACAATCATTTCCTTTTTAAAATTTTAAGTCCCTCAATAATTTGATTTTAATAATTTAATCGAGTTTCTTACCCCCTTTTCGTCACATGTTTAATGATGTTTATTATTATTTTTTATATTTTGTTTTTACCACAAGTATTACTTTAGACCTAGATTTTAATTTTCGAGGTTGGGCGTCATTTTATTCGGGAACTTGTTTTTAAATATTTCTTATCACAATACTCATTCGAAGGCCATCTAGTTTTATTCACTTATTAGTTAACAACGTGACGTGCCCTTCAGGATGCACTAGGTGCTCCAAGGGTTCCACTCGCCTCCTTTTGTTTCCCTTGCGTGACATGCCCTTCAGGACGCACTACGTGCTCCAAGGGTTCCACTCGCCTCATCCTGTTTTTATTGCGCGACGTGCCCTTCAGGACGCACCATGTGCTCCAAGGGTGCCACTCGCCTCTTGACTGACTTGGTAGACATAAAAAAAAACTGGAGTCAATACTCTGTCAAGTGATCTTGTGGGAGACTAAGGGCCTCTAAGAGATAAGGCCCCTGCCTTATTGTGTGCCCCTTAGAATCATCGTGAGTGACTGTCGCAGTCTTCCCTCACTACATCGTGGGTCTTCTCGAACTAGGTAGTCGTTAACCTACAGTTCGAGCCATGATGGTAATGCTAGTAGGTTGTGGCAGGGTTGTTGTCTACACCTCTCCCTCAACGTCTCTAGTAGTCATGCGTGACCCCTCTACTCCACATGTGAGTCTAGTCAGAAAGCTATCGCCAGCCTGCATCATCAACAAATCATGTCAAAAATAAAATCCATAATCATAACATCTAATCAGATGCGCATAGGTCATATATACAACAATCAAACCCCAATAGTCCACTCCCTAATTCGGTCTAGAGTCCAAGGGTCTCATCGATGCCTCTGCATCCTCGAGGTCCAAAATCCTACACACTCAGGAGAACCGAGTCAATAGAACCTGTCTATATCAATGCAGCAAAATAACATGTCATCATATCCATAATGCCTCATATCATAATCAAATGCCCAATAGTATAATAATTTGGATCACTTGCAAGCAAGTGTCCTCAAAGGATAAGTTTGCTTAAGGCGGGCAAAAGAGGGATGTTACAGATTCATTAATTGTCAAAAGTTTAATTATTGAAGGATTAATTAATTGTCAAAGGTTTAATTTTTGAAAGATCAATTTTTCATTTAATTGTTGAAATATTGGTTGTCATCGATTCCAACCCTTGAACAAGAAGTCAACATGTTGCATTTCAAGGTAAAGTATCTGTAAATAGAATTTAACAAGCTTCATATCAGTTGCATGTCAAAGTAATTGTAAACAAAAGTTAACAAGTTGGATGTGAGTTGCATGTCATCATGAGATCCTCATTAAAACACATAGAATATTCAATTGAATATCACTTGAATAAGCAACAAAAATATCAGAAATAGCAGCAACAACAGGTTATCAGTGACATAGGTAGTGATAAGATTGGTCTACATTTATATTTTAGGGCGGTTGGATGGGGCAAGGAAAGGGGGTTGTAGCCTCCTTCCAGTTGGAGCCAATTAAATTAGGGAGTTGGAACTTCCTTCAGGTTGCAGCCTATAAATAGGGAGTTGGAGCCTCCTTCCAGTTGTAGTTGGAGAAATAGGAAGTTGGTGCTTCCAATGAATGTACACTTTGATAAATAAGAAAAACGTTCTATGGTTTTTTCCCCGTATTAGGTTTCCATATAAAATTATGGTGTATTGTGTTTATGTGATGTTTGTGCATTGAATTATGGTGTTTTGAATTCTCATGATATTTATTGGAGGTTTTATATTGTGATTAAAAGTACTAATTGTGCTCNCCCTCAATATTCCAACAATTGGTATCATAGCATGTCCTTCAAGAATCATTCTAACCACTAGAAGGGGATCATGGAATATGCTAAGATTGTAGCACCAATGTTTGATGGTCAGAACTATACCTTCTAGAATAAAAGGATTAAAAACATTTTATAGGCACAAGGATTTGATGTTTGGAAATCAGTAGTATATGAGTATACAACACCATCCACTCCCCCAACCAACAGAGATGTAAAGAAACTTAGTGAAAACAAATTAAAGGCTAAAGGTAATATTTTGAGCAATCTAGTTGATTCAAAATTTGTCAAGGTTATTCATTGTGACATCGCAAAGGATCTTTGGGATAAACTCCAAAATATTTATGAAGGATATGCCAAGGTAAAGGGAGCTAAGCTTCAAATTTTCAGAGCCAAGTTTCAATAGTTGAAGATGAAGGAAGATGAAGACATTGCAGCCTACCTTCTGCAAGTTGACAAAATAGCTAACACTATTAAAGGATTGGGAGTAGAATTTTATGACCCATTGGTTGTTAAAAAGGTATTGAGGTCTCTTCCTATGATATTTTATCCTAAAATATTATCCCTAGAAGAAAGACTAGATCTCGATACATTGAGCATGGACGAGCTACATGGAATATTTATAGCATATGAAATGAGAACAAAACAAGAGAACCCAGTCATAAAGGAAGCAACTTTCAAGGAATCCAAGAAGATAAATAAGAAGCACAAACAAAATTCAAAACCAAGTTGCAACTGTAGTGATGATTCAGATGAAGATGAAGAGATGGCTAACTTCGTAAGAAAATTAAAGAAAGGAACCGACAAGTATAAAGGTATGTTTCCATTGAAATGTTTTGATTGTGGCGATATTGGTCATGTTGCTTCTAAATGTCCTCATAAGAATAAAGACAATGATGAAGAAGAAGCTTCTAAAAGGGAAAATAAATATCAAAAGGGAAACAAGAGAAGAAACAAAAGGAAATTCTTCAAGAAAATTTTCTACTCAAAGGAGGACAATTCCTCATCATATGAGGAGGATAATGAAAATGATAGTGATTCAAAAAGAGTATTCCTCATGGAAGTATAATATGATTCCAAAGAATAAAATGAAGTCGATCTCAAAGAAAAGTTAATCAATGCATTAAAATAACTTAGGAAGGAAGGAAAGAAATAAAAACAAGTCACTCAAGGCAGAGTTAAAAATGAAAGAGTGATCTAATAATTTCAACTCTGAAGAACTAGAGAAGATGATCACGAGTATAAAAATTCAAATAGAAGAAGACATAAGAATTGAGGAAACACTTAGAAGTCAGTCAGAAGAAAAGGAGAAAACAATTGGAAGCTTGGAAGTAGAAATGGTCTCTTTATGGAAAGATCTTTAGAAGAAAGATATGCAGTAGAAGAGCACCAGAATATTGGATCAAATAATCAGCAGTCGAATACCATTCAATGACAGATCCGTACTAGGATACAATCAAGTACAGAATGAGAAAGGATCAAGCACTAATACAACATAACAGGAAGTAGGAAAAATCAGCTATGTAGATATTTTCGAAGATTCGGTCAAGAAGGACAAATGCAAGCCCCCAAGAAGAACATTCCAAAAATAAAGAATACTCAAGAAGATGAAATCAGAAGGAGTGCATCGCAAAGAAGATCATCTACTCCTAGGTATCAAAGATTATTTTATGGTCATTGTTTTAATTGTGATAATTTTGGACTTAAAGTTGTAAATTGCAGAGCATATGCCAAGAACCGAAGCAACTATGAAGGGTACTTAAACAATGGTTATCCCGTAAAATCTTATGAAGCATACAATAGAAACCAAAACAGTTTTGGTTCATTGAGAAATGAAGTAGAATGCTACAAATGCAACAATTTTGGACACATAGAGAAGAATTGTAGATTGACTATTCCACCCTAGGAACCAAAGTAGAACATTAACAATAATATATTGGAACCACAAGAGATATGGAAAAGAAATCAGGATCAATGCTCGCTTACTCTACAAGCCCAACACAAAAAAATTGATTGGTATTTTGATAGTGGTTGTTCAAAGCATATGACAGGTGAAAAGAACATTTTTCTAACTCTAAAGAAAGAAAGAGATGGTTATGTGGCTCTTTCCAATATTGAATGTTACAAATTCCAAAATTATGGTCATATAGTTTGAAATTGCAGAAGCTTGATAGAGCCTTCCATGAAGGAAAACACTGATGGTGAATACAAGAAAGTTTGGAGAAGAAAAGAAAACCAAGAAGATCAGATGAATGAAGAACATGTTCCAGATATCGTATGCACAAGGATTTTAGTAGTGAAAGATCAAGATGAAACTACAGGAAATGAGGAAAATGTCAGAACTCAGGAAGATGATGAATCTAAAGATGATGAGGAATATTACTCATCATTAGGGGGAATTCCTACATTTTTCTGAGCCATTTGACTTGGAGACTCCAGTAAATATGAATATTGAACAAGGGGAGTCTATGCAATAGCTATATAGATCAGATAACCATCCTTCGAGCAGTTTGAAGTGTTTGAATATTTTGGACATTATGTTTTAGAGTGGTTTGATAACAGAAGTAGAAAGTGTTGGTTGGGGATCCTGACTATCTTCCTTATTCAAAGGTTTTTTTCAACCGTGCTTGGATCCCATTTCTTGACGGGGGGGTGTGGGGGGGATTTCCCCCCTACTACTTTCGTCAGGAGGTCCTGGGGGGGCGCTTGGAAGGGGATTGGAGGGAAGCACCCCTCAAGTGAAATTTTGGGAAAAATTTCCTTGTAAAATATTGTAATTTCGTAGTCAATCTAGAAATTTCATTATAAGGTCACAGATCTAATGATATAATTTATGTTAGGGATTTTTTACCCAGAAGGCAACCCTATTTTATGAGGGAATTGTATTGTGGCTATGAGTGATAGTGAATATTGTATTCTGAGGGAGGAGACTGTGAGAGAAAGAAGAGGAATTTACAGCAGGCATATTGTAGGTTGTATCCCTTCATTTGGATGGACAATAAAAAGGAAGGACCCAGAAATTTCTTTGGTGGACATATCCCACACTGGGTAAACCATGTATATATGTGTCTCTAATGTATTATGTATCTTTTGTGTTTTATTTTATTTCTCTACCATAATGTTTTTCTAACACAGAGAAACAATTTGATTGTTTGAGAAGCATCTTTCAGACCACATTCCTATGCAGGTATCAGCTGGCATTTTGTGGAGGTTCATTACACACATGTATTCAGGCAGGGATATTTTTAGTATATATTTTTTCATACATGCAGAGTTCGATTTAAATATTAAGAAGTAGCATTTCCATGTAGATATCAGAGGAATATCATTGATATTGTTTCATTGCTGAGGAACACACTTGGTATATGAAAACACATGTATGAGATACATCTCTTGGTAATGTTGGTACTCTGTTGAGGTACACCATTGATGGTATTTGCTTGATATATCTTATATTACATGTTGTGGTACTTGATGTTGGAAATCTAGTTGAGAGGTGTCCTTGGTATATGATCCATGTGAGAGGATTTGGTTGGGTATCAATATTCAATATTGGACATGTATCTACAACATCAAGGGTTCAGGAAAGGGAATGCAAACAACAATATTTACATAAAGGTAAATCAAGATGGTATATTGATAATTGAATTTTATGTTGATGACATTATTTTTGGAACTGATGTTGACAGGATGAGTCAAAAAAATTCTAAAGACATGCAGAATGAATTCAAAATGTCATTACTTGGTTAGTTGTATTTCTTTTTGGGACTCCACATATGTCAGCAAGATACAAGTATTTTCATCTCCGAGACTAATTATATCAAAGAAATGATAAAGAATTTTGGAATGTTAGATTGCAAGCTCATAAGTACTCCCATGCAGACTAGTTTCAAATTGAGAAAATATGATAAATCCAAGGATGCAGATCAGAGACTCTACAGATCAATGATTGGTAGTTTACTCTATGTGACAACATCAACACCATATGCGATGCAAGTAGTTGGACAGGTTGCAAGATTTCAAACAACACCAAAGGAAACACATGTTATGGTAGTAAAGAGAATATTAAGATATATAAAAGTAATAGAAGACTATGGATTATGGTATCCAAAAGGGAATGATCTATCTCTAGTTGCATACACATATGCATATTGGGTAGGAAGTGTTGCTGAGAGAAGAAGTACAAGTGGAGCAACCTTCTACTTGGGTGATTGTCCGGTATCCTAGTTGAGCAAGAAATAGTCTTCAATATCGTTATCCATAGTAGAAGCAAAGTATATTTCAACAACAACATGTTCTTTAGATGAAGAAAACTGTGTAGGATGTATAGATGGAATATGACTAGCCTATTATGATATTCTATGATAACACCCATGCTATAAATATTTATAAGAATTTAGTGATGCATTCCAAGATGAAACACATCTCGATCAAGTTTCACTTTCTATGGGAACAAGTTACAGAGAAGAACATCTAGGTAGAGTATGTTTCGACAAAAGAATATGTTAGCATAAGAATTTGCAGCTAGAAGAGGCCTAACTATCAAAGTTTTGGGTTTTTGCTAAAGTGTTAACTCCCTCAGTGGTAAAGTGCACAACCTACTATACTGCCAAGACACCTAAACACAATGGGTTTGAAATTATAAAAGACCTCCAACTGCTCTGCACACGTACAAGATTGAAGGTGTTGTGTTTTGACATTGCTACCTAAACTTGCACACAGGTGCAGCATAAGTGGCACTACCTAATATTTCTGGTTGAAAACGAATTGTGCAAAGTTATTTTACCAGTTTTGAGTCACTAACTTGAAACTTGGATTATGAACAATTGAGAAGGTGCTTTTGAAAACTAGAGGATTTTTTTGTTCATAACATACCAAATAACAAAAACCTCTCTCATTTTTTTTAAAATGTGATATGGCTTGAGAGATATTGGACATAGAAGTGGTGCTACCCAACTGTTTTACAGCGGCGCTACCTAATTTCTTGTAACGATCACGGTTTTGATATTCGCCTTATTGGGAGGATGCCACATGTCAAGGAGGGTTAGAATGACTTCTCAAGGATCAATTAGATGTCAAGGGACACCTGCACCTAATATTTAGCTCCAGCAAAAGCCTCATGCAATTAGGTGGAGACATTTTATTAATGACTTCCAACAAATTCCTGAAAATTAGCAGTTTGTTGGATTTTTGTCTCTTTGATTGTTGCCACCTATCTCCAAGGCTTAGAATCCAATGGAGGATATGGGATTTGAACTCCTTATTTAATTTGGATGCTATTGTCTATTTAAATAAGGAAATATCTCTTGGAGAGGGGTTGGATTCATTATCCAAGAGGGGAGAGAGCTAGAGGAGCAGTTTATTTGCTCAATTGTAAGCCTGAGGGCCTGTTGTAATTAGCATTTCTACCATTAGAGATTCATGAGAGTTTCTTATTAGACTTTTTGTTCTTTGTTATCATTCTATATTTTCATCTTTCTTGAATAATATTTACAGATTTTGAAAATCAAAAGCTGCCTTTGGTTAATGAATTCATGAGCTGCAAAGGATTTGTGGTAATTGCTTGTTAATCACAGTTTATTTTTCAATCACTCTTCAATCTATATTACAGAAAGGATCTATGTTATGTGGTTATTCTTCTCTTTTTTTACCTTCTATTCTTCTATCTATATGTGCATAAGCCTTTTGTCTGGTAGGTATCTTGATTGCCTTTGATCTATAGGATGTTATGACTCCATGCCCAATGGAATGTATTTGCAACAGTCTGATGCCCTCCTTTTTACTCTTCTCTTGTTGATACACCTATTCAAACTATTTTAATCCATTTTCATTTCTATGTTACCAAACTTACTCTAATTTGCAGTCTGGGAGTGACTGTTGGATTGATAACATAATTGGCATCATTGTCGAGGACGGATTTGAGCAGATTGAAAAGATCCCTGGGAAGAATGACATTGCACAGCTCCAACTTTAGATGCTGACTGAAGTTGGACACCTTCAAGACTACACATTTACCATGGTGACTCCATTGTTCAGAATATGTTGGTGACACCACTAGGGATGAGCAAAATCAAATGGCTATGAACACTATCCTAGGCAGGAGGTTTGCCCCACTCAATTTCTCATCCATAGATGGTTATCCACATCTGGTGCCTCAAATTGATGAATGGAAAGATCTACTGCCCAGATTTTATGAAGGTGATGATGACAACCCTTTTGAGCATGTTCATGAATTTCATGCTTTGATGCAGCAGCTTGACATCCATCATGAAGATATATTGATGAAAATGTTCATGTATTCATCGGAAGGCGATGCGAGGAAATGGTATAGAACACTCCCTGCTTCTAGTATTTCCTCTTTGAAGGACTTTCATGATGTTTTTTATTCTCATTGCAAGATAATTTGTCCATCTGAAAGACTTTTTGAGAATTGTTGTGAGGGGTATGCATCATATATTCAAGATTCAGCAAGTGATTCCTCTAGTAGTGATGATGAAGGGGATGATTATAGACAACAGGACTTAGATGATGAGTTTCATAATTATTTTCCTAAATTTGAAAAACAAATGCATCATTCATGTCAAAATCTAGGTCCCCAAGAGAATGATCAATATGGACAATCCATCATTTCCCTTTCTCCTCCTTTTCTCGATTCTTTAAGTCAAGAGGTCATCTTAGGTTCAGATTTATTTCATCATGAGAATAATGTTGCAGCTTGTCATGAATGAATTCATAGCTTACTAGTTGTTGTTGTAATCCCTCCTATTGTTAATGAACTAGTGTGTCGTGATTTTCCAAGTTTTGATGACTATGAGGATTTTTTCACTGAACAACCAGTTGTCTCAACTATTGTACTAATCCCCTCAGCCATTAATAGCCAAATGGTCATTGATTCACCTTTGTATGATGATTATGAAGATGAATTCCATGAACAATATGTTGAAGACCTTATATCAGAAAAGTACCCTTCCCATCAAAGAAACCATAACTTGCTTCAACCCTCATCTCATATTTTTGTTGCTGAAAAAGAAAAAGAATATGATAATCTAAGTTTAGAAGGTGAAAAACTGAGAAATTGGGACCATAAGCCAAGCTATGATGAATATCCCTCACAATTAGAAGATAAGACAGAAGAATGTAGTTTCCAAAACACTTCTAATTGTGATGAAATTCCCTATCAACCCTGTATTCCTCTTAAAGACACAAGCTCAGTTTCATCAAGCAACCAAGATCAAATGCCATGTGATCAAATGAGAAAGGTTGAAATTAAAGAAAGACGAACATCACTAATCTTGTTTCCTAATACACCTCATGACCAGGAGTGGACCAAGGCCATATGCATTGATGATGAATCAGAAAACCAACAAGCCCTACAACAACCAAGCACAGTGGAGGAAGGACCTAATGCAATACTTTTCCTTTTTACACAAAGCAATGTCGCAGGGGCAAGTGTTGATGATGTTTTTCAGGATCCATTTGCAGCCTATATGCAAGAAGAAAGTGGGCCTAGGCTCATTGATTTCTTCAATGGAAAGTGTATTGCCAAATGTTTCTTTGACATGCCTTCAAGTAAGAATTATCTTGAGTACTTAAGGAAGCACATTTCAAACCTTCAAACAGTTGAAAAAATGATGAAATGGCTTCATTGGTTGTTTCATGTAACTTGAATGTTTCATTTTTCCAATAATTAGAGTAGGTGTGTGCAATAATCTTGTTGAACAAGCATCATTTTCATCATTTTTGTCAGTTTCAATTTTCATTTGCATTTAGTTTCAGTTGAAGGTCACAGATCAAAGAATATTGCAGAGGTTAAAGGTTGGGAGCAGCCCTAGGATAAGGCACTGAAACTACAAGATTTTTTAGAGCCTCACAGGGAGGACTCTATCCCCCATGGATTCTATGTTAGCACAAGAATTTGCAGCTAGAAGAGGCCTAACTATCAGAGTTTTGGGCTTTTGTTAAAGTGTTAACTCCCTCAGTGGTAAAGTGCATGACCTACTATACTGCCAAGACACCTAAACACAATGGGTTCGACATTATAAAAGACCACCAACTACTATTCACATGTTCAAGATTGAAGGTGTTGCGTTTTGACATTGCTACCTAAACCTGCACACAGGTGCAGCATAAGTGGCACTACCTAATATTTCTGGCAGAAAACGAATTGTGCAGAGTTATTTTACCAGTTTTGAGTCACTAACTTGAAACTTGTATTATGAACAATTGAGAAGGTATTTTTGAAAAATAGAGGAGGTTTTTGTTCATAACTTTCAAAATAACAAAAACCTCTCTCATTTTTTCAAAATGTGTTATGGTTTGAGATATATTGTACATAGAAGTGGCGCTACCCAACTATTTTACAGCGGTGCTACCTAATTTCCTATAGAGGTCACGGTTTTGATATTCACCTTGTTGGGAGGATGCCACATGTCAAGGAGGGTTCGAATGAATTCTCAAGGATCCGTTAGATGTCAAGGGACACCTGCACCTAATATTTATCTCCAACAAAGGCCTCATGCAATGAGGTGGAGACATTTTATAAATGACTTCCAACAAATTCCTGAAAATTAGCAGTTTGTTGGATTTTTGTCTCCTTAATTGTTGCCACCTATATCCAAGGCTTAGAATCCAATGGAGGATATGGGATTCGACCTCGTAAGTACATTTGGATTCTATTTTCTATTTAAATAAGGAAATATCTCTTGGAGAGGGGTTGGATTCATGATCCAAGAGGGGAGAGAGCTAGAGGAATAGTTTATTTGCTCTATTGTAAGCCTGAGGACCTGTTGTAATTAGCATTTCTGCCATTAGAGATTCATGAGAGTTTCTTATGAGACTTTGTTTTCTTTGTTATCATTCTATCTTTCCATCTTGCTTGAATAATATTTACAGATTTTGAAGATCAAAAGCTACCTTTGGTTAATGAATTCATGAGCTGCAAAGGATTTGTGGTAATTGCTTGTTAATCACAGTTTATTGTTCAATCACTCTTCAATCTATATTACATAAAGGATCTTTGTTATGTGGTTATTCTTCTCTTTGTTTACCTTCTATTCTTCTATCCATCTTTGCATAATCCTTTTGTCTAGTAGGCATCTTGATTGCCTTTGATCTGTAGGATGTTATGACTCCATGCCCAATGGAATGTATTTGTAGTAGTCTGATGCCCTCCATTTTAATCTTCTCTTGTTGATCCAACTATTCAAACTATTTTAATCCATTTGCATTTCTATGTTACCAATATTACTCTAATTTGCAGTTTGGGAGTGACTCTTGGATGGATAATAGAATAGATTGTAGATATCTTCACCAAACCTCTTCTGGTGGAGACTTTTGAGTATCTTTGAAAGAAACTTGGAGTAGTTTCATCCCCATAGTGATCTACATGGAAGTTGGCACAGTACAATAGGGAGAGAGAAACAATAATCATGAAAGACTTGAATGCTTTTTATCATAGATTTACATGAGGAAGCGCCATGAAGAGAAACATCAGTAGAGACCAAAGGCTTACAGACAGGGGGAGAAGCCCCAAGGAGAAGTCATCCTTTGCCATTGATGTCAAAGGGGAAGAAAAAAATAGAGGCCTGGAAAGGAAGAGAAGAGGAATGAAGACAGGGGTAGCCAACATGAGCATGAGAAGTATTGAGTCTAAGTGTGGCCATCAATGCCAAAGGGGGATATTGTTGAAAGATTCATTAATGTCGAAATTTTAATTATTGAAAGATTAATTAATTGTCGAAATATTAATTGTTGAAAGATTGGTTGTCATTGATTTCAACCCTTGAACAGGAAGTTAGCAAGTTTCATGTCAAGGTAAAGTATTTGTAAACATAAGTTAACAAGTTTCATGCCAGTTGCATGTGAAATTAACTGTAAACATAAGTTAACAAGTTGCATCTCATTTCCATGTCATCATGAGATCCTCATTAAAACACAGAGAAGAGTCAATTGAATATCAATTATGTGAATAACTTTTGCGAACATGGGTTGGATATATGAGGCAGTGATTTGAAGGAAAAGAAGTCCAATGAAGTAAGAAGTTTGGAGGAGCTGAGAGTACAGAGAAGAAATTACAGACACGGGTTCTTTGAGTAAATCCATGGATTTTAGGAGGAAAAGTGCGTACATCTGTAGGCTGCAGTGAGGAAAAGAGCGGATACCAGTGAGTAGACAATGTATAGGGTTGCATATCAATGGGGAAAATTTGTTGAAGATCATGGATCTAAAACTAAGTCTAGTTATATGTTGAAGGTATGTCTTCTTGTGTGTGTTAGGGTGAGTATTCTGAGGAAATCAGGAATAGGTTTGTCTTATTGATTCATAAGAATTTTTTTTGGAGAAATCTCTTGTGAATCCTAGTATGAGGTATGTGTGGTTACAATATTGATGACATATGAATATCAGTAGCAACAACAAAAATATCATAAACAACAACAACAATAGGTTATCAGTGATAGAGGTAGCGGCAAATTAGTCCACATTTATATTTCAGGGCGGTTGGATAGGGCAAGGAAAGGGGGTTGTAGCCTCCTTCCTGTTGGATCCGGTTAAATTAGGGAGTTGGAGCTTCCTTCAGGTTTCAGCCTATAAATAGTGGGTTGGATCCTCCTTCTAGTTGTATCTAGAGAAATAGGAATTTGGTGCTTCCAATGAATGTACTCTTTGATAAATAAGAAAATCATTCTGTGGTTTTTTCCCGCATTGGGTTTCCACATAAAATTTTGGTGTACTGTGTTTATGTGATGTCTATGCATTGAATTCTAGTATTTTGAATGCTCATGATATTTATTGGAGGTTTTAGATTGTCATTAAAGGTACTAATTGTGATCATACTGATTCACCCCCCCCCCCCCTCTCAATATTCCAACAATGTCCTTCTCTTTTAATGCTTTCTTGACCTTGTCCTCGACCTCACTCTTCTCCTTCAAGATTCTCTCAATTTTATCTTCAAAATCATTCTTCTCCTACAAAGAGGTTGTATACTTTTGTTGTATTTTTACCTTATCATCTGTCACCTTGATCAATTCTCTACACATGAACTCTATGTGGAGCCTGATCTCCTGCATAATACTGATTTGCAATCTTTGTAGTACTTTTATAGGCTTTCATGAAATGAGTATGTTCAGGTGACCTAGTGTTTTCATCTGCTCTTTCAGTTCTTGTGTTGGGAATTCGAATGCATCTAACTCGATCTCCAACACTTTGTGCCCAAATACTAACTCTGAAAGGAATGGATTGGTAGTCCCTGCTTCCTCAATCAGGCTTGATAATGACCTTTCACCTGAGCCTCTCTCTGGTGCTATGTGCATTGTCTCTAATAGTTTTTGTATCGATATTAAATGGTCATGCACCTCTTGGTGTTGTTCATAGTGTTTCCATGTTGCATCTTCAATGACCTCCTCTGTGACATCTCGTATTTGGTAGCCAATTCTATCCATGTCATCATTTGGCTAATTATAGACGTGTAATACTTTGTGAGCTTTCATATTTTTGCACGCAGATATTCTTGGACCCTTCCCCTTGTATTTTATTTTGACCCCAGCTCTTGGGATTGGTTGTTGTGCTTATTATGATGATGTTCATGTCTTCGACATATTCCCCATGCCATTGTGTTTTGCATTGCCCTATCCTTCGTCTAGTTCTTCCTATTCATTGTCTTGTTCTTATTCTTCATCCAGGTGTTCCATTTGTTCCCCTGTAACTTTATAGTCATCCTCCTAGTCATTGGAAATCAGCAATACATCATCCATTTCCAACTTGTAGATTGTTGGTAGCCATTGATGCACAAGGTCTCTTTTGGATTGGATGTACATATGGTGCATCCCTTCTTTAAAGCGTGCAATATCTTTGTAAGTATCTACATTCTGGGTGGTGATGTGTGGCATGTGTGCTACTATGTGACTGATCATGTCAAAATAGACAGAAAAATGTTACATTGTTATCTATTTGTCTCCATTTATTTGTCGCATGCCATAGGTTGGAAAACCGCGTGGCTGAATTACCTCTACTAGTTGTTCTCAAACATTGGTAATCACCAGACTCCTTCCATCCAAATAGTGCAATTAAGATGAGAATCCAATAATAATGGAATTATGTGCCTTTCTCTTGGGCTTATGAGTAGTCTATCAAAAACTGTTTTACCAAAAATGTGGTCGAATTCATTTGGACCCCCTCTGCGCAATTTTTCGTAGTTACGATCATTGCATGCGACACCTCATCCTTGCAACATTTTATCAATAGTTTGTAGGCCAACACCTATGTCGAAAATCACACAACATCATCACTTATGTTTGCGACATCCAACCCCCTCTTCCCTCTGAATATGTGAAACTTATCCTTCATAGATTACGATAGTGTTTTCTCCTCTTCCTTGCTTGTGAACAGTATGGTCGGATCCTCTCCTGCTTTCGACAAGCCTGTGATCCATGCAATTATTTTTGTATCAATAGATACTAGTGGGTCTAGTCACAAAGTTCCTTTGTGGACAGAACTTAGTAACATTTTGACGCATGTGTTTATTTCCATACTTCGGCCAAAATGTGGGATCTCCAGTAGATTCAATATCCCCGATCTCTCTAGTCCTGTCGCCCAAGTATGTGGTTCAAGTAGGATTGCACATGTCCCTGGTACACTTTTGGAGCACAAATATTTCTCTTGTACCAGCTCAAGAAAATTATTTTCATTGGTTATGTCGTAGTTTGCAAGCTCCAAGGCAGTAATCTTTCCTAGCATGTCCCCTTCGAAAATTACACCAAGTGGTATTTCGTTGTGACCAACGAGTATTTTCCATTTGTTAGTACTCTAACTTGTGGCGTGGTGTCTTTCCTTGGAAGGTATATATTCCCTGTGAAATTTATGTTGTGAGGTCGCAGCTACGAGTGTTTCCTCAAAAATTGGTGCAACCGATGGTCCTTTTGTTTGCTTGTGTGTTGTGATTGTTGGTGCCCCAAATTTCAATGGTGCCATTGTTCTCTGTGATTGAGTTCGGTGATTGTTCTATGTTGGTTCAGGTTTGGTTGTGGTTCGGCTCTGGTTCAGATCTGTATGCTCATAACTCTTATCAAATGAAAATAACCTCCCATATCGGGCCCTTATGTGCTTTTATAACCCTTAGACAACTGTGTAATTGCTTTCACACCCAACATAAGTGTTGAATCTGGTCAGAGTCTAGAATCAATACTTTCTTTACTATGACATTAATGCCAAATCCTCCGCCGAATTTTTTCTTTGATCTACCAGTCTATCCCGATCCTCACTGGCGCCTTTTATTTATGACTATGCATCTCTAGGATGGTTCGTCATTTATGTTTTTTTAATTGTCATTTATGTGCTTTAATTCCCTTAACATTCTTATCCTACACTTGAATTGTGTGCGTGCTTAACTGCCTTTGCAATTTTTTTTTATCTATGCGATACTCCCTTTTTTATGCGCGATACTTATTCCTATCTACCTTTGTATTTCTTCTTGTTTTCCAACTTTTCATGTGGTTTTCTTCTTTTTTCTACTTTTTTTTTTTTTTTTTTTAATTTTATCCCCATACTTTATTACAACTACTATGATACATGTGTTCTTGCATAGTTCAGATTAATACGCAGACGATCAGTCGTTTCTATAGAGTTTCATATGATTTCCATTCACCATGCCTACTAGGGCTTCTCCATTCAAGGTTTTCAACTGCACAGCACTTGCTCTATCACATATTGAATCACATAAGATCCTAACCAATGCATACAACACTTTCCTGGATGTTGCATGAACTTACTGTCATAGAGTAATACTAAGTCTCCCACTTGAAACTTTTTCTACTTATTATGTCTATCATGTCATGCCTCCTCTCTTGCCTTCTGAACTTGTTGATGGAATCCTGCGACAAAGCGATCTTCCTCAAGATGTACCAACTATGACCATCTCTCCTCGACTGTGCTAGAGTCTGAAAGATCAGTAATTGATTCAACGCGCAGGATAGGCACAATAAACTCCATCGGCATCACTGTGTCTTTCCCATAGACCAACCTAAAAGGTGTTTGTCTTGTTAAATATTTGCTTGTGGTCATGTAGGCCCATAATACTGCAAGAAACCTTAAGTCCCAATCATCTCTTCCTACGGTGAAGATCCTTGTCAAATCATTCTCCAAAATTTTATTAAAATATTCCACTATCCCATTGGCCTAAGGGTTATATGGCATACTCTTTTGATGATGAATTTGAAATTCCTCCATCAAAGCTACAATTTTTTTATTCAAGAAGTGTGTTCCTTGATCACTAAGTAGAATGAGAGAGCATATAAATTGTGTGACTACATTCTAAAATAGGAACCATGTAGCAATCTCTGTGGTGCATTCTATGATAGGTGTTTCTTTTTCCCATTTGGTCAAATACTCTTTCGTAGTGATTATGTACCTATCTCTTGATATTCTTGTTGATGGGTTGATTGGTCCAACAAATTTTATTTCCCGTTTATCAAATGCTTGCAATGTAACCTATGGATGTAAAGGAATCTCATCCCTCCTAGATGGATTTCCCACCTTTTGACAAACATCACATGCCTGACAATATTCTTTAGCATATTTATGAAGTGTTGGCCACCAAAGCCTTGCGCACAAAATATTATGCATATTTTCTTTCCCTGCATAGTGTCCTCCTACAATCCCTTTGTGTGCTTATGTGAGTATCATAGGCCTTTCATGCTCTAACACATATCGTCTCAATATTCCATCTTCAACTAACATGTATAAGTTCCCTGCAATCAACTGATAGTTTACTACTTTAACCAATAATTTTTTCTTATGTGAAATTGTCATGTCTAATGGGGCCATTCCTATACTTAGAAATTCCATGATGTCTAAGAAGTAGTCATCCACCATTTTAACTACAAACAGTTATGCATCTAGAAAGTTGTCCTATATTGAACTTTCCTAGTTTCACAACAACCTCAAAATCGTATTCTTGAAACAACAGTAACCACCTGCATATTCTCCCCCCCAACGCTGGCTTGTTCACTAAGAATTATAGTGTAGAATGGTTTGTATACATCTTAAAATGAGAACCCAATAAATAATGTCTAAATTTTTGTAGCGCATATACCATTTCCAATCCTTCTCATTATGTAGTGGTGTAATTCCTCTTTGATATGGACATATTCCCACTTGTAAAAGCAATTGGGTGATCTATGTCTCCTTCCCCTGGTTGAGATAGTATTGTGCCCAAAGCTATGGATGACACATCTACATGAACTTGAAACTCCTTGTTCCAATCTGGAAATATCAAAATCAACACAAGCACTAATTTTTACTTTAAGGTGTCCAAACCCTTATGACAATCTTCATTTCACTGGAACGTAGCTTCTTTATTCAACAACTTCTCCATAGGTGTTGTAATTTGTGCATAACCTTTGATGAACTTCATGTAATATCCTGTATGACCCAGAGTTTCCCTCAGTTGTCTGATTGATTTATGTGGTTTTAAATCCATAATAATTGTAATCTTGGCAGGATCCACTAATAATTCCTAATTACATACCACATGACCCAACAAAATTCCAAAAGGCACACAAAAAATACATTTCTTCAAATTCAGTTAAATATGTCATTGTCTACACCTATCCAACATTAGCCTGAGTACTTATATGTGATCTTTCAATAAAATAAGCACAGTCAAATCATATAAGTACACTTCAAGGAACTTATGAATAAATTCCTTAAAGGCTACAACAACAACCCCTGAAAAAACTCAAAGTCCATTCTTTAGTCCAAAGGGAATCACGGTGTATTGATAGCTTCCCCACTCTGTTGCAAAAGTAGTCTTATACCTGTTGTTGGAGCCGCCTTTATTTTTTTTAGCCCGTCTCGAATTTCATGTCTTACTGCTCGAAATCGAAAGATGGTTTTCGTATTTTCCATCTGTGGTTTCAAAATCTTTGAAGTCTTATCAAGAGAGCGGCGATAGTTATCGTACTCTCGAGGTGAGTTCTACTTTTTATCAAATATTTTTCCCCCTTTGTTTTACCTCGGGATTTCGTATGTTAGATGTTATAGATCACATAGTTCACAAGTCCCGAACAATGAAATGACAAAATCGTTTTTAAATTTTACCCAGGTCAGTAACGAGAGTAAAATTTCCCTAAATTACGGTTAAGCATCATCGCGGTTTCGTGTCTCAGCATTTACTAAATCCAATAGTCTTACTGTCATAACCCTGATAGCCGAAACCACGAATTTCTTGTTTTAGTAACTTGCGTTAAGGTTAAAGGTAAAATCTTAGCCATGGTTAAGTTCTGTCGGAAATTCGCAACTCGGCATATTTTCTTTTAAAAATCTACACTGTCAAAACCCTGAGTCGTGAAGTCACGATAAAGATATGAACATAATTAATTAAAAATTTAATCCAATTTTATCCTCCCTTTTAATTAAAACATACCATCGCGATCTCGCGGTTTCGCAACTCGGCATACAAACTTCCCGGAAGCTATACCTTCGAAGCTCTGAGTCACGAAATTGCGATATAAATAATCACTTAATTAATTAAGCACCTAATCACAATTATGTTTTTATTAACCAAAGTCAACCATCGCAATTTCAGGTGTTAGAGGTTCAAAGGGTTAAAGCAAAGATTCCCGATGCAACGAGTACCGAAAGATTAATTAACTTTGGTAAAACCTGATTAATTGAACTAAGCCAGTATTTCCCATGATTTGATGCATGCACAGTTTACGAGGCAGTCTTAATTCTTCCTTACACCAACTGACATTTCGAATCGCCAAAATTTATGGCATTAATTAGAAACAAGGCGAATCGACAAGTAAAGATTGGGTTTTTATTGCTAAATTTATATTTAAGCGTGATTTGACCGATTTGTTCTTAAAAAGTACCGATTTTTTGAATATATAGAGTTGTTATTCATTATAACAAATTCATTTCTATATTACGCAGAGCACACTTTTCTCAGCGAACTAATTTCTGTATGTATACATATTTTTATCGTAGAAGAGCTAAAGCAGGATCTCCCATCATGGCCCCGTGAAAAGCGTCTAAAGCCAACATTGAGGTTTCGGGACAAGGTTCAGACAACGTCGCTATTACTTCACCTTGAAGTGTCGACTCCGTCCCGAACTAGTCGTTTGTTTCTGATGTTCTACAGGCCAAATTAGTGGATTATTCTGATGATTCCAGTGACAATGAAAAAGACGACATAACCACCAAATATAAGATCGTCGTCCAATCTAGAATGCATAAAGTAGCAGCCAGGCCGCGACTGCTACATTGCTATGATATGGTCTAGTGGGCATTAGACCATATGGACATACCAACCAGAACCATCATCAATGAGCAGAAGATCACCATCAAGACTTTCAGACCCGAACAACTACAGGCTATGTACAAGTTGCCTACCGTGTCGAGCCTTACATACGATGTTGAATTCTTGGAGAAGTTCAAACAAAAGGAATGTGTGCAGTATGAAAAGACTATGTCCATCTTAATCAGAGATTGGGTTTCACCCCTGCGAAGTTCAGGGCAAACAGTAATGGTATATATTCAATAGCTTCCTTGGAACCACAGTTCAAGTATATAGCTATGATGACCTGCAGATTATACGGGAGAGAGGACACCTCACATTTATTTCTTCAATGGGTGCCTCCAATACATCAATTTGCCGAAGGTTGTTCCTTTGACTGGGCGAAAATGTTGTCCGATAGCTTGACCAGTCGAGTTACAGAGTATCGGGCGTAAAAAGAGAGCGCAAATATTTCTTCATTTTTTATGTTTGCATACATTATAGACGTCGTGTGCTTTCTAACACCCTTTCCCTTAATGAGCTGGAGTTGGACTCCAGCAGAGGCCGAGCCCATCCACGTCTATCATTCAAAATTGTGGGAAAACAAAGCGGCAGATTTCGTATATGAAATCTTTAACTGGGTAATGGTATCGCTGCATGTCACTATTTTCGGCGACCCGCCACCCAGGATCTCAAACAGTATAGTGATGAATTTGAGTAGTATAGTTGACTGGTATGTAGAAGCTGAATTCTCATATCTCAGAGTTTTCAGGGCTTCTGTTCCCCCGCATGCATTGTCATTATTCATCTCTGACAAGCTGGCTTTTCGTGAGGTTGCTAGACAAACAGTAATCGGTGGCATAAGCAAGGAGCTTAAGGGATATCCAAATAAGGTATGGCCACCTTTTCCTGTTCATTTAAATTCATATTCTTTGTTAGATTTCGGGCATGCTAAATCTGAGGCAGCATCCTTGGAAGACCTAAAATTGGTTCTTATTGAATTCAAGAAGCACGATCCGCAAAGGGTCATAAGTAATCATTTGGCCAGTTACAGACTCAAGAGGTTCGAACACAAAAATCCACCCTCGTATGACATTTTCCGAGGCGCAAGATCTTATGCCGAGATTTTAGCTCGGATACAAACCCTGGCACCTAAAGAGAGGGCTGATGTTCTGAAATTCCAAGAACATCGACCCAGTTGTCTTCCTGCAGTATTACGGGGTGAGAATCTGAGTACAGCAGAGGTGAAACAAAAAGATGTCGAAGGCTCCAAAGATGCGACACCCAGTCAAGAAAAACACCAGGACGGGGAAGAACAAACTAAGAGTCCGAAAGCAGAGATAAAGACTCCCGACCCGCCGAAAAAGCAGACTTTGGTTACTACTCCGGGGCAATCAGCTAAGCAAATCGGAGATCCCATCACATCCATTACTCTGTTGCAGTCAACTCAGGGAAATATTGATGCAGGGTGGATTTTAAATGAAGAATTAAGACCTATAAGGGTGGAAGAGCTCCCTCCAAATGAGTTCTTCTTTGATAAGAAGAGAAAGGTTGTGGTAAAGAGAGAATTCTATCAGGAAGGGGAATCGACAGCCAAGAAATACAAAGTATGGACTCATGGGAAAGACAAGAAGAATGAACAGTTCGTGACAGAAATAGCCAGGACATTAGGGGCATATGCCACAGCGAATCAATTTTCAGTCTGGGTTTTGAAAAACCAGCTGAAACGAAAAAATCGCCTCATCAAGACCCTAGAATCTAGACTAGCCACAGCAGAGGAGGCTGCCAAGGACCAAGCAAGTGTAGGGATAGAACAAACAAGGTTGGCCGATAAAAGTGAGATAGAGCTGCTCAAGACTAAGCTCGAACAAGAAGAGTTGGTGGTTCGGAATGGTTAGATACAAACGGGCCAGCAAAAAGACTTGATCGAACAGCTACAGGCTAGAGTGGAAATCGTCGAAAGTAAAGTTATAAATATCCGAATGTTCCAGTCCCAGACGATGGAGATTCGAAGCAGAGTTTCTACGGCCCAGTGAAATTTACTCGCCAAGGTAGAGGTGATTCGGGACAATTGCTTACTTGTTAATCAAGTTTTGGAAAATTTATCTATCAGAGAAAGAGAAGCTGGAGCAGCTCGGGTCACTTTTCAAAAGGTTGTAATAGCTACAAACAACAGGGAATTGGGAAGTACTCCCAGGTTTTCCATTTTGGAGCAGACCAGAGGAAATATTTTATTAAAAGAATGGGAGCACAGTATCTCAGAAGGTAAGTTGCAAGCTAAGAGGGTAAAAAAATATTTAGAAGAGGCTTTTGGTGCTATAGATGGTAATTTGTTAGGCATTGATAGTGAAGGTAATGCCAAGGCATTAAGTCAAATGAATATAGCGAAAATCTCACTTGATTTAAATGAAAAAGAGGAAAGAGATTCGGTCGAGATCTCACAAGTAACTATGGCAGACATAGTTCAAATAGATAAATGTATGATTAAACCAAGTGTACAATTGTGCGTTATCAACATCATAGATAGACAGATGGAAGAAAGGTTACCGCAATTAGCCTGAGATTGTTAGTCTTTTGAAGCCAATTGTCAAGAAGAACCGTCAAGGCCGATATATCGGCTGGTGGAAAGATGTGTCACTTGTACCGAGCATGCACGAGGACAGCTCCTGGCACCAAATAAAGACAGAGATGAAGAAATGGAACGATTTCTCTCCTCCTTATCATAACTAAAAATTTTGCAACGATTGAGATTCCATCTTATGTAAAACTATATAAATATACCATAGAAAGAAAGAACCAAGGATGGACCTTTTTGTGTCGATTGTAATAGAGGTTTTCCATTTTGAGAGTTAATATAAAGCAAATTCGAAGATTCTCAATTCTTTCACGACTGTGTTATGAGCTTGGTTTCTTGTATCTCATATTTTGTTTCATTTCATATTTGTATCTGATGAATTCTTCGCTATAATTTAGTACAACCTCTACTATAGTGAATGAATTTTGGTTTTATATATTGTTTACTGTTTCAGAATTCTATATATATTTTATGCTTCATCGGGTTATTTCTTTACATTTTTCTTCTTCTGTTTATACGTGAGATTCTCCCTTGATAGTAGCCTTCCTCGATAGACAGCTCAATGTTTTCTCCCACCTCATACATTTTTATTAAAATATAACTCAGTTACAGGAAAGGGCCTTTGTTTTGCAGCCCTTTTTCACTCCTGAAACCGTAAACTCTCTTTTATATGACCGAGTTGAGACAACACTTAAATTCCCCCTGAGATTTTCTTATCTTTTTGTTCCTTCATGACTGTCCCTGTAACAAGACAGCCTAATATTGAACCTAGACTATCAGACCAAATACATATTTCCTTAAACCTTTTTGATACTATTCTTAAAATAGCCACTACCCAGGTTGAACTCGAACTTTCATGGGCAGCGATTGAACGGGATATAAACATCCAGGAACAGTTGGAAGCTAGACAACGCCAACACAGAAATCATCCCTAGTTTCCCTTATCGAAGGTTGACGTTTCTTCTTTCTCTACCCTTTACTCACTTTCGGATGCCTAGACACTGTACTTCTAAGCCTTAAGTATAGACTCTAGAACAACATCTTTTTGGCACCGTTGCCGAGGACTGAAGTTACAAAATCTTTTCCCTAGGAAAACGACATTTATTTCGTTGAAAGTGCCACCCTTTGATAGTGAACAAAGAGTGCACACATTTTAAAGGCTTTCCAATCTTTCACTTGGTGACTCCACGATTAATAAGCTGGCATCCGGATGAAGGAATACCAGGCAAAACCCAGATGGTAAACAGACCACACCCGTTACCGACCCTAAGAAAATTTTAAAGACGAGAGGATCTCTTAAGACAACCCCTGCAGTCTATCAACCTAAGTACCCGCAACTGAAGACCAAAAGTTCTTTTGAACCTTCAACTTCACGTAGCCCTCTCTTCGACACTAAGGGTCTAACATCGAATTACTCCGAAGTTAGAAGTGAAACTTGTCCGATAACCCCTGCAGAACATAAAGGAAAAAGTCTTGTAGAAAATTTATATATTGTCGATATATCATCGATTCTTCAGTTGAATTTCGCGACCTCACACGGTCTCGAAGAATATTTCACACATCCAGCTTCCACACCCATTGGTTCCCCTGACTACATCTCTTGCAAGCCCAAAGAGCCAAGCCCTCGCATCCCTTACCAGTCGTCCTCAGATTTTTTACCCCGTGAAGAAAATAAAGATTAACTTTTAATCTTCCAAAACCCCCTTTACAACTTTCCACTAATAACGATGGTAGCCGCCAGAGGAGGAGGTGGAGGAGTTATCGGAGGAGGAGGTGGAGGAGCTCCTGGAGGAGGAGCTAGAGGCCAAGGGCTTTCCCCCCCTCCTAGAGTGTTTGTGAAAGTGGCAGCAAGATACGCCCCCTTGGTATTGCCCATTCCTCTGCACAACCTTCCCGAAAATTATATAAAAAATTTGCCGAAATTCACTGGGGAAGGATATCTGACTGCACCCGAACACATAAATTTCTTTGATCAATTCGCAGACATCCTAGGCATCGAACATGAGGATGTGTATTCGAGGCTTCTTGTCCAAACCTTTGAAGGTCAAGTCCGAACTTGGTTTCGGAGTCTACCTATAGGATCTATCTTGTCTTATGACGCCTTGGAAGATGTTTTCCTTAGACAATGGGGCGAAAGAAAGGACCACCTATATTATTTAACCGAGTTTGGGTCTTTAAGAAAAAATAATTCAGAAACAGTTATGGAGTTTATTCAAAGATTCAACAAGTTGTATAACAAAATCCCAAACGAGGTTAAACCGTCCCAACCCACAGCCAAAGTAACTTTCGCAAGGGCTTTCGAACCAGATTTTGCACTCCTTTTGCGAGAAATAAGGGGAGCCACTCTAAACCAAATGCAAGATGATGTTGTAGAAATTGAGTTAAATATGATGGCTTCTGGTAAGCTTAAAGCTAAAGTAGAAATGGGAAACCGATAAACTAAACACTTTAGAGAACAATCAGGGTCGTCAGGGTCTAATAGATACACAGATGACAAAGTAGACGATATGGCCAGGGTAATTAAGGAACTGTCTAATAAAATATCCATAATGGAGCTAGAACAGGCCAAAGTTGATTATTTCGCCAAAAAGGATTTCAAGAGGAACCCCAACCCCCCAAACCAGCAAAGACAGATAAAAAAACGAAGACCAACAAATACAAACTCCCCTAAAGAATGAAAATTTTATAGGAGTGAATGATCTCCAAGATTTCGGAGATTCGGATAATGATGTCATGAACTTCGGTGATGACTGCACACAATCGTATCTGACTAGAGAAGATTATGAAAAATCTCTAAACACTCAACAATCGCCTATTAAGGGTGTATATAGAGATCATACTGACCTTCGTAGCTCTCATGAAGAAACCGAAATGACAATGGTTGAGGTCCAACCTAAGTATAACTTGAGATCTAAGAGTAAACCCATTTCAACTACTCAACCTAAGAAAATTCTCCCAAGAGGTCAAACTTATGAGCCTACTCCGGAAGAAACCCTATTACCTAACAGCAAAGTGAAAGTAGTAAGCACACAAGAGTCTGAAGTGGGAAAAGTTGAGACCCAAGCACAAGGAACCGAAACAGCTAATAAAATTACGCCTTCAACCAAGACCATGAGTAATAAAGCGGTCCAAACGAATAAGTCGGAAAGGAACGATTTGGAAGTCCCAACTAGAGAAACAGACAAGGTGAGTTGAGTTTTTAGTTTCGAAAATGAGATAAATAAAATTAAGATACCAATCCCTCTGGTAGAATTAGAAAAAAACCCAGTTTATCGGAAGCAGATTACCAAAGTGATAGGTGTCTCAGAGCTAGAAAGCCAATCTGACGTTTTAAACTTGGAAGATGATAAAACCAACATCACTTTTCGTCCACATTTTGAAGGGGCCAAAGACACCATTGCTCCCTTTTATATCACCTTAAATTTATACGATCAACTGCTACATAATTGCATGCTAGACTTCGGAGCCTCCCATAACGTGATGCCTAAAATTATTATGGACAAATTGGGTCTCCAGATCACCAGACCTTACGGAGATCTTTACTCTTTTGACTCGAGAAGAGTTAAGTGTATGGGAATGATAAAGGATTTAGTATTTACCCTGGCATAGGTCCCAGTTAAGAGTATCTTGATGGATGTGGTTATTGCTGATATTCCCCCCAAGTATGGCTTACTGTTGTCTAGGTCATGGGGAGCCAAGCTGGGTAATTCTCTTCAACTAGATATGACGTTCTCCACAATTCCTGTGTTTGGTGGGAAATTTACTCAGTTGTACAGAGAGACGAGGTTAGCATATACAGTAAGCGACCCTCAAAATCTGAACAATTTCCCTATTTACATTGCAAATCAAGATTTAGGAAATTGTATCTTATCTTTTGACGACGGTTTATATGGTTGTCCAGAAGAAAATGATATAGAACAGGAAGAGTTAGGTTACATGACCGAGGACATGTGTATCACCGGTATCTGGAAAATGTTTTTTGACGGTGCCTCATCTTGTGAAGGGGCTGGTGCAGGAGTGCTTTTAGTGGCTCCTGAAGGAAAGTTCGTTGTTCCTTTTTCTTACAGACTGCAATGGGATATAGATTATACTAACAACGTATGTGAATATGAAGCATTGGTATTAGGATTAGAGGTTGCCAGGAAGCTAAAAATAAATAACCTAGGGGTATACAGAGATGCAGAGTTAATAGTCAAACAAATAAATCGACAGTACCAAGCCAAACATCCCAGATTAAGATCATACAGGAATTGTGCATGAGATCTGATGGAGAACTTTTTCTCATCTATAAATGTCCACTTCATTCCACGTGCAGAAAACTTACATATTGATGCATTTGCTAAAGCGGCTTCAACTTTCACTCATCCTACAACCTTTAAATTGAAGTATCACATAGAGATAAGACACAGACCATCTATACTAGATAATATCCAGCACTGGCAGGTTTTTGAGGATGATGAACAAATTAAGAAGTTTCTTGAAGCAGTAGGTGAATTTTCCGAAACTCATGCAGACCAAGAAAATCAAAATGACCAGATATGGATCATGCAAGAAGGGGAGGATCCTCAAGCTTTCTGATACAAAATCGCAAATCATCGTATGCTGGTCCTAAAAAACAACCATATTTTGAAGGGATTGATCCCTCTGGAAAGACTGTTTGATGAAAATGACATACCTGTAAAATCCACCTTACAACCCCAACCAGAAGAGGTTGAGGACTGTGACATAGGAACCAATGAAGAGTCCAGGATGGTTAAAATATATAAACTTCTCCCCCCTGAAATAAAGGACAAATATAAGGACCTACTCAAACAATTTAAAGACATGTTCGCCTAGTCTTATGACGAGTTAAGAACTTACAACACTACCATGATCGATCACAAGATACCTTTAAAACCTGGGGTCAAACCTTTTAGACAAAATCTTAGGCAGATCAACCCTATTTTATTACCTGTGGTCGAAAGAGAAGTAAAGAAACTTTTGGAGGCGAAAATTATAGTACCTCTGAGATATTCTGACTGGGTGGCGAATCTGGTCCCGGTCAGAAAAAAGAGTGGAGAAATCAAATTGTGCGTGGATTTCAGAAATTTAAATAAGTCCTCTCTTAAAGACAACTATCCGTTGCCTAAAATGGATCATGTGCTAGAAAGGGTAGTTGGGGCGAATAGAATATCTATGATTGACAGTTTCTTTGGATATAATCAAATTGCCATGAATGAACAAGATAAAGAAAAAACATCTTTTACTACTCCTTGGGGTATGTTCATGTATGATAAGATGCCTTTCGGTTTGATGAATGCAGGAGCCACGTTCCAATGCGCTATGGACATTGCTTTCATTAGAGAGAGGGATAAGTTTGTAGTCATCTATCTCGATGATTTAACAATCTTCTCCAAATCTGACGAAGAGCATCTAATACATCTTAAACAAACATTTGAAAAATGTCGCAGGTTTGGTCTATCCTTAAACCCCAAGAAATCACACTTCGCCATGCAAGAGGGTAAATTACTGGGTCATATTGTATCTAAGGATGGAATTAAGATTGATCCTAAGAGAGTTGAAGCAATAGACACTATAAACATTCCCATAAATGTAAAATAAATTCAATCTTTCTTAGGAAAAATAATTGTTTTACGAAGATTTGTCCCAAATTTCGTTGAAATTGTAAAATTGATCACAGATATGTTGAAAAAGAACAACGAAGTAAAGTGGACAATAGAATTCAAAGCGTCATTCACACATATTAAGAACGTAATAGCCGAAGCACCTGTATTGGCAAGTCCCGATTATCTAAAAGACTTTCTTATTTTTTCATTTGCCTCCGAACACACAATTGTTGTGATGCTCCTCCAAAAGAACGAAGAGGGTTTCGAACAGCCGATCGCCTTTTTCAACAAGAGTCTCAGAGACGCAGAACTTAAATATGATATAATAGAAAAACAAGCGTACACCATGGTAAAAGCACTGAAGGCATTTAGAACATATGTGTTGCACTCCAAGATCATTATGTACGTACCAACCAGTTCTGTGAAAGATATTTTGGTACAACCAGACAGTGACGGGAAAAGAGGATGATGGCTGGCCAAAATTCAAAAATTTGACCTGGAAATCAAACCTACTAAATTAATAAAAGGACAAGGCCTGGCCAAACTTTTGGCTGAATCAAATTTCAGAGATTTGGATATAAACTACCTTCAAGGATATGAGGAAAATATGAACGTAAGCGATCTTGATGAACCAACAAGTGCGATTAAGATCGGGGAGAAGTTTGCATTATCATAATGGTACAGAAACATAGTATCCTACCTACTGACTCTAAAATGCCCGAGGGAACTATCACCATCAAAAGCCATGACTTTAAAGCTTCATGTGGTTAAGTATTGTATCGCCGAAAATCAACTATATTGGAAAGACCCGCTCGGTTTCTTGTTAGTCTGCTTAGTCGAATCGGAAACAAAAAGGGTTATAAGTGAATTTCATGAAGGAGTTTGTGGAGGACATCACGCTTGGAGGGCCACAGCTTACAAAATTCTAAGGGCTGGGTATTACTGGCCAAAACTCTTTTCAGACGTTAACGCCAAAGTCCGAGCCTGTAACCCTTGTCATCTATTTGCAGGTAAACAGAAACTCTCGGTGCTACCTTTAGGTCTGGTCAAAACTAAATCCCCTTTTCAACAATGGGGGATAGATTTCATAGGAGAAATTAAGCTGCATTCTAGCACCCAACACAAGTGGATCTTAACTGCCACAGACTACTTTACTAAATGGGTGGAAGTTATTCCGACTAAGAGGGAAACTGACTCGGTGGTAATAGAGTTCTTAGAAGACAATATCCTGTCAAAATTTGGCTTCGACCGAAAGATAGTCACAGATAATGCCCAGGCTTTCAAATCTATGGCTATGATCAGCTTATGCCAAAAGTATAATATCATTCTTGGCCATTCTACAGCGTACTACCCCCAAGGAAATGGACTGGCTGAGTCATCTAATAAAAGCCTGATCAACATAATTAAGAAAGTGTTGGATGAAAGCAAAAATTCTTGGCATGTACATTTGAAGTACGCTTTGTGGGCAAATCTCATAGGCAATAAAAATTCTATCGGCATGTCTCCTTTTCAGATGGTATATGGGACAGATGCGGTGTTAGCAATAAATTTAGCACTCCCCGTGATGAATTTGTGGCAAGATCAGAAAGAAGAACCTAATCATGTCACCAGGAGGATAAACCAGCTAATTGAGGTTCAACAACACAGGGTCGAAGTAGATGAAAAGATGCAGAAGTATCAAGACGACATGAAGGCATTATTCAACCGTAGGGAAAAGGACAGAGATTTCCTCCCAGGTGATTTAGTACTAAGGTGGGATGCAAGGAGGGAAGAAGCAGTGAAACATGGTAAATTTGATCACCTTTGGTATGGGCCATTCAGAGTCTCGACTCTCGAAGGAAAAAATTCTTTCCTGCTGGAAAATCTAGATGGTGAAATCCTCAATGCCCCTGTCAACGGGCATTATCTAAAGCATTATATGACATAAACAGTCACCAAAAACAAAAGGGAGTTCATTTAATTTTAGATTTATATATTCATATATAGAATTTTTACTTGTGTATATATATTTTCCATTTCATTTTGTTATGTTGATTTTCTTTCGCGAATTTTCGACACCTTTAAGATAGCCCCGATAACCTTCATGTTTGTCTCTTACAGGATTCCAGCTGCACACAAAACAAGCAGGAGAAGTAAACCGAAAGTTGGTGTCAGAAATAAATCGGCTTAAACAGGTGATACCAAAGATTTTTGATATTGTGCAAAGAAAATGAAATGATAAGGGTAAAGGTGAGATTTCCTAAAAGACTTGTTCTGAAGGGATATTAAAGAAGACCGAGGTAACCTCATTCAGACAGCAACATTATCCGAACTAATAAATAACAGAATGTTTCCTTGTTTAATTGTTCACAAAAGAATAAGACAAATTAAACAAGTCACACAAATTAAAGAAGTCAGTCAAAGTAAAGTGCCCCCGAAAAGGTTTACAAGAATCAGTTTTGAATTTTTTACGTCTGTTTTTCAGTCCATAAATCACTATTTGTCACCCTTTTCTATCTTTGGGTTTACTTTTTAAAAAAGTCAGCATCTTTTTGTTTCGCATACGTAGGGAGAAGAGATTTCATTTCAGCCTCATGAGCTTCAAAGCAGATTGTGAAAATAAAGCGGGTCTTCACAACTCCTCGGTCCCTTGCTAAACGATGGGACGCTTAAAGTGATCCTGACTTTCCTAGGTTTTTCAACAATTTCGGAGGATTGAGGCTTGCTCAAATAGAATGCCCTAAGAAATTTATTTTCCCTTTTTTCCCTCAGAACGAAGGTGTTGTGAAGGTTAAGGGAAGGTTGGTACCGAGTAATCAAAGTAAGTTGACAGACCTATAATGCAAAATATTACACAGATATCAGCCCTGATACAAACTGATTGCCCCCATCTTCGCACTCCAAAAAAGAAAATTATAAGACAGGTGGTGAAAGGAAATTCAGAAATGATTTCCCCCATCTAGTCCAAGAGACGATGAAAGGAAATTCTGAAATGATTGCCCTCGTCTCATCATTTAAATGCACAAATATATTCCAAAGTGGTGAAAGGAAATTCAGTAAAAGGGGCCAGATAACTTCATCGGGGTACTGAACAGACTCGCTGGCAGTGAAGCAATATCTGAGATATCTGTAAGGTTGTTATACATGAATATCACTCTACTCTGGTAACCAATTCTTTATAAAAAACTGATCCACATCCAATGTTCAGACAAGGCTTCCTGATTAAAAACATATAATCTTCTTCTTTTGATGCAAGTTGATAGCCACAAGATCTGTTGGGTCTCCTAGAACTGTTTTGATTGTCTTATGGTAGACCTGAATTCAGTAACGGGAAGGGGAAAGTCATGAAAGGGACTACCGCTAAGTTTAAAAAAGTATCTGAGTTTGAAAATATTTTCAAAGGTAAAAAACGAAGTCTCTTTCTCCTTCGATATCCTGTTCTCAGGAACCTTTTCACTGAATTGAAGCCATTGACTCCATTTACCCAATATCGGCACGTGGTCTACTGTTCTTCCCGTCTTACAAGAAAAAGGGATCCCTAGTTGGAGCCTATGTTGGAGCCGCCTTTGTTTTTTTTATCCCGTCTCGAATTTCATGTCTTAATGCTCGAAATCGAAAGATGGTTTCCGTATTTTCCATCTGTGGTTTCAAAATCTCTTAAGTCTTATCATGTGAGCGGCGATAGTTATCGTACTCTCAAGGCAAGTTCTACTTTTCGTCAAATATTTTTCCCCCTTTGTTTTACCTCGGAATTTCGTATGTCGAATGCTATAGATCACATAGTTCACAAGTCCCGAACAACAAAACAGTGAAATCGTTTTAAAACTTTACCCAGGTCAGTAACAAGAGTAAAATTTCCCTAAATTACGGTTAAGCGTCATCGCAATTTCGCGTCTCGGCATTTACTAAATCCAATAGTCTTACTGTCGTAACCCCGATAGCCAAAACCATGAATTTCTTGTTTTAGTAACTCGCATTAAGGTTAAAGGTAAAAGATTAGTCGTGGTTAAGTTCTGTCGGAAATTCGCAACTCAATGTATTTTCTTTTAAAAAGTTACACTGTCAAAACCCCGAGTTGCGAAGTCACGATAAAGATATGAACATAATTAATTAAACATTTAATCTGATTTTATCCTCCCTTTTAATTAAAACATACCATCGCGATCTCATGGTTTCGCAACTCGGCATACAAACTTCCCGGAAGCTATACCTTCGACGCTTCGTCACGAAATTGGGATATAAATAATCATGTAATTAATTAAGCGCCTAATCACAATTATGTTTTTATTAACCAAAGTCAATCATCGCAATTTCGGGTGTTAGAGGTTCAAAGGGTTAAAGCAAAGATTCTCGATGCAGCGAGTACCGAAAGATTAATTAACTTTGGTAAAACTTGATTAATTGAACTAAGCCAGTATTTCCCATGATTTGATGCAGGCACAGTTTACGAGGCAGTCTTAATTCTTCCTTACGCCAACTGACATTTCGAACCGCCAAAATTTATGGCATTAATTAGAAACAAGGCAAATCGACAAGTAAAGATTGGGTTTTTATTGCTAAATTTATATTTAAGCGTGATTTGACCGATCTGTTCTTAAAAAGTACCGAGTTTTCAAATATATAGAGTTGTTATTCATTATAACAAATTCATTTCTATATTACGCAAAGCACACTTTTCTCAGCAAACTAATTTATGTATGTATACATATTTTTATCGCAGAAGAGCTAAAGCAGGATCTCCCATCATGGCCCCGTGAAAAGCGTCTAAAGCCAACATTGAGGTTTTGGGACAAGGTTCAGACAACGTCGTTGATACTTCACCTCGAAGTGTCAACTCTATCCCGAACTGGCCATTTGTTTCTGATGTTCTACAAGCCGAATTAGTGGATTATTCTGATGATTCCAGTGACAATGAAAAAGACGACATAACCACCAAATATAAGATCGTCGTCCAATATGGAATGCATAAAGTAGCGTCCAGGCCACGACTTCTCCCTTACTATGATATGGTCCGGTGGGAATTAGACCATTTGGACATACCAACCAGAACCATCATCAATGAGCAGAAGGTCACCATCGGGACTTTCAGACCCAAACAACTGCAGGCTATGTACAAGTTGCCTACCATGTCGGACCTTACATACGATACCGAATTCTTGGAGAAGTTCAAACAGAAGGAATGTGTGCAGTATGACAAGACTATGTCCAGCTTAATCAGAGATTGGGTTTCACATCCTGCGAAGTTCAGGGCAGACAGTAATGGTATATATTCAATAGCTTCCTTGGAACCACAGTTCAAGTATATAGCTATGATGACCTGCATATTATACGGGAGAGAGGACACCTCACATTTCTTTCTTCAATGGGTGCCTCCAATACATCAAGTTGCCGAAGGCTGTTCCTTCGACTGGGCGAAAATGTTGTGTGATAGCTTGACCAGTCGAGTTACAGAGTATCAGGCGCAAAAAGAGAGCGGAAAGATTTCTTCATTTTTTATGTCCGCATACATTATGGACATTGTGTGCTTTCTAACACCCTTTCCCTTAATGAGCTGGAGTTGGACTCCAGCAAAGGCCAAGCCCATCCACATCTATCATTCAAAATTTTGGGAAAACAAAGCGGCAGATTTTGTATATGAAATCTTTAACTGGGTAATGGTACCGCTGCATGTCACTATTTTCAGCCACCCGCCACCCAGGATCTCGAACAATATAGTGATGAATTTGAGCAGTATAGTTGACTGGTATGTAGAAGACGAATTCTCATATCTCAGAGTTTTTGGGGCTTATGTTCCCCCGCATGCATTGCCACTATTCATCCCCGACAAGCTGGCTTGTCGTGAGGTTGCTAGACAAATAGTAATCGGTGGCATAAGCAAGGAGCTTAAGGGATATTCAAAGAAGGTATGGCCACCTTTTTCTGTTCATTTAAATTCATATTCTTTGTTAGATTTTGGGCATGCTAAAGCTGAGGCAGCAGCCCTGGAATACCTAAAATTGGTTCTTATTGAATTCAAGAAGCACGATCCGCAAAGGGTCGTAAGTAATCATTTGGCCAATTGCAGACTCAAGAGGTTCGAACATGAAAATTCACCCTCGGATGACATTTTCCGAGGTGCAAGATCTTATGCCGAGATTTTAGCTCGAATACAAACCCCGACACCTGAAGAGAGGGCCGATGTTCTGAAATTCCAAGAACATCGATGTAGTTGTCTTCCCACAGTATTACGGGGTGAGAATCCGAGTACAGCGGAGGTGAAACAAAAAGATGTCGAAGGCTCCAAAGATGTGACACCCAATCAAGAAAAACACCAAGACGGGGAAGAGAAAACTAAGAGTCTGAAAGCAGAGATAAAGACTCTCAACCCGTCGAAAAAGCAGACTCTGGTTACTACTCTGGGGAAATCAGCTAAGCAAATCGGAGATCCCATCGCATCCATTAATCCCTTGCAATCAACTCAGAGAAATATTGACGCAGGGTGGATTTTAAATGAAGAATTGAGACCTATAAGGGTGGAAGATATCCCTCCAAATGAGTTCTTCTTTGATAAGAAGAGAAAGGTTGTGGTAAAGAGAGAATTCTATCAGGAAGGGGAATCGACAGCCAAGAAATACAAAGTATGGACTGATGGGAAAGACAAGAAGAATGAATAGTTCACGACAGAAATAGTCGAGACATTATGGGCATATGCCACAGCGAATCAATTTTCAGTCGGGGTTTTGAAAAACCAGCTGAAACAAAAAAATCGCCTCATCAAGACCCTAGAAGCCAGACTATCCATAGAAGAGGAGGCTTCCAAGGACCAGGTGAGTGTAGGGATAGAACAAGCAATGTTGGCCGATAAAAGTGAGATAGAGCTGCTCAAGACTAAGCTTGAACAAGCAGAGATGGTGGTTTGGAATGGTCAGATACAAGTGGGCTAGAAAAAAGACTTGATCGAACAGCTACAAGCTAGAGTGGAAATCGCCGAAAGTAAAGTTATAAATATCAGGATGTTTTAGTGCCAGATGATGGAGATTCGGAGCAGAGTTTCTACAGCCCAGCGAAATTTACTCGCCAAGGTAGAGGTGATTCGGGACAACTGCTTACTTGTTAATCAAGTTTTGGAAAATTTATCTGTCAGAGAAAGAAAAGATGGAGCAGCTCGGGTCGCTTTTCAAGAGGCTGTAATAGCTACAAACAACTTGGAATCGGGAAGTACTCCCAAGTTTTCCATTTTGGAGCAGACCAGAGGAAATATTTTATTAAAATAATGAGAGCACAGTATCTCAGAAGGTAAGTTGCAAGCTAAGAGGGTAACAAAATCTTTAGAAGAGGCTTTTGGTGCTATAGATGGTAATCTGTTAGACATTGATAGCAAAGGTAATGCCGAGGCATTAAGTCAAATGAATATAGCAAAAATCTCACTTGATTTAAATGAAAAAGAGGAAAGAGATTCGGTCGAGATCTCACAAGTAACTATGGCAGACATAGTTCAAATAGATAAATGTATGATTAAACCAAGTGTACAATTGTGCACTATCAACATCATAGACAGACAGATGGAAGAAAGGTTACCGCAATTAGCCCGAGATTGTTACTCTTTTGAAGCCAATTGTCAAGCAGAACCGTTAAGGTTGATATCTCGGCTGGTGGAAAGATGTGTCACTTGTACTGAGCATGCGCGAGGACAAGCTTCTGGCACCAAATAAAGACAGAGATGAAGAAATGGAACGATTTCTCTCCTCCTTATCATAACTGAAAATTTTGCAACGATTGAGATTCCATCTTATGTAAAACTGTATAAATATACCATAGAAAGAAGGAACCAAGGCTGGACGTTTTTGTGTCAATTGTAATAGAGGTTTTCCATTTTGAGAGTTAATATAAAGAAAATTTGAAGATTCTCAATTCCATCACGACTGTGTTATGAGTTTGTTTTCTTGTATCTCATATTTATTTTTATTTCATATGTGTATCTGATGAATGCTTTGCTATAATTTAGTACAACCTCTACTATAGTGAATGAATTTTGGGTTTCTATATTGTTTATTGTTTTTCCTCTGTACCAGCTATCAGCAGGTATAAGACCAGTCAACACTTTCAGAATTCTATATATATTTTATGCTTCATCAGGTTATTTCTATACATTTTTCTTCTTTTGTTTATACGTGAGATTGTCCCTTGATAGGAGCCTTACTCGATAGACAAATCAATGTTTTTTCCCACCTCATACATTTTTATTAAAATATAACTCAGTTATGGGAAAGGGCGTTTGGTTTGCACCCCTTTTTCACTCCTGAAACCGTAAACTCTCTTTTATACGACCGAATTGAGAAAACACTTAAATTCCCCCTGAGATTTTCTTATCTTTCTCTTCCTCCATGACTGTCCCTATAACAAGATAGCCTAATATTGAACCCGGACTATCAGACCAAACACATATTGCCTTAAACCTTTTTGATACTATTCTTAAAACAGCCACTACCCAGGTTGAACTCGAACGTTCATGGGCAGCGATTGAACGGGATATAAACATCTAGGAACAGTTGGAAGCTAGACAATGCCAACACAGAAATCATCCCCAGTTTCCCTTGCCAAAGGTTGACCTTTCTTCTTTCTCTACCCTTTGCTCACGTTCGGATGCCTAGACATTGTACTTCTAAACCTTAAGTACAGACTTTGGAACAACACTTGCCTTCCTCTGCAATATGTATCTGATGGTACCCTGAGAATCCGTCTATGAATGAATAAGTCTCCTACCCTCCTACATTCTCTAGCACTTCATTTGTAAATGGTGTTGGAAATGGATTGTTCAGACATGCATCATTCAACTTCCTCATATCTACACAGATCAAATTCCTCTTGTTTTCTTATCTGTCACTACCATTGGACTTATCCATTATGATTCCACCACTAGTTCAATTATACATGTTGCTAACATCTTTTCTATATCCACCTTCACCTTCTCATTATACTTTCGATTTAACCTGTAGGGTCTCTATCACATTGGCTTAGCATTGGGTTTCAAAGGTATCTTGATCTCGCCCAATTCCCCAGCTATCCCCTTCATATTTGAGAATGTAGGTTGGAATAGATCATGATACTCACGTGATATATCTCTAATCTTCTCCATTTTTTAATCATTCCAATAATCTCTTATCTACACAAACTTTGGATTCTTTGTCGTCCCAATGTTTACCTTCGTCATGTTTATTGGTTGTGTGTACACAACATATTCAAGTTGTGACCCTTCTATTACACGTTCTCGAAAATTTTCAGGTACTTGAACATTCCTTGGATCTTCCTCATCATGTTCTTATTTACCAACATTGTAACACTCTAGTAACTCATGGAAAGTCATAGAAGCTTTGTGCACATTGCACATAGATACCACCTCCATTGACCCTTCTTCTGAGAAGATCTTGTTTCTAATGGCCTACAATGCTACATCTAGTAATGGAGATTTGTCTTCAAAATTAAATGTTACCATAACCTTTGAACCAACTTGTCCTAGTTTTTTGTTTCTCTATGCATTTCCATCTCCATGTACCATTTCTTCGGAATTGTATCCAGTGTATGTATAAACCTGTGTGTCCATTCCTTCTTCGGTATTGAACTCCATATGGTTCTGCACTGCTCAACATGACCTACTGGGTCATTTATCCTTGTATACTTCTGCACAATATTCTCCACCTCGGTATAAAATCTCTCTTTCATTAGTATTCTACACTACGACTAGTATTCCATACCCTCTTTATGTGCAACCCACAACCTAGTGGGAGTAGCTTTCAGGACAACATCTAGTGCCAACATTCTTTGTTGTTTGGGTACCTATGACTCAAACACCTTCTTCCCTCCATTGGCACAAGTCTTGTTTATGACTCAAACACCTTCTTCCCTCCATTCGTCGCATCATCCCTTGTTCTAGTTCTGTCGCGTGTAACAACTGCAATTCTAGGCCCTTCATTGTGTTTTTCAGCTGATATCTTCTATACATTTTGATTTGGATTCTGGTTCTAATTCCCTCTTGCCTTCCATTTCACAAGTAGTTGAGTACAATATTTTTTTGCATGGTCCAATGCTATACAATATGTTCAAGTTGTACACAGATTGGAGCAATCGCAAGTTAAGTGTCCTAGTTTATTACAATTGTAACGTATTATTGGTCCTCTACCACCTCTACCAAAATTTCCTCTACCTCGACCTCTTCCAAAATTTCCTTTGTTTCCTAGATTAAATCCTCTCTGATTATTATACTATGGACCACCTCCTTTTGTTGCAACATTCTCCTCCTGAATCCTACACATATATGAAGTTCATTCTCTCATCAAGTTGAATGTGCAACAATCCTTCTCTTCATGCCCGACTGACTTGCAAAAGTTATAGAATAATTTTCTTGGTGTACTCTGATATTTCTACAGTAATGGGCAATCAGTCGAATGATGTCCCCATTTCTTACATATTTCACAATATCCCCCTCTTGATAATGTATTTTGTGGTCCAGTCACCAAATACTGTGCAAATGTTGAGCATTCGTCTTTGTGGTGGCCTCCATTCATACATTTAGTACCCCATACTTTTTCTTTCTTCTTCTTTCCTTTTGTAAGTTATGCCAATTGAATTGTCAAGATAGCTAAATGTATTTGTACTTGCGCCATATTTTGTTGTATCAATGGGTTGCATATGTGTGGCAACAAGTATGTAATAAACTATTCTTTTTGTTGTTGATTGCGAATTTGAAATGTTAACCTGCCCATTACATCGTTGAATCTATGATCAAATTCCCATACTGATTCAATTTGTACATGTTTGATTTCCTTCAGCTTGGTAATGAATTACGAATCAGATTTTGGTTTCTTGAACTGCTTCAACAATGCATTTCTAATTTCGGTTAGAGTCCTCGCTTGACTTGTAGGTATGGTGCTCTGTAGTTTCATATACCAGACTAATGTGCGGCCTCTAAATGTTTTTTCCAACTATGCAATATTTACAGCCTCATCTTGGACATTCTTTTCAGCCCAAATTGTCTCGTGGACAAATAGATGTTGTTCTAGGTCCTCCGACCCAATTCCCTGGAACACAGGCAGTCTCAATGTGATGTCTAACCCTGCCATGTTATTTTGTGTAGTATCTCCCCTTGGTGATGTTGGATGACTTTGACACGTCGTATTGTCTCCACTTCTCTAACTACTACTATTATGACTTCCTCTACTAACTACAAGTGATTTTGACAAATCTTCAACTGTTACCTCATATTTTGGTGATGCACATGGGGTCGTGGATTCGACATAGGATCTAGCTCGAGTAGGACTTAATGAATTGACTATTATAGAATTGGACTGGAACTCCTCTTCCTCTCGTTTTCAATGTGGTCTCGCTACAATCTGTACTATTGTGCAATGTCCTCTCCAGTCATACTCATTGCGTGGATCAACCTTCTCAACCCCAATATCCAACCTCTTGTACCTTCTTCCATTGCACAGTACTCCAAACTCATCTTCTTCCTCTGATGTACCTTTCTCATTTCTCTGCATCCTCAGTCCCTCCCTTCCTTCTTCATTTCTATCCTAACTTCAGACTATCCTGTAGTCATCCCTCGATTCCCCTATGTGCGTAAAGCCCCTTAGCAATCAGACTCCATTTTCATCACACACTTGTCACACAAAAACATCTTTATATGTGTGCCCAATGATTTCATAAACCTTTCGCGTGGACCTTTGAAGAAATCCCTCTATGCAACACGGTATGATTGGGTACAATCGAATGCAAATTCCCTAATATGCCCTCCCAATATACTGTCCAACCAGAAATCAACTGCATGAGAATTTTGATTACTTACATAATTAAACTTCCTTACCAACTCAGGAGTCCATTTTCTTGGCATTGTGGTTCAGTACCTTCCATTATTATCCACTAATTTTTTTCTCAACTTGGTCAAAATAATCAGAAATTCACCAAAGAAAATCTCATGCAGCTCTGTCTACACATACCTTTTCATCCATTATTCATTGCGCATCCAAGGGTTTATATTCTCTTTTTTAGTAAATTCTTGTTCCTTCCCTTCTATCCATTCTAATATCTATTTCCTAGTCAGCCTCCAAAGAATTCCCTCAATCACAGATTCTGGGTCCTGACAATGGAACCATTTCTTGGTGTTCGGTTGTAAGACCCTAGATTCAAGTTATCTAACCAAAAAAACCCTTCATACACCGTCCCATTCGGCATCACTTTCATGCAAGTGAAGTCTCACCTGAGGCATCTATTTGGGTTGTAGGAACCAAGTTTTTGCAATAGTGAGGGGATGGGAGGCGATCATTTTATTCATTCTTACCTATCTACTCTGTGTGCATTATCCCATGTACGTTATTCCTTGATTAATTGGTAAATTAGGTTATATAACACCATTATACTATATATTGCAACATAAAATATTCACTAACATTTATAACTATTGTGCAGTGATCGGATAGTAACATATCTAGTCTAACATCCATAAAGAGAACATTCATGATAAATCACATAAAAAGACAACCAGACACGGTGATTAGTGTGGTTCACCCAACTTTGGGTTGTGTCCACAATGGATGACTTCTTTATTATTCTTTATGTAATCATTCTAGGTTAGTGCACTACATTACAATAGGTTCCTCATGTTATTAGTTCCCACTCTACCTAGTCGCTTTGTAGTTCAAACCTCTCTCTGTAAAGTTCCTACATACTTAGACATAGACTCCTTCACTTTCTTGGTCTATTCTCTCACTCTCTTCACAAACCCATATCTTCCCAACCCATTACATATTTATACATGGACTCTAGGGCTCAAAACCCTACTTTACTATTGCCAAAACCCAATTACAACTCATTATGATTCATTACCACTCATGTTGACTAATTGTCCGGTCGTGCTTTTCCTTTTTTGCGTCTGCATGTTGCTTTTGCATTCCCAGTTGCTATTCTTCCTAATTTTTCACATCTTTCTACTTGTTCATGCTGAACTATTGTCCTTCCTTTTCACCCTCTTTCTTCTCTTGATTTATTCTCTACTAAGTATGATTTTACTGTGCACTTCAATCTTTCATGTGATTTTACTGCGTACTCCGCTCCTACCTTCTCTTCTTTCTTATGTTTCTGCACATCTCCTCCATACTTAGGATTTTCCTCAAAAATAGTATCTAAATTGCATGTCCAACACAAGGAAATAAAGAAAGGAGATAAAAAAAAGGAAAAACATCATGCATGCAAAAAGGAAGGAAAAGAAGCATGCAGGCGCGAAGGAAGGAAAAGCACACACAAACTATGTGTTGTCATGAGTTGCAATGATCCATAGTGAGTTTTCATAGGGTCTTTGGATAATCTAGTAGGGTTTTGAGCCCTAAACTCTATGTATAAATATGTAATAGGTTTGGAAAAATAGGTTGTTGAGAGAATAGGTTGAGAATGAGAGAGAGTATGTCTTAAGCTTTAGGGGGGATTTTGTAGAGAGAGGCTTGCATTGTAGAGAAGCTAGGCAAGATGGGGAATGATATCATGATGTATCCATTGTAGGGCAGTGTGAAAGCCTGATATGGTTGCACGAATAATAATTAAGAATCCATTCATTGTGGACGTAGCCGAAGGTTTAGGAAAACCACATTAAATTCTATGTTTGAATGTGTCTTTTTATGTGATTGTTCATGGATGTTTTATTTAAGCATGATTAGATCTAACTCCAGTTTTTATATAAGTGATGCGAAATAATTATGAATGTCCAATGAATGGTCTATGTCATAATCTGTAGTATAATGGTGATGTATAATTTAGTTTACCAATTAATCAAGGGATAAGAGACCTAAAATATTGTGCACGTGGTATATAAGTATCAATGAACATGTTGATGATGTCACATTTCCTCATCCCTACAAAAACTTGGTTCCTGCAGTCCTAGTAGATACCTCAAGTGAGAATTCAGTTGCATGCAGGTGATGTTGAAAGGGATGGTATATGAAGGGGATGACCAGGGGATAATCTGAAGGTAGGAAAGAAATGAAGAAAGAAGGGAGGGACCGAGGATGCATAGAAATGAGGAAGGTATATCAAAGGAATAAGATGAGTTTGGAGTATTGTGTAGTGGAAGAAGGTACAAGAGGTTGAATATTGGAGATTAGAAAGGAGATTTTTGCAGTGAGTATGAGAGGAGAGAACCCCATGTAATAGTCTAGATTCTAGAAATACTGCACATAGAAGGAGAGAAGGAGGATACTCAGTACATTCCCATAATATAATAAATGATAAGTTCAACTCAGTATGAAGCTTTTATTGAATCCATGACCTTGTGTGCATCACCAAGATCCGAGGTAACATTTGAGGATTTTTCAAAAGCACTTATAGTTAGCAGAGGAAGTCAAAATAACAGTAGTCAGAGTAGTGGGAGTAGTTCATCAAGTCAGAGTCAACCAACATCATCGAGGGGAGGTACTACACAAAAAATCATGGTAGGGTCAGATAACACATTGAGATTTCTTGAGTTCCAGGGAGTCGAGTCAGAGGACCTAGGACGTCATCTATTTGTATGTGAGACAATTTGGGTTGCGAAGAATGTCTAAGATGAGGCTACCAAGATTGCACAATTGGAAACACCATTTAGAGGCCATGCATTGGTCTGGTATATGAAATTGTAGAGTACGACACCTACAGGACAAGAGAGGACTTTAGAATAAATTAGACAAGCATCATTGAAAGAGTTCAAGAAGCCAAAATCGGAGTTGTAGTACATTATAGAGTTGAAGGAAATCAAATAGGTGCATAATGAATCAGTTTGGGACTATGATTAGAGAATTAAAGATGTGATGGGTAGGTTGACATTTCAAATTCCTGATCAATAGCACCAAGAATCATTTATTGCAGGACTATTGCCACACATTCATTGCCCATTGGTGCAACAGAAGGTTACATCGCAACATGAAGCATTGGATATTGTGATGAAGCTAGAAGCATCTCTTGTAGGAGATGGTGGGGGGATGGCTCAAGTCCAGAAACATTTAGCTACCTTGACCATTCAATTAGCAGATCTTACAAAGGGGAAGGAGAAACGGGAATAAGTCTAGTGTAACAAGTGTAGGACTGAAGGCCACCATAAGGATGAATGCCCCACTTTTGTGGATTATTTGGTGACTGGAGCACCGAATCCATTACCAGGAGGAGGGTACTGTGAAATATGTAAAAAATGGGTCCATCATCCACTTGATTGTACATTGTTGTAGAAATACTAGAGTAAGCCAAGGAATTTATTTTTTGACTTTTGCAAGTCAGTCGGGCATGAAGAGAAGGATTATCGCACATTCGATTTAATGAGAGATCGCGCGTCAGATATGTATGGGATTCAGGAGGATAATTTTGCGATAGAAGGAGGTGTTCCATAGTATCATAATCAGAGAGGCTTTAATCTAAGAAGCTGAGGAGGATTTGGCAGAGGTTAAGGCAGAGGGAATCTTGGTAGAGGAGGTAGAGGACCAATGATATCATACAATTGTAATAAATTGGGGAACTTAGCTCATGACTACCTGAATCCTTGTACAAACTGCACATTTCATAAAGAACTGGATCATGCAATAGAAGAATGACCTCAACTACTTGCGAAGTGGCTGGAAAGAGGGAATCAAAACCAAACCTAAATAAGAATATACAAAATATATAATCCAAGAAAAGCAATGAAGGACCTAGAGTAGCAGTTGTCATGCGCAGGGGAGATAGAACAGGGGTTCATGTGACAAATGGAGGGAGGAAGGTTGAGCAATGGGTGAGGAAATTAGTAGGACCTATGACAGCATTTGACCCTTGGAAGGAAAAGGAAACATATCAGAGGACAATAAAAGAGATACTAGGATCAAATTGGGTAGCATCAACATCATCTGCACCTCCTGTGGTCGACATGCCTCTAGTATGTGATCGTACTGTACTAGAAAATATTCATGAGAAGGTAATTATAATAAGAGAGTTTCTGAGAAGTTGCGTAGAATTGATGAAAGATGAAACTGATTTGAATGCATTATGTGAAATGATTGATCATTGCACAGAAGAAAGGGAAAATCCTATTGCATAGATGGAATTGAATCAGGTACTGTGCAAAAAGGGACCAACAGAGAGATTAGACTAAGTGCATAGATTGGGGAATATGATGTGTACAATGTCATTTTAGACTTGGGTTCCAATGTAAATGTGTTACCAAAGCCAACATGAGAAATGATGGGGAAACCCAAGTTAATCCGGTCTCCCATCCAATTAAGATTGGAAAACCAACACAAGATAGTACCAATTGGTTGATTCATAGGGATACCTATTAATATAGATGGGGTGCATAGTATAGAATACTTCGAAGTCATCGAAATCATGGATGACATTCATCCATATCCAACACTAATGGGGTTAGAATGGGCTTTTGAAAATCATACAATTATTAATATGAAGAGGAGGGAAATGATATTTGAGGTAGGAGACTTAAAAGTTACCATGTCATTGGATCCGAAAGAAGGAACGAGGTACATAGAGCCAGGGAAAGGGAATGAAATTGAAAACTTGTATAATATGACTGCGTGAATGGATGACTATGTTAACCCTGCTGCAGATGGTGAACTAAGTTGGAGAAGCCTTAGCTCATGTCCATTGAAGTCTTAGGAAGGTCCAAAACATTGGAAGCAGAGGATGCATGAAGTATCCACTAGAATTTGTGCCTGCAAATTCGATCATTGTGATGGATTGGAATGGAGCTATGTGACCCGCCCAAGTATGATGTTTTGACTGACATAGATTTTTTCGTATAGGAGTTTGAGTTGCAGATACCCAAAAAAAAAATAATGTTGGCATAAGATGGTGTCTTGAAGGCCACTCTAGCTAGATGGTGGGATGCACAGAAAGAAGGAATAAAAGACTAGCAACATTGTAGAAGATTGATCCAAGTTAGATTCGGTACTGAGGTGGAGTATATTGTGCAAAAGTATACAGTGGTAGACGATCTAATAGATCATTTTGAGAAATACAAAAACATATGGAGATCGATATTGAAGAAGGAACGGATGTACATATTTATACGTACATTGGATACAATTCCTATGAACTGGTACCTAAAACTAGAAATGTGTATAGAAACAACGAATTGGGACCATCTAATTCAAAGTTTTAAGGTAGCATTTACATTTGAACATGAATTTCCATTACTATATGCAAGTTTGTAGGCCATTACAACCAATATCTTTTTAGAATAAGGGCCAATGGAGGTAGTACTTATGTGTAGTGCACACAAAGCTTCTATGATTGTTCATGAATTACTGGAATGTTATAATGTTGCTAAATAAGAACAAGACGAGGAAGATCCAAGGAATATACGAGTACCTAAAACTGATGGGGATCGCGCAGTAGAAGGACCATATCTTGAATTTACTGCATATGCACAACCACTAAAGACATGAAAGGTAAATATTTGGACAAAAGAAAATCCAAAGTTTGCGCAGATAGACGATTACTGGAATGATGAAACTATGGAGAAGATTGCATATTTACTACACGAGTATCAAGATCTATTCCCAAATACATTCTCAAAAATAAAAGGGATAGATGGAGAGTTGGGAGAAATGAAGATCCCTTTGCAACCAAGTGCTAATCCAGTAAGATAGAGACCTTACAGACTAAATCTGGAATATAAAGAGAAGGTAAAGGAAAAGATATATCGAATGTTAGAAGCTAGAATCATTGAATCGGTCGTGGAATCGGAATGGATAAGTCCAATGGTAGTGCAAGATAAGAAAACAGGGGGGATCGGGATTTTTGTAGACCTAAATGATGCATGTCTACATGATCCATGTCCAAAACATTTTATAGATGCATGTCTACATGATCCATTTCCAACACCTTTTATAGATGAAGTGCTAGAGAATATAGGAGGGCAGGAGACCTATTCTTTCACAAATGGATTTTTAGGATATCACCAAATTAATATTGCGCAGGAAGATAGAAGTAAGACTACCTTTGTGAAAGAGTGGGGAAGCTATCAGTACACAATAATTCCTTTTGAGCTAAAGAATGCACCTGTAGTTTTTTCAAGAGTAGTTGTCGCGGCTTTTAAGGAATTTATTCATAAGTTCCTTGAAGTTTACTTAGATTATTGGAATATGTTTAGTCTATTGAAATATCACATATAAGTACTCAGGTTAATGTTGGATAGGTGTAGACAATGTCATATTTCACTGAATTTGATGAAATGTATTTTTTGCGCGCCTTTTTGAATTTTTTTGGGCCATGTGGTATGTAAACGGGGATTATTAGTGGATCCTACCACGGTTAGAGTGATTTTGCAATTACAACCACCCACATTAATTAGACAGTTGAGAGAAACAATGGGTCATACAGGATACTACAAGAAGTTCATTAAAGGTTATGTGCATATCACAACACCTATGGAGAAGTTGTTGAATAAAGAAGCTAACTTTTAGTGGAATGAGGATTGTCAAAAAGGTTTGGATGCATTGAAGCAAAAATTAGTGACCTCACCAATTTTGATATTTCCATATTGGGGAAAGGAACTTCATGTTCATGTAGATGTGTCATCCATAGATTTAGGCATAATATTATCTCAACCAGGAGAAGGAGACATAGACCATCCAATTGCATTTGCAAGCAGGAAGTTGTCAACAGCAGAAAATAATTACACTACCGTAGAACGAGAAGGATTGACAATGGTATATGCACTGCAAAAGTTTAGACATTATTTGTTGGGTTCTCATTTTAAGATGTATACAGACCATTATGCACTAAGATACTTAGTGAACATGCCAGTGTTGGGGGGGAGAATATGCAGATGGTTGTTGTTGTTCCAGGAATATGATTTTGAGGTTGTTCTAAAAACATGGAAGTTGAATGCAAGACCAGATCACTTATCATGCATACTATCAGGAGAAGATGTAAGGAATATAGAAGACAACTTGACAAATGTGCAGTTATTTGCAGTTAAAATAGTGGTTGACTACTTCGCAGACATTGTGGAGTTTTTAAGTATAGGAATGGACCCGTCAGACATGACAGTTGCACATAAGAAACAGTTAGTGGTTAAATCATTAGACTACTAACTAATTGCAGGGAACTTATACAAGTTAGGTGCAGATGGAATATTTTAGACGATGTGTATTAGAGAATGAAAGGCCAATGATACTCTCAGAAGTGCACGAACTAATTCAGGAGGACACTACATAGGTAAAGAGATCGTGCACAATATTTTGTGTGTGGGGCTCTCACTATTACATATTGGAAAAATTGCGACATTGTGGACAAAATTGGCCACACTATAGAAAAACAGAGGGAATTTTAATTTTTTTACTCCATCCTGCCTGATATCGTCGAACGTGCAACATAATTTTCAAATCGTCGCAATAGATAGAGCATACTTCATAAGGATGCTAAATAATAATGCCATGCATGCGATGTTTTTCAAATGGTGCGAAAGCCATCTAGAAGGGATGAGATGTCTTTTCACCCACATGTTACACTATAAGAATTTGATAAATGGGAAATAGAATTTGTTGGATTGATCAACCCACCAACGAGAATATCAGGAGCTAGGAATAGAATCAATGCAACATAGTATTTGAAAAGATGGGAAGAAGCAGCACCATTCATACACTGCACCACAAAGATTGTTGCATGGTTTCTATTTGAGAATGTAGTTACATGATTTGGATGCCCGCATAGTCTATTGAGTGATATCAGGGGAGTCGGGCTGGGACACACTTCTTGAATAATATCATTGACACATTGACTGAGGAATGTCAACTTCATCAACAGAGGAGTACGTTGTATAACCCTCGGGCCAATGGGATAGTAGAATTTTTTAATAACATTCTAGAGAATGTTATGAAAAAAATCTACAATGTAGGAAGGGATGATTGGGACTTGATGATCCCTGTAATATTATGGGCATAGAGGACTAAAAGTAAAAATTTGACCGAACAGACACCGTTTAGGTTGTTCTATGGGAAATAAGCATCAATGTTGATAAAGTTTATTGTGCCTAGCCTGCGTGTTGCAATGATTATTGATATTTCAAACTCTGGCACAGTAGAGTAGAGATTATCATAGTTTTTAGAGATTGAGGAAGAACGATTTGTTTCAAGGTTCCATCAACAAGTTTAGAAGGCAAGAGAAAAGTCATGGAATGATAGACATATTAAATAGAAAACATTTCAGGTGGGGGACTTAGTATTACTATATGACAACAAGTTTATGCAGCATCCAGGAAAGTTTTGAATGCATTGGTTAGTGTTGTGTTGGTTTTGTCACATGGGTGAGAAAAAAACACAACACTTGCATGCTTATTTAAGTCAACTAAACAAGACAGAAGTTTGTGAGTTGATTAGATAACCAAATACACATGAAACAAGGAAATAAAAACTAAAAAACAACTAAGAAATAAATGTTATAGAAGCTTGAAGAACTAGAACCATGAAAAGAAAAAATTGACCAATATATAGCTACCAATGGATCAATATATTGATAGGCTAAACACCATAGAGAAAGGAAGGGAATTATGAATCCCCTCTTCCTCCTTGGGAGGTCTCTTGAGTTCCCTAATAGAGAGCTCTTCTCTTCATACAATGAAACATGACAAATGGTGAAGAAATACAATGCAATTCCTTTCAAGAGGTGAGTGGAATGGCCCTTGCAATGGTTCTTGAATGATTAAAAGATAAAAGAGGATTCTCAAAAAAGAATTCTTGTAGCATAACAATAACTTGAAGTTATTATTTTTCTAGCACACCCATGGCACATATTTATAGCATCCATTCATGGCAAGATATAATTGGTTCATAGTGTGGAACAAGGGGCCTTTTAGGTCACTTCCTAGCCCTTGACCAGCCTCCAAGCTAGATTTCGCTCAGATATAAGTGTCAAGTCATGTTGGGGGTCGCACTAGAAGTGGTTGAGAGGCCAACAAGATTCATCAATGCACCGTTCATGGAAGTCCGTTGCTTTTCTCGTCGACAGTCGCGTATTTTTCACATAGTGTGTGCTAAGGGTTGTATTAGCCTGTGCATTGTGTGCACGCTTCCTTTGGTGAATTTGCGCACTTTGATTTTTGAACCAAGTATATAGTTTTTTTCCTTTTGATGGATTTTGTTGTTGTGGGTGGACTAATTGTTACTGGCATTGATTTATTTCTTCAACCATTGTGTGCAATGCTACGAACGATTTTTCAGTGATAACAGATACCCCCTGATGTGTGAGGTTAGGAGCATAGGTATAGCCGAAATACATCAATGTTTCTTTTGTTGAGAGTGCCATTATAAGGAAGAGTGAAGACAGGAACTGCAAGAGTGATCCATCGGAGGGAGAGGGAAAACTATGGGACACAAACCTTTCTCTAGGGGGAAAAATAAAATATGTGTACAAATGTGGCGTGCATGCCCCATGTTCATGTCATTAAGCCAAAACGTGGGATTGTAAATAATGATGGATGTTTATGTAGATAATTGCAGCACCCTCAGGGGTGGTTGATAATGACGGATGACAGTTCTGAATGGTGAACGGGCTCTTAAGTGAGTCAAGGACGACTGTAATAATTGTCGATGATTCATAGGCATTGATGGCCTAACAAATTCAGAGATCTTCGGCTAGTATGAAACAACTGCAGTAGTCATATAGTAAGGCCCACTATAACATGAGAGTTTGTTGAATTCAAATGTTGTGGGGGTCAACAGAATCAGAAAGAAATGATGATTCTCTCTGTTTCGTCTAATACTCCTCATCTAAAAGGTAATGAGAGTCAAGATATTGTCGCCCTTTTAGAAATTGTGTTGATGTCGATATGAAGGGAGATGCGACGCTAAGAAGCAAAGGGATTCTTGAAATCCACTGAGTAATATATGATATCAGGTACTGACAAGTAACATGAACGAAGTCAAGATGTTGTGGGACTCAAGACTGCCCATGGTTGGGGTTTTGAATGAGGAGTGGCAGCAACCGTAAAATTGAATCTAGTGTTAGGGGGACAACTAGATATGGGGTTAAATTGGGCCAGAGGCTAACAAAGTGGGCAAACTCAACATCGTGGGTACATGGACTTGGGATACTCGAGGTTTGTGAACAATGTTTGTATGAAAATAAAGGTGGATGCCCCAACCAAGGGTGACATGGGTTGCTTTTCCAGGTAAAAGAAGTTCGCAAGGATGACGACTAAAAAGCTATGTATATGCAGGAAACAAGGGCTTTATACAATTACCAAAGAAATAAAGAATAATTTGGGTTGATTATATAGATACAGAAACATGTGCCCCATTGAAAGATGTCTTGGCATGTTTAGAGCGCAAGTTTGTGAAAGAGAACTGATGGAGGGTGGGGAGGCCATGGGTGGGTTTCTGTATTAGGTAAATGGATGGAGGACAATCTATAGATGGGAAAACTGATGGTGGATTAGATGTAGGGCTAATGAAACTTTGGAGATGCAGTCAATAGAACCAAGATGATATGACCTGGGAGTCCATTGGGAAGGTTAGCAATATGATGAGAAGAAGTATGGGGTTCATTCTCGGAAGTGCATAATACTATCGGGACTCCCATCCCTAGGGGGTGAAATCAACATGAGTGTCAAGCTACCAAGGGGAACTATGAATGGGACAACTCATGTGGGGGAGAGTGTTATCGGATGACAGTACCAAAATGTGGTAGAGGTGAAGATGTTGCAGAGCCGAATGTAGGGATCCTAAAGGTAAATGTCAGAGGGTTTGACTGGGATATGCAATTGATTTACATAGGGAATAATTACATGCCAATGTCGAACATATACTTGAAGGGGTTGTAAGCTTCTTTGAACAAGTACCTGCACACATTTAAACCAAATACCTAATGTGAACATTATCTGATGATAAAGAACATATAACAACTATTTGATAAAACTGAAAGTGAGCATGCATACCTGAACATGACGTGAGAAAAATGCTCCTTCGGGGCCAAGTGCAAATGATAACCTGGGGAATGTAAATGTGTATATGGTGGGATTAGGATCACATGGCTGAGAACAGATCGGAAAATAGAGGCTCTAGGATCCTATAACAGAGTGTGGAAGTTGGGAAAAAGGGGCTATATATGGATGGTGGGCCCACAATGCCACCTCATTTGTACCTGTCACTGTTGTTGAGCTAACGAGGGAGTTGTGAGGAGATTTCAAGATTGTGGGAGCATGCGGCTACCAATCTAGGAGCGATGAGAGACATGTTAGTGGTCCTATCATCTTGTACCTTGTGAATTTTATAATTTGTGGGTAGGGGTTGTACAGAGGGTCGTGCAGGGGGTTCTAAGGGTAGAGGCCCATAAGTGCATGGGAAAAGGGGGAATACCCATGCATATGTGCATGGGTATTACTGAGTTTCCTGCACATTATGTGTGGGTTTTAGCCTGAAAGTCACACACAGAGGAGTGTGAGGCTGTGTTGAGGAAGCATGCACATAATGTGTGGTTTTCCTTGAGGCAACCGCGCATGTAGGCGTGAGGGTGGGACAGACAGGCACACATGATATGTACGCCTATCTTACTGAAAGTTGTGCACTCGTGCGCGTCTGTATGAAAGACAACTATGCATTAGTGCGCAACTGTCTAGGGGAAAGCCGCACACTGTGGGCAGGATAAGGGGTTGTGATTTTTTGATATTTTATGATTTTTGGTGGATTACGTGGTTGATCATATGTTTCTGGGTGGATGCAGGTGATCAACAGACTCTAGCACATGATGTTGGTCCACTAACAGGAGCGAGACTGGGACCGGTTATGAGAGGCTGCGAGGGCACAACCCAACGTGCATATACACTTGGCAGCCTGTGGGTTGCTCAAGTTCTTTTACAGCCCCCTTATATGGTCGTAGGAGTACCTGCTAAAGTTTCTCATTAGGATGTGGAGAATTGATCTGCAGTGCTTCATTGTGAGGGGGGAGCAGTTGACATTCTTTGCGGCAGAGGATGTGTAATTTTTTATGGGACACCCATTCTATGGGATGGCCCTAGCCGTTGATCCCCATCTATCAAGGGAGGATTGGGTGGAGACCATGGTGGCTTGACATTGTACTGGGTCGAACCCTATGTCGGGTTCAATCGTCTGTATTGAAGCTATTGATGACTTATTGACTGAGTGCATCGCAGGGATGGTGGTGAGTATCTACAGATCCTTGGGTACTCAGAGGATCGTTGATGGTCAGCGGAGGGTGGTGGAGAAGGACCTGGATGGGGACCTATATACATGGGGTGTGTTGATGCACACCAATATTATGTCCCAATTGAACCGGTGTCGGCGATCCGACTCCGGTGACTTTGCGTTCAGGTCCGTGTTAGTGGCTTGGTTTTTTGAGAGGGTGCCTCTATTTCACCCGAGGATTCTTCTAGATCCAATGGGGTGGCGAGAGCCACGACTGATGCGGTGGGCACACGTGTTGGCTTGTCATGGAGGAGGGGAGGGTGGAAACTATTTCATGGCCACAGTCGTGCGAGTGTGGCGTCATATGCCACAAGTGATCTTGCGATATCTATACACAAGTATCAACTACTGGTAGGATCCAGACATGGTGCTTCCTCCTGGGGAGGACTAGGACCAGAGAGGTACATGTTGTCTTTGTTTATGTTTTGTGATTTTTATAGATAGCATTTATCATATATATATATGGATGCTAACACTATATCTAGTGTTTTTTTTCAGATGTTGGACCCCAAGGATGAGAGGTAGAGGTCATAGGGGATTCATCTCAATGCGAGCTGACTCGACAGGAGCCTGCAGAGTCGAGGGCTAGACAGAGGCATTGGCAAGATGATGTTGGTGTTGGACCAGCCAAAGAGCCACCGGGGGATGTTGTGACCACTTTATAGGATATGTGCAGACGGTTCAAGTGGGTCCTGTAGGATGTGCATGAGGGCATATGGGCCCATATCTAGGACGAGGAGGTCTTGGACCATTGTATGGGGGTACCCTCAGAGTGGTGAACATTGATCCACATAGCAGTTGTGGTGGGGGCAGCGATGACTGGTTGGTTGCCTCCTAGAGTTGGAGGGCCCCCAGCTGGTGGGGCACCTCTGACTAACAGAGGACCTGGGGGGGAGCTCTACAAGCACCTTGAGTGTTGATTTTTATGTATATGTGTTTATGGGCCCAGTTTTGTATAGGGTATTGGATACCCATTTTTGTACTCATAGGGGTGATGGGACTCAAGAGCCTCCGTGAAATTGTATATGTATATTTTTTGTAAAACATTAGGGACCTTGATGATGTTATATATATGACGAATATATTTTGGATCATTTGTGTCTTTATGGTTTATTTTTTTATGATGTATGATGTCTATTCTATGTGTTTTGACAAATGTATGATGTTATGTATATGATGTTGTTTAATGTGATAAATGTCAATCTAATACTAGGTTAGCCATGGGATATTCTACTTGATTCAGATTTCTTGGGATATGTGTAAATGTGATGGAATCAAAGTTGTGAGATAGGATTCTAACTTGCAGGTATTTGTGAAAGAGGCAAGGATCGTGAACATGATATGCATTGTTGAGTTGCAGGACGACAAGCTGGGAATCTAAAAGAATGCTAAGGTGATGAATGTGGCGGTGACTGACCTCGGAAATGAGACCAATGACGGAATCATACTCGGCTTGCTTATTGGTGGTCGAGCCAAAACATATGCCACTGCAATGGAGTAGGATATGTGAGGGGGTATAGATCGCCCAAGTGGCCGAAGTGATATTCTGGGTCCAGCGGCTGGCACTATCGGCGTAACCGATGTGGTAGGCTGACGGATGATGCATCTGTCAATAACATGGGTGATAGATCAAACATGAGGAGTGGTGGCGGTAAAGAACACTAAAAACTATACAAATGTGTACAAAGAGAAACCTAAGGTAGGGGGGCTACGCTTAGGCCTAAAACATTTTTAAGTACAACCCATTGGCGGGTTCTTTGAGAGGGTAGCCTTCTGGATAGGCCAAGATGTAGGAGTGTTTAGTGATGTAATGTTGGAAAATGAATGTTCCATGCCATAATGACTCGAATTTCCCATGGTCGAGAGTGTCATGGTGATATCATAGGCTAACACAAGATCGCCTTCGTTGAATCAGTGAAGGTTGACATGGCGATCGAAGGTGGCTTTGGACCATTTTTTCGCTACCTCATTGTGTTGTAATGAAGATCGACGGTCTTCATCAAGGGACTCTAAGGCCAGCAAGCCCTTCTCTACTGGAGCAGTGTCAGGTAAGAGCTCTATGGAAGTTCGTAACGTGGGGATTTCACACTCGATAGGGAGGGTGGCTTCAATCCCATGGACAAGGTGGAATGTTTAAAACCAGTGGAAGTTTTGACTACCATGCTATAGGCCCATAAAGTGGAAAAAATCATATGATGCCAGTTGGTTTTATGTTTGTTGAAGGTACTGTTGGAAGATTGGTTGTTGTCATTGATGTCAACCCTAGTCATGGGTTTTGGACCGCAAGATTGATGAAGGTATTTGGACATGATGGAAAATGCACATGCAGATACAACATCCATGGATGGATAGTATACATCATGTTGTTTCCGGTGGTATGTGGCACATCACATGGATCCTCATGGTTGAGGAGAAATGAATTTTTGAAGATGACAAAGTGAATTGAAAAAGGAAG
>ML785371.1:134936-154969 GCA_009831015.1 Picea engelmannii | reverse complement strand
TGGTGTATTGTGGTGTATTGGTGTAACTCTTATACTATTGTTCATTGCTCATTGGATATAATTGAATGGTTTAAGTATAAGTTGAAAAAGGTTTTTAAATTGTACTTGATACTGATTCACCCCCCTCTCAGTATCAACAGGTACGTTGTAGCATGGTTTTGAGGACTTTGTTGATAACGTCGACCGTCTCGTTGGACTGAGGGTATCATAGGGAGGAAAACTCATGGTTGAAACCTAATTTTGAGGAGAGTTCTGCAAATATATTGTTCTCAAAATGTTTCCCATGTTCGGAAACTAACTATCGAGGGACTCTGAATCGAGTAATGACATGGTTGAAGAAAAAATGTGATGTTGTGTCAGCAGTGTTGTTAAATGTGGGCATGGCTTCGGCCCATTTGGTGAAGTAATCCACTAGAACGACAATGTACTTGTGTCCTTTACTAGATGGAGGATGGAAAGTCATGAAGTCTATGCCCCATTTATAGAAGGGGTCAGCTGTGATGATTGGGTGTAGAAGAGTTGGTGGAGCTCGTGCTTTGTTTGCATAAATCTGGATGCAGTCATGAAACAAAGTTTCCCAAAAGTACTGTTAGTATCCTATAATGATAGGAAACCTGATCATCCAGATATGATTGGTGGGTATCATAATGAAGTTCATGGCTTGTTGGTCTTACTGTCTATTTGACATAAAAAATTACAAGTTATTTTCATTAGGTAATAAGATGGATCACTAGATGAATGATTTTTGAGTTAGAGGTCTTCAAGAAGAGCTTTGGATTTTCCTTTTCAAATAAGTGATGAGTCTGTACTTTTAGTAGAAAATCTCTAAAATTTCACTTTTGGCAGCTAAGGGCATTTTCTCAAAGTATTCTAAGCTGCTGAAAATTGTCTCTTTCGGTAGCTAAAACGGTATGTCTGAGGCATTTTAAGTTGTTGAAAGTATAGAGTCGGTTAACAGTTAGACTATCCCATCATATTATCAAACCGCCATCGGTACACAGCATCATCATCTCAAGTGTTGCCGAAATCAACTGAAATCAAATCATAATACAATCTGGGCAAGTAATTGTTTGTCTGTTATGATTATTTAATGATATATGTGTAACCCTGATCTAGTAGATCCGATCACCATAAGCTCACATCATTTGTTTTTCCCGATCAATCACGTGGTTTTTTCCATCTTGATTGAATGATACAATCATCACTGTCATTGGTTTTTGTTCTTTATCAAGGGTTTTCATTCAAACCTTTTTTCCCCATACCACGCATTTTCCTTCGCCCGAAACTTCAATTCATCCCCTATTAGTGCCACTGTATCTCCCCACGTCTGATTTTGTTGTAGTGCAGGTATTGACAAGCATTATTGCAAATGAAGAAGGGAGTAAATTTGCTCAGGAAGGAGCTCAGTGACATAACTTATCTGGAATCTCACCCTGAGATTTGCCAGGTGTTCAGAGACGTGGGCTGCTACAGATTCTATGAAAAACTCCAAGGATTTCATCAAGGTGTGGTTGAAGCATTTGCATTGACCTTTGACAGAGCCAAAGCCAAAGTTGGAACAATTGAGGCACAGGTTGATGAAGCAATTGTTGCAGCAGTGACAGAAATGCCAAGGAATGGTGAAAGAAGGTTCAAGTCAACCACTATCAAAGACATTGAATTCAGGTCTTATCTCAAACCCAAACACAAATGTATCACTTTGAAAAAGGATATCCCTAGATCCTACTTGGAAGAGAAGTGGCAACATCTGCTCAAAGCCATCCAGGTATACATAACATGTGAAGGTAGATATAGCAGAGTAATGTTCTACCACTTCAAGATCATGAATTGTTTCATAGGGAGATGTCCTCTGAATCTTCCCTTCTACCTTTACAAAAGTCTTACAAAGATAACACAGCAGGTCCAGGCCATACCTAGCAAGGTGTAGGATAGACTTTCCCATCACAGTCTTATCAAGCTCATAGTGTTTTAAGAATTGCAGAAGAGGGATAGGAGTTGGGAGTATCTTCTTTTCTAGGGTGAATTTGAACCAGAACCCCAGCCCAAGGACCAGAAAAAGACTTCACTCATTAAGTTTTCAACACCACAGAGAAGTAAAAGGAAAAGGAGAGCCATTTCCCCAGTAATTACAGAGGGCTCAGCTTCTTCTTCCAAGTCCAAGAAAGCCAAGAAGATGCTTGTTTTTAGCCAAGACACAGAAGGGAAAACAAATGCCTCTGGTAAAAACGTTTTGAACTTGCCTTATACAGATTCAGACAAGGATTTAGAGCCAGGGGGAGGAGAGGTTCCTGAACAAGCTATCTTCGAAGAAGTACCTTTTTCATCAGAGTTCCCAGACTTGGAGATTCCTGAAACATCAACCAGCAGGCACAGGAAGGTCAGCAAACCATCGAAGATTGAAAAAATCCAAGAAGAAATATCAGAAATGAAAATGCTTGAGAGGGTCATCAAATCCCAAAACTAGACTATAAGTAATACCCCAGATGAGGTAAGAGATTGTTTTGAAATATTAGCTAAAATGCATGTAAAAGAACAGAAAAGGAACAAGAAATTGCTCAAGGAAAATCGCAAATTGCTTAAAATGATTAAAGGTTTAAGGATCAAAATAAGGCTAAAAAATCATAAGCCAAGAGCACATTCCAATTTAAAAGCTCTAGCTGAAGTTGCTGAGAACCTAAACGAAGACCCTAAGGAGTAGATAGGTCGAAAAAAATCTATTTTTGCAGTTTTGAACAAGGGTGGGGAACTCAGATTTTTCAGCAGTTTATTCTTGTTTATAAAGGCGTTGTTAGCTGCTGAAAGCTACGCTTTCAATAGCTAACCCTTTCCCATTTTACACCTGTAAGCTACTGAAAGCATAAGGGATGACAGAATGTTCATATTTTGCACAGAACGAAGTTTTTGGTGTCCAGACTTTGTGAAAGGGGTTCCAAAGGAAAGAAAAGATCAAAGGGATATAGATCATCACCTTTTTCAAGTTTTGAGGCAGGTATTAAGGCAAAAAGGTTAAGTGGCTTTTAAAATTCATGGTAAAGATTGTCCATTTGTCAAAGCAGGATTTCAAAGTGCCTTGTCATCTTCTGACATTTATTGAAGATATCATGAAGACCAGTAAAAGGAATGTTATTTCTCCACCTGTCAAAGTGATGTCTACCTTTTGAATGGAAAAAGGACTCTATTGAAACAACACTCTGGAAATCAGGAGAAATTTTTGCACGTGTCTTTTTTGTTATAATCGACCCTTATGTTTAGGATACCATCTGTCACATGTGTCGAATCATTGTAACTGTTTCTATTTTCAGAAAGCAGGGGTAGGATTCGAATTTTTGAGGACTAATAGCATCTGTACCTTTATATACAGATGTAAAATACATAAGGGGGGTTGGACCTGGAGGTACCAAAATATGGGTAGATAATATAGAAACATAGTTTTTTGTTTTGTCAAGATGATTAGCAGTTTGTAAAGGACTTTATGAATGAATACAAAGATATTTTTTCCAGATTCCTGTGTTGTGTTTAAGTGGTGAATTTTTTTCCCTCATGTAACTCATGATTTTCCTATTTCATATGATTTTCTTTATGTATTGTCTATAAGAAGGTAATGTACAAGATTTGTTCTTGACACCCTATGCTGGCTCAATGCAATATCTATGTTTTCTTCCAAGTTTGAAGTGTAGAATTCAGTTGTAGTCTGCTCTACATTTAAAATGAATTCCAATATTTTCTTCCTTTCCCATTCTATAAGCTCAAAGAATCCACTTGCATGATTATCTTGCCTGGTTACATCTTGTTTTAGTTATTCATTCATCTATGGTCTTTATCATTGACTTCATGTTTCCCAATGGTCCTTTATGCTTTAACCAAACCAACTCTGAATCCATAAACAAACCCATGTTCTACATAGCTAGCCTAATATTCTCTTCAAACAAAGCTATATCAGACAGAGAGATCCCTCTCTGAGTCTTGGAGGGATAGATCCAAGACTCAAAGTGGTTTTGATGTTGCCTCTGTGACTTCCATCATAGCCTTGGGAAAATTACAGAGTGCTAACAAGTACCATGCTCGAATGATTTTTTGGGCGATGAACATACCTGAGAGGTGACCACCGCCAACATTGTTGTGGCAATCGTTCAAGACTTTGTCAGCTTCGTCGATGGTAAGACATCGTTGAAGAATGGTGTTGACCCCGCGTCGATAGAGAATGTCTCTAATGAGAAGGTATCGGGGGGCCTAATGGCGAATGTGTCGATGATCATCTCGAGAGATATGAGACCAAAAATTATGTGTACGAAGGTAGACGAGGAGGTCATCATACCAGGAGTCATCGGAGGGGATGAAGAAGAGATGTTCATCAAGGAAATCATCATTGATGGGGGAAGCTTTGTCGTCCAAGGGAAAAGTCGTAATGAGTTTGGCTAGGACAAGAGATTTCTTTCTTTTGGGAGTAGACAACTCTAAATCGTATTCATGGAGGATAACGATCCATCGGGAAAATTTTCCATTAATCTGTCATCGACTAAGCAAGTACTGCATGGGGTTGGAATCTGCTACGACCTTGGTATTTCGCAGAAGAATATAATGTCACATTTTTTGGACTATGAGGAAAACTACTAACGCGAGTTTCTCATCATGATTATACTTCAGGGGTGGTCCTGAAAGATTTTTACTGATGTAGTAAGTCACATGTTCACACCCATCATCCCCTAATTAGATGAGGACTCCTACTACTGGAACAATCGAGGTGGATAATTATAGGATGTAATCGTGATCATAGTTTGGGGGACTAATCAAAGGGGAATTGGATAGGGTAGATTTTAAATCATCAAAATAGGTTTGACCATGTTAATCCCATTGAAATGGGATATCATGGTGTAGTAGGCAGAGAAAACCATGTGTGTGAGTGGCATAGTCTAGGATAAAGCGATGTAAAAATTTGGCTTTGCCTTGCAAGCTCTGTAGTTGGCGTAAATTCCTAGGTGGTGCAATTTCAGTGATATCTTGGACCTTGAGGGGGTCCACAGTGATGTCATGTCGAGAGACAATGAACCCAAGGAGGTGCCCGACAGTGACACAAAAGACACACTTGAGTGGGTTCAAGCGGATATTGTATTGGCGATGTCATTGGAAAACGATGCATACGTTGTCTAAATGTTGGGTTTGCTTTTTGGATCGAGCAGTGAGGTCGTCCAAATAAGTGAGGATGATGCGAGAAAGATCATGGAAAACATAGGTCATGGCTCATTGAAATGTAGCACCGATGTTTTTTAGTCCAAAAGGCATGACAAGATAAGAAAAGGTACCCCAAGGGGTTGTACAAGAGGTTTTGTAGTGATTGGTTGGGTGGATTTGGATTTGATTGTATCTGAAGAACCCATCCATAAAGGATAGTGCCTCATGGTCAGTACAATCATCGATGACTTGGTCGATGAAAGGGGTTGGGAAGTTGTCTTTGGGACAAGGGTGGTTGAGATCGTGAAAGTCTATGCAGATGCAAATAGTTTCATGTTTTTTGTTAACATGGACAGGGTTGGAAATCCATGAAGTGTACGCAATGGTGTAAATGAACCCAGTAGCACGTAACTTGTTAATTTCAGATTTGATAGTCGTAGCTTTGGATGGGTGGAGGGGGCATTTCTTTTGATGAACGAGGGTGATATATGGCCATGTGTCGATTCAATGTTCGATGTTCTATTATAGAAGGATTGAGGCCAGGCATCTTTGTATATGACCAAGAAAAAAAATCCCAATATTCCTGAAATAGAGTTTTGTAAGAAGTGATTTCTTCAAGAGAGCATGCAGTGCCAATGATGATCTCTTCTACATTTCCTGGTTTAATGGAAATGTCAATTTTGATGGTGGGGGAGATGTTGGCCATGTTTCATTCTTCAAAAGCATCAGGGGCGGGGATAGGGTTTTTTAATGAGTCAATATGCCCCAAAGGAATAAACTCATTGCTTTTGATTGCGCACAGGGAGGATTGGGTAGGAGCGTGAAAGGCCTCTTGTGAAAGGAAAAGTGCTTGATGGTGGAGTGCATTCCATGGGCAATCGGGGGTAGTGAATTCCTCCAGGATATCTTCATCGCAGTGGAAAATGTGAGAATAAAGGGGATCCTGGGAGGTGGTAAGGGGAATTGTCAATGAGTAAGTGGTATTTTCCTCAAGTGGTGAGGACACAGAAGGCATATCGTGTAATGGGTGTGATGGCTCGCTTGACATGAACCGAATGTCACGATACTGTCAATGGTACCTCATTCGCTTGGGGACTGATGACGAAATATAATGGATGTCATTAATGTGAGCCTCCATGGGGAGTGACTGAGAGGGATCTGGCCGAGATGTGTGGCATACTGCGGCTAATGTTTGGAGAAACTGAGGTAGAGCTGGGTAGTGATGAGTTTAATGGCCATATTCTGAGCATATAGCACAAGCAAATTTGGTTCCTAATCCTTTATTGTGTGTGGTTAAGGACTCTGCAGTAGTGGTGGATGTACTTGGTGGAGTAGCAAGCAATGGGGTTGCTCTAGGGAGATGGATAAGATTTTGTAACTCGGTAAGAGTAGTACATCTATTAGTGGGGTGTCCTTCTCTTTCACATAGTGTGCAAGGAGTTTGAGATCGGGGAGGGATCGGAACTATGGGCTCATTCTTCCTTCATCTGACCCCAGTGGTGGTGGTGTTGCTGCTAGTTGGGGGTGGGGGTGGTGTGGCAGGAGCTTGTAATGGGATGTGCATCGATAATCCCTCTATCAGAGAAGGGATAGATGGTGTAGGAACCATGGTGGGTGGATGGATATACCATACAGGGATGGAAAGAACCATGTTGGGAAGGGTGAGAGTAGCAACTACCTAGAATGCTTGGACTCCAGGTGGAGGGTAGAAAAATTGAATTTGGATAATGGCTTGGGGGACTATTTCCCAAACCAGGATTTTCCCTTGAAGGGGAGGGGGAATCTGAGACAAGTGGTCCAGTGGGGTTGTCAGGGAATTCCTGAGGTAATATTTCTTCGACTTGTGGAATTTCAATGTGGGGAGGGGTCTATGTGAGAGGAGTATTGTCTCTTATATTTGTTCCATTAGAAGACACTACACACACTTGCGCTAAAACAGAAGGGTGTAGGAGAGTTGGTGCTCCATGATATGCCCCCAACAAGGATGGGTCCTTGAATATTCCAAGACCCATGTCAATGACCGAAAAAGCATCCGATCTAGTGTGAATAAGGGGGAGAATGTTATCAATGTTGGCGTAATGATTAGGCTCATAATGTGTGAGTTGGTCAATGGTGACGATTTTCCCATTGTGGGGGAACATCATCGTACGAAACACAGAAGAGGATACCACCTTCATAGCATACATGTAGCTACGTCTGAATAAGATATTGTAATCAAGTGGGGCGTCGACAAATTCAATGTCAATCAAGATAGTTTTCCCCCAAATTATATGGGGAAATTTTGGAAGAGCCCTTCAGGGGATGATGGTCGACCGTCATAAGCTCTAAGGGTGATGGCGGATGGAACTAGCTCAAGTGAGCCGAGTTTTTTCCATACTACTTTGGACATGATGCATATGGATTCACCATCATCGATGATGCATCGATGAAATGTGATGTTCCAAATTTTAATTGGTATCTAAAAAGATACCAGAGCGGGGAGGCATGGTTCTCCGCTATCGAGATCAAAACTGATAAGTCTAGTATCAGTTGGGTCAACTTACCCCAAGGAGGAAAGAAAGGATTTTCGTTGAGATGGAAAGGTTTGGAGGACCTCCAATATAGACATGGTTTCCTGAGACTGTGCTAATTCATTGACCAGACTATAATTATGATCTTCCCTAGCATGAGGGTTATGTACATTCCATCGTAAAGGCATGCGGGGTACACGGGGGTTTGTTTCAGTGTTAGGGAGGGGAATCATCAATGGTTGTCTAGATATATTGAGAGCTCCTTCTGAGGTGGTTGGGGTAGATTTAGGAGGTCAAACATATTGACGACCGCGTGTTTGTAGAAGAATATCTTCTTCGCTGGTAAGTAGGATATTGTGATCGACTGGATTTCCAGGTTGATTGGGACCTGGGTTTTTATATTACCCCATTTGTGGTGGAGCAGAGTTTATCTCCTATTGTTTATTCATCACACCTTGGTGTTCAATGGGGTTTTTCAAAACAGCCAAAGGTGGTGGTTGGAAATAATTTTGAGGGCCATGTTGGAGGGAAGGTGGTGTCGGGGGGTTTTGTGTGTTCATGGATGCTTTCATCCTTTTGTAATCGTAAATTTGGGCGCAGTGGTGAGTATAATGTCCATACTCGCCACATAGAGTGCAAAGGAAGTTAGTTCAGAGGTTATTGTTCTTTATTTATTGTGGTTGATTGTTATTATTTCCCCCTTGGGGGTTTTGGTTTCCTTGATTTTGATTTCCCCCAGCGGGACGGTTTTGTTGGGGGTTATTTCTTCCTCTTCTCGGTTTGTTATTGTTTCAGTTTTTTCCTTTATTCTTGGAATTATTCGGTTGATGAGCCTAATTTTATGTATTCAACTATTCAAAATCATGAACCTGTTGAATGGGAGAGGGCTGAACAAAGTTAACGTCGGCATGCAGTTGTCCTGGTGGAGGAGCAACCAGTTGGGGAGGACTAATAAATGGAAAATATGGATTGTTTTGTGGAGACGATCCATATGGTGTATAGGAAGGTGAGGTACTTCCACCATTGTTAAGGCCATATGTGGGGGTTGGGGGTGGACCCGCACTTGATTGAGAGACCAGATGCATCTGGGGTACCTGTGGGGGTCCCCCCAATGGTTGAGGGGGAACAACAATATATGATTGTTGGTGGCTGGGGGGAGGGTAATAATATGTCCCTCCATATGGTTGTGGATACTGATTTTCACCATAATTAGGTGACGGGTGGACGTAAGGGTTGCGGTGTGTCATAGAACCGATCAACCCATCCGCAGCTTGGGACATCCCAGGTTTGTCCTGGACAAATGGTATGGGTTAGGGTGCATCGGGAAATACTATGTACAAGTAACTTGATTGAGCATATATGAGGTCAAACTGTTGGGATTTGTTGATGGTTTCCTCCTCTAACTGAGGAAAAGTGGAGGCTACATCTTTGCCAATGACAGAGATGAGCAATTTAAGAAACCAATTGAGGTGTTGTTCTTTGGTGGTTTTTGCTTTGCACGAACTCTGTCGTCGAGGCCATTCATGGATGTAGTCAGCGATATGGACAAAAGTGGTTTGTTTTAACTCGGAGAGAATTTCTAAGCCAACATTGTGACAAAATGGGAGTTGGAAAAAGGACAAAGGCCTTGGCCAATGATTCAAAGGTCACATGGGACCCTCATTTTTCGTCCACATACCATTTGGTTGAGGAACCAGTGAGATTTCGTTGAAACAACCTTAAGCGGATGGAATCATCCATGATGTTGTTTGAAGAGCACCATAAGTGGAAGGTCATAACATGGTTGGCGGGGTCTTCCCTGGTTTTCCTTCAAACTTTGGAATATCTGAAGGCAATTTGGTAGGCATATTGGGCCAAGTGGCATCATGTAAAATGGGATCATTCATGAATTTGGTTAAATCAGGAATGTTGAGGGATGCCAAGTATGGAATAGGGATATTTGGCGGAGGATTATTTCTAGCCATTGTGTGTGTAGGTAATGGACATGTCCCTTGAGAGGGAGTTGGTGGATTTGTACTTCACCCTTGAGAAGAAGTTTGACCCCCGCCTCCTTGTGAAGGAGAACTAACAGATGGATTCCCTTGGGTATTTGACCCCAGCAAAGTGGAACCAAGTAAATTTGATCCCAAAATAGTAGCACTCACAGAAGTGTGAGATGGTTGATCCGGTGAGTTGGAAAGACTAGGGACTCCTCCTAGAATAGGAAGGAGATTCTACAAGCGTCTAGAATGACAGGGATTCTATGGTTCCCCTATGGTTCCAACTAGAAAAGTGAATGTGTGAAAATGGTGACAAGAGAGAAATAAATGAACAAGATATTTTTTTCCTTCACAAAATAGTATAACTCACAATTTCATGTAATCAAATGAACATCATACATAAATCAACTGTAAATAAACAAGCATGTGGATAAGTGGATTTTGTCTGCATGGGGCAACAATAAAAAAAAAATGCTTGTATCCTAAAAGACTTGTTTTCCTTTCTTTCAATTAGCATTGGGCCTTCCAATAACACTCAACAATGGGGTCTAAAGCCACTGGAAGAGGAGCTAGTGAAATTTGAAATAATCAGTTATAATGATAGGTAGAGGGTGCATATCCCAAAAGAGCTGGCAATATTTCCCAATAGCCGCACAAAATATGATCAAGGTGCGATTTCAGCCCACAACCACCACCTGGGTGGATATCCTATATTTTTCCACTAAGTACCTCGGTCAAAGTGCGACATTTATATTTTCAGCCTCAAAAATGGGTCACGGGATGGATGCCCTCACAAGAGTTGGGTGACTCATGGAGGGATGCATAGAACAACTGAACCTTGTCCTTCGACCCTTTATAGGTATCTCCATACCTTATGGTATAGGAACACTTGACTTGGAGGATTTGAAATATCCCTATTCTCAAATTCTATTGTTTCAAAATGTGAGAACCTGATAATGAGGATTTATTTGGATGCCTACCCCTAAGATCCTACCTAGACTAAAAACATTATTTTGGCACCTCCTGTGGAGGAAAATTTAGTGTGTTCTTACAAATTGTTTTTAGATGTGGTGGGTTGAGAGATTGGGGTCATGGACCAGTATCATTTGAATTAAATTGGTGTGGATAATTTCCAAAGAAGTAGTCAGATCTTTCATAATTCCTTTGAAGAAAGCTTACTTCGACCTCCACTATTCTAATAGAAATTATGTGTGTGAAGAGTGGTTTTTGTGTGCAAGAAAGTGAAAAGTGTGCAAAATATTTTAATAAGTTAAGTGTGAGATTGCAACATGTGGACTTCTTGTGGTCCTTACAAATCTTGTTACCTAGCTTACTATGTTTCTTTGGTACAACCTTGCGGAATATTTAAATCCCTAAAGAACTAGCAATGTGGACATATGGGTCCTTACAAATCCTGTAAACTCCCTAGAATGTTTTCTAAACTAGAAAGCCTTTTGAAACTATCCTAGAGTTGTAGACATGTGGGCATGTATGGGCCCGTTACTTGATATTTTAAACTTTCCTAGAGTGTTGTCTAAACTAAGAAAACATTTAGAAACTATCTTAAGATTGCAAACATTTGGGCATGTATGGGCCCTTACAAAGCTTTAAGATGATTTCCAAAACTAAGAGGAACCCTAGGGGGGATTTTTCCTCTCCTAAATATTTTTTTAAGGGAGATGAAATTTCCTTTAAACCACCTTTTCTGATTTCCAAGATCACACTAGGGTGCGGGGGAATAGCATACTTGAAGGTTGAAATTGGTTTCTAGTCCCAAATTAATTGTATTTGAAAACGCAATAACTTCAACTCAAAATTTTAAATGCCAAATGAGCCATCCATGTGGAAACAAAGAAAAAGAGAAGAATAGTGGTTATTTTTACCCCTAAGTGCTTATGTTAGCTAACCTTTCTTGTGGGAAAGGACTCTAAGTGAAGTGTAGTTTCTTTACAAAGTGTAGGAAATTACAATCTGAAGGCAATGGGCCCTCAAACCATTCATAAAAACCCTTACAATTTGAAAAAAATGAACTTATGTGTGGGCTACAATTCTGACAGGTGCGTTGAGGGTGCAGAGTGCGCAAAGGAATGAAGTATGTCACGTGCACAGTGTGCATAGTGTGCTTATGTGGGCCTTGAAAGCTGTGCACTTCCTTTCATGCGTCGAGCAAGAAATTTCCAAGTGAAATACTCTTGTCTTGGCTCTGAATTTTGACTTTGGAAGGATGGAATAAGCTGGTTTTGGTACCTGCATATCAAAACAATAAAAAAGGAGTTCTCTCAAGACTTAAATAGGGAGGAATTTGATATTGATCCCCAGTATGGTCGCCAATATTTTGTGTTGGTTTTGTCACATGGATGAGAAAAAACACAACACTTGCATGCTTAGTTAAGTCAGCTAAACAAGACAAAATTTTGTGAGTTGATTAGATAACCAAATACACATGAAATAAGGAAATAAAAACTAAAAACAACTAAGAAATAAATGTTAGAGAAGCTTGAAGAACTAGAACCATGAAAAGAAAAAAATGACCAATATATATCTACCAATGGATCAATATATATATATATAGGCTAAACACTGTAGAGAAAGGTAGGGAGTTATGAATCCCCTCTTCCTCTTTGGGAGGGCTCTTGAGTTCCCTAATAGAGAGTTCTTCTCTTCATACAATGGAAAATGACAAATGTTGAAGAAATACAATGCCAATCCTCTCAAGAGGTGAGTGGAATGGCCCTTGCAATGGTGCTTGAATGATTCAAAGAGAAAAGAGGATTCTCAAAGAAGAATTATTGTAGCATAACAATACCTTGAATTTCTTATTTTTATAGCACACCCATGGCACATATTTATAACATCCATTCATGGAAAGATATAATTGGTTCATAGTGTGAATAAGGGGCCTTTTATGGCACTTCCTAGCCCTTGACCAACCTCCAAGCTATATTTCGCTTAGATATGAGTGTCAAATCATGTTGGGGGTCAGACTAGAAGTGGTTGAGAAGCCGACAAGATTCATAAATGCATCATTCATGGAAGTGCGTGGATTTTCTCATATACAGTCATGCATTTTGTGCATAGTGCATGATGAAGGTTGTGTTAGCTTGCGCATTATGCGCACTGTGTGCGCGTTTCTTTTGTTGAATTTGCGCACTTTGATTTTTGAACCAAGTATACAGTTTTTTTCCTTTTGATGGATTTTTGTGTTGTGGGTGGACTAATTGTTGTTGGCATTGATGTCTTTCTTCAACCATTGTGTGCAATGTTGCGGATGATTTTTCAGTGATAACAATTAGGACCATACGTAATTAAGTATGTGATAGAGGCATGTGTTGTGCAGTTGGAAAGGTTGAATAGTGAAGTCTTGGGAAGAATGGTGAATGGCAATTGACTGAAAATTTATTGGGACGAACAAGCTTCGTCGCACTAGGCTAAATTGTGCAAGAACTAATGTACCATAGTAGCATATTATAGTAGGAAAATGAAAAACAAGAAATAAAAAGTGAAAAAAGAAAAAGAACATAAAGTAACAAAGTAAATCCATGTAAGAACTAGGAAGTCTGAAGTGTTAAACCGAGGTCCAAGGCCCAAGATTGGCATAGGTCTATGTAAGTGCACAGAAGAAGTGAGTGTTGTGTAGATGGATGAAACGGTATCGAGCAGGAAGGTTACACAAAAAAGTGAAGAAATGTGCAGTGAATGAACAAGTAAGCCAGAAAAAATGCATAAAACAGGACCGACAAGACCGTTCAAGGCATTAAAAGGAAAAAATGACAGTTAAAAAGCATTAATGACCAGGCATAAAGACGACACGTAGTGATAAATAGAAAAAATTTCCAAGGAGCACGACAAACTAGCGGTACGAGGAAAACATCCAATGATAGATTTGGTAACAAAGCAACATTAAATCATGCATTGAAGACACAACTGGTGGATTATACTATAAGTTCAGGTGTGAATGTACAGGGACAATTTTCAAAGGGTTTTCAAAGCACACTAGGGGTCGACAGGGAAAGGGTATTTGCATTCATAAGTGTTGTGAGAATACATAGAAAACCACAGGAGAATATGAGCCGACATGGATCAATTGTAGAGTCGAAAAATGGGAGCATCAATCGCAAAGAGAAATGGAACCACCAAACGTTGGGGCACCAACTGCCGTAACATGAAATCCATCCTGAATGTGACCACCGGTGACACCAGAATTCAATGAAACACTCGAAGCTTTGAATTCGCAGTCGATGTTTCCTAGGTATTACATTCCTCCAAGAAAGGACACCGCACCATAACTTAAACTGCCCAAGGATGCCAAGTACCCGCTAGTTACACCAGAAATACCATCTGGTGTCATTATTGAAGGGGATCTAATGGGAAAGGTTGTTTCTTTGAAGTTTTTAGACCATGACATAATAGATGCACAGAAGTTTCCCAAGTTAGCACAGGACAAGTATTTACGCACTAAAAGCGTACCAAGGACAGGTGAAATACTAGTCGAGCCGCAAAGCTAGGCGAACAGGATAAAAAAATAAGGGATATGAAACTTGTTAGAAATCCCACACTTTGAGAGAAGTCAAGAAACAAATGTCTGTGTAAATATATTATTGAGTTTCATCCACAGAGGGACTTTATGTCTAGATACACTAGTATCTATCGATAGGCAATTGATTGTGTGGATAATGGGATTGTCGACAACAGGGGAGGATCCAACAACAATATTCACAAATAATTCTGGGGAGAAATATTTATTTGAAAGTATGAAAGAGAAGTTCAACACCTTTATAGGAAAGTGAGGCTTGGATGTCGCCAACATAAGTGATGATGTAATTAGATTTGTAACGCAGGTATTGGCCTGAAAATTACTAAGGAAATGTCGGAAGGATAAGTTGTCGACCACAGTAATAGTAGCTGCAAAGAAGTGCACAGAAGGAGTCCATCTAAATTGGGCCATGATTTTGGTCAATTAGTTTCTCATAGATTGAACTGAATCCTAGGAGAAATGCATGGAATTTCACTATGTCTGGCTTACCATAATGATAGCATTGGTCGCCTAGAGGGAGCCTAATAAGTGACAGTTTTCAAAACATCATGACGAGATCATTCAGTGGTTCAATATGTTAAGTTATGGCATAATGCGCACAAGGGGAGACAACAAGACAACAATGTCACCTTCTATGTCTACTTTATCATGATTAGGCACATCATAGAGCACACACCACGCATCACCTCCCAGACAATGGATAAATATCAGGATATTGTGTGCCTCAAACCAAATAGGAACCACATCTATATCCAAGATAAAAGAGATCTGACGCGCTAGTGGCTTCCAATAAGCTACAACTTGACAGAGGAGGATGTATGCCTTATTTCCAATGATTGGATGAAGAATGGAAATTTCAAGCTAAAGGAATGGGAAAACCTAACAAGGAAGAGGAATGAGACAATGAAGATGAAGAACCAAATGAGGCACAAGGCAATGGCACAGAGACATGTAGTCTCAACAGTACCAGAAGCAGGGGAAAAGAGAAAATACAGGGGTAAGGGGACAACAACATCTGCGTGGAAGAATATGAAAGCCCATAAACAACTAGCTATATACACTTTGACATACAATGATATCAATAGGATTGGTGATCCAGGTGGATATCGATGGCCACCCACCTATTCCACTGGCTCAAAGACCTATTTCCATTTTGGCAGTTTTTCCCTAATTTTTCAAGTCCTAAACTTTCAAGGTTGTTTTGAGGCCCTAAATAGTGTTTTTTAGGCCCTCCAAGGACACACTATAGACTTTATACAAAGTGTGATGGCAACATGTGTATTCCTCGGATATTTCTTTCCAATGAGCTATCATTTGCCTAAAACGGATATTGTATGCAAAAGTTATGACCTCAGGAAGTTAATGTACCAACTTACCCCATCATGGACCATATGAATTTTGGTGCTTCATCTCCTAGGGTTAGGTTTTTGGATGTTTAGAGTTTTCTCATTTATGATTTATGTTAAAAAGGCCTTTGGAGCCTCATTGTAACCAGCTTCTTGCGAATGATCCTAGCCGAAAATCTCTTCTCAGAGATAAGCTACCACCATTCTAGCTAGCTTGTGTGCTTTTTCATTTTACAGTCTTTTGTATTTCAAACAGTCATTAATAGAATCTGAGCTTTACTATATTTATGTGTTCCTTTCCATATCTCTATGTAATTCTATGTTATATCTCTGTTATATCTTTGCACTCATATTGCTCCTAAAATAATCTGGATCGGTGGTATTAGAGCAGTTTGCTCCTTGTTATCCTCAGTGCATGTTCTCGACGAGGTCGGGATATATAGAGTTGTGTCTCAAGCTTATATCTATTGAGGAAAACCACTCTCACACACCCAAATGACCATCCATGGTGGAAGAAAAGAGGGATGATGGGACATGAGATCCTTTCAAACTGTTTCTCGAGAAATCCCTCGCGCAACACAAGAAGAAGATGATGGATAATTTCACCCAGAACCTTAGATGACTGCCAACAACCATGGACGATTTTAAGAATGGAAATTTATTTTAAAATGTAGAAACCTTGGTGAATATTACTAATCCTTCATATGTCAACTATAAATGTTTGGCAATATTTTTTTTAAAATATTCAAATTTCTAAGTAATTTATATAGTTTTTATAAAATTTTGGCGATTTTTAAGGTAAAATAATGTCATCCTATAGAATTTAGGCGAATCATTTTTAAAATAACGAATCTTGTTTTTGGAAAAACCATGGAAAATTTGCCCATGAGTGAAATTTAGCCCCTAAAATCATCCCTGTCAACAACAATGGAGGCACCTTCAAACAACAATCACTTTGGAGGTGCAACACCCTTCAAGGTACAACTTAAATTTGATATTCCTTTATTTGAAGGTCATATAGATGCCAACGCTTTGGGAAAATGGTTAAATCTGCTAGAGAGTTATTTCTATGTCCACAAATTTTCCAACAACGAAAAGATCACCTTCAGGCTCCTTAAGGCCCTTCCCCATGTCAGATATTGGTGGGAGACTTACTGTGAGCAACATGTTGACGATGAATCTAGAATTTTTGGGCCAAAACCCACCTGGGCAAATTTTATTGATGCCCTCAAGGAACAATATTACCCTCTTGGAAATTATTGTGACTAGTACACAAGATGGACCACACTACGCCAAGAGAGGGGCCAAAGGGTGTCGAAGTTCACAAATACTTTCCATACCTTGCACACCAAGATGGGTATCAAATATTTTTTAGCAACATTTGGTCCTAAAATATTGTGGGGCTCTACACAGGTACATCCAAACTAAAATGGATATTCTAGACATCTCATCCTTGGGAACCTCTTATCGATATGTTGTCAAAATCGAGAAGAAATTCAAGCAGTAGAACAAGCGGGAGTTCAGGTCTGCAAATATGCAACAACCAAAGTATGAAAAGGGTGGCCCTAACCCCCAAGCCAAAGGACAAAGTAAGCATGACCAACCTCAATATAATTATCCCAAGCCACCAACAAAGAAGGGTAATGGGAAGTCAAAGAAGGACACTGGAAAATGGTGTGAGTTCCACAAAATCCCTTGGCATGATACTGATGAATGTCTCTCCAAACAGTCATTGTTGGCTGAGACATAATCCATAAGGTCAGATGCTAACTCAGAATCTGATTCCGAGCCAAAAAAGGGAAGACATATCATTGATTCAAAACCTAGTGTCACCACCACTACCACAAAAGTTTGGCCAGAGGAACCAAAGGAGCCTGAAGAAGGGGATCATCTTTTCCACTCACATATGTGGGTGAAGGGAACCCCACTCCATTTCATTGTTGACATAGGTATCCATAATAAATTGATCTCAATATATTTTTTCAAGAGGTTTAACTTGACAATGAAGCAACATCCTCAGCCATACACCATCGGTTGGCTCAGTTGGGGATGGGACATCCACATCAGCCAACAATGTTGCTTGCACTAAGGCATCAAACCTTCAAAGACGAGGTATTATGTGATGTTTCCCCACTTGAATTTTGTGATGTTTTGTTAGCACAACAATACATGTGGAAGCATCATGTTGTTTATGAATCTAGGCCATGTAGTTTCATTATTACTTTGGGATATAACCTCTACACAGTACCGTAGGCAGTCCCAAATACTGCAGTCTCTTTGATCTCTGAGAAGCAGTGCAGAAAGGTGGTTTCTCAGACCGAGATATTTTTCCTCTGTAGGGTTTGATTGGAAGGTGAATGGAAGGTCACTACAACTGCCAAAACCTCTGCACGGGTTCTCTCATCCCATCAGCAATAGGTGGATGAAATAGTCGAGGAGTACAAAGACATATTTTCCTCACCTACTGGATGTTTGTGCACTCTCGGGTAAAGAACTCAATTTATCAGACACTCGATGCTCCTCTATCTAATGACCCTGTATACAAGCATTATGTTATGGAGAATAAAGAAATAAAATTCCATATTCAAGAGCTAATTCTGAAGGGCCACATTAGACCAAGATCCTCACCTTACGGGAGCCCAATTGTTCTAGTACAGAAGAAGGATGGTACATGGAGACTTCGTATTGATTACAGATCCCTAAACCAGATCACAGTCAAGAACCGGTACCCAATTCCCCGGATTGATGATCTTCTCGATCAGCTCAAGGGAGCCAAGTTTTTCAGTAAAATTGATCTAAATTTAGGTTACCACCAGGTGACAATTGAGAAAATTGATGTGTGGAAGACAACTCCAAGTCCAAAGAAGGCCTCTTTGAGTGGTTGGTCATGCCTTTCGGCTTGAATAATGACCTAGCCACATTCATGTGGATGATGGATGATATATTATGGTCATTCACAAACTCTTATGTGGTTGTATAGTTGGATGACATCCTCATCTTCAACAAAACTTGGGAGGAACATTTGGCTCATATTCATCAGGTATTGGGCACCCTACGACAGCATAAGTTATATGTCAATTTGGAGAAATTTTCCTTCGACATGCAGAGAATCCAATATTTTGGATACATCTTGGATGAGAAAGGTGTACATGTGGATCCAGCCAAGATCCAAGTCATGTGATTGGATGGCCCTGAAAACAATGACCGAGCTCCACATCTTCTTGGGCCTTTCTAACTTCTACTGGCGGTTTGTGTTGGGGTTCTCTCATATCACTTGGACCCTAAGAAAAGTGACCAAGGGTGGCATGAAGGCCAATTTTGTGTGGTTCATGCCCCAACATAAAGCATTTGAGGCTATGAAATACTGCCTTTGCTCAGCACCAGTCCTCAATATGCCAGACCTACAACGACCATTTGAGATTGAGACAAATGCTTTAGATTATGCTATCAATCCAGTCCTCACTCAACATGGACAGCTAGTTGCCTCTCACAGTGAAAATCTGTCTAATGTTGTTCAAATATACCCCACATATAACAAAGATATGTACTCCATTGTGTAGGCATGTCGACAGTGTAAGCATTACATTATGGGGAAGGAAACAATTATCCACACCAATCACAGACCTCTACAATTCATTTAGAAACAAGTAAAGTTACAAAATGACCGCCATCATAAGTGGTCCACGTACCAGCATAAATTCCACTTGAATACCAAGTACAAAAAGGGTAGCACCAAACATGTCATAGATTGCCTCAATTGACCCTTGGTGGTAGTGCTCACCACAGTTCTCAACTCTTGTGGACATGAGACATCTAGATGGCCACAATTATACAATAATGACTCTGAATTTTCTACTTCCTATCAGAAATTGAGCGCAGGAAAAGCAATTCCCAACTTTCATCTCTAGGATGGATTGTTATGACATCTGAGCCAGCTCTATGTTCCTTCAAGCAAGTATGCAAAGTTTATTTGGGAAGCTCATTACAGTTGGACATCGAGAGATTTTGGTGTAGAAAAGAAAATGGAGGTATTGTAGAATCATTTTTATTGGTTGAATATTCGACAATATGTTCACAAGTACATCAGATCATGCATTGATTGTGCCATTGCCAAGCTTGCCATAAAGAAACAGGGGCTATACACCCCTATGCCTACTATGGATAAGCCTTGGAAGTCCATATCCATGGACTACATGTATGTGTTATATTGTTTGCACGAGTAGTAGTGTCTAAGCGTCTGCGTCGGGCGCGCAGGGGGGTTAGAGGGGGGGTGCAGGGGGGCGGAACCCCCCGCGTGGGCATTTGGGGGTAGTGCCCCCGAAAAAAAAAATCGGGACGACATATTTCTGGGACCACATGATATTAGGTGGTTTTTCGACACATGGTTTTTTGCCTATGGTTTTCTATTTCCAGTTAAGGAATTAGGGTTTTGGATGCCGCTGGCTCCTATATGTATATTGTATTGTAAACAATGTAACACAATGTATGAATATAA
>ML785371.1:107661-132726 GCA_009831015.1 Picea engelmannii | reverse complement strand
GGAGATCGGATCGAGAAAGAAGGCTACCAGAAAGGTATAGTCCATCTGATTTTCGTTCAAATTTTGCTTTGTCTATTACTGATGATGATCCTAGAACTGTCAGGGAGGCAGTGGATTCAGAGGATGGAAATCTCTGGAAAAGGAAGAAATGGCATCTTTGGATAAGAATGAGGCTTGGGATCTAGTGGATTTGCCAACTGGAAGAAAGCCAATTGGCAGCAAATGGGTATTTAAAAAGAAGTTGAATGCAGAAGGAAAATTGGAGAAATACAAAGCTCGATTAGTAGCAAAGGGTTATTCCCAGGTTGAGGGAATTGATTTTGGTGAGATTTGTTCTCCTGTTTCCAATTTAACCTTCCACCACAAATTGATGGAAAAACAAAGGTAGTCAACATGATGATTGTCTATATCCCATGAATGTATAATTCCAAACATCCACACACATGGGATGAAATCCTTCCTTATGTTCAACATAGACAAAAAAACACCCTCCATATCTCTATTGGCCACAACCCTTTTCAGGTGTGCTTGGGGTTCCAACCATTGGCCCCCATTGATGTATCTCTTCCTATTGCAGTTGCACAGAAAGAGTCCTCCCATGCTCAGATAGAGGTTCATCTGGAAGTCAAATTTTATGAGTGCATTCAGCACATCCAACAATAAGTTAATGATATTGTGCAGAAATCCAATGCCAAGTACAAGCAATGCCACAATCAACATCACGTATTGCACATATTTCAGGTGGGAGATAAGGTCTAGCTTCATTTGCATAAAAAGCACCTCATAGGACCCCATTGGAAGTTTCACCCACTCTGATACAGAAGGGACTTACACCATAACCAAGGTTGTGGGTGAGAATGATTTTGAATTAAGTATTCCTCCTTTCCTTGGATTTCACTTGGTATTTAATCTGAAATTGCTCCGACCATATTTTCCACCTCTCCTTGACACTTCGGATGCAGCTGAGCAGTTGGCCCCTACAGAAATCAATCCTCCCTACATCAAACATGTGATAGTTGCTTGGATCATGTAAACCAAGACAAAGGACACCTACCAACAGACTATCAAACTCTATCAGGTCATTAAAGCAGGACGGTTTCTTCATTAGGGTAAGTGGCTCACCAGGAGTGAGGTTCAACAGAAGTTTCCTCATCTAATGCAGGCACGTGATACAATGGAGACCGATTTTTGGGGTCTTAAACTTCTGGGGATATTTTGAGGCCCTAAGCAACGTTTTTTGCACCCTCCATAGTCGCATTGTAGGCTTTAGACAAAGTGTGACGAGAATATGTGTATTTATCGGACAATTCTTTCCAACGAGCTATCATGCGCCTAAAACATATATCATATGAAAAGTTATGACCCCGAGAAATTGATGTACCAACTTAACCCATCGGGGCCCACATGACTTTTGGCGCTTCATCTCCTAGGGTTAGGTTTTTGGATGTTTAGGTTTTTCTCATTTATTTTTTATGTTAAAAATGTCTTTTGAGCCTCATTGTAACCAACTTCTTGCGAATGAGAATAGCCGACACATCTCTTCTTAGAGATAAGCTACCACCATTCTAGACAGCTTGTGTGCTTTTTCATTTTACACTCTTTTGTATTTCAGACGGTCATTAATAGAATATGAGCTTTATTGTGTTGATGTGTTCCTTTCCATATCTCTATGTAATTCTTGTTATATATATATATTATATCTATGTCTTCATATCATTGCTAAAATAATCTGGATCAATTGGATACCAAGTGAGGGATGTCATAGAAGAGGTTGCTCAACAAACGTCACATAAACAAGAAGAATTGCATCATAAGGTGAAAGAACAAGCGACAACGTTACAAAAACTATTGGAGGTAGTAAGGATAGCGCCAGAACATAGATCCGATGAAGGACCAATAGAAAGCGTGGTTGGAGAAGCAAGGGCCACCACTTCATACCTGCCAGAGATCGCAGCAGGGCACCGAATTTTGAAGATCTCACCTGAAGTAATTGAGTTCCCTACGATGGATATGAAGGAAAAAACACAAGTACTAAGTCACCTAGACTTATTCTTGTCACAGATACCCATGGAAGCCTTACAAGGCTTACAGGAAAGGGTGGCACAGAAAATATAGTTCCGCGCAGAATCAATGACAAAGGAGTTAACCAAGGTAGTGATGGATAAGGCAGACCTACAAAAGGTTCGGATTGAGGTATTGCAGGAGAAGGACGAGGTCGAAAAAAAGGCTGAGAGGGTACAACAAGCCATCCAAAAGATATATAGTGCTATTCCCAAGATACCAATGGTGATAAAATCCACAATAGAGGAGCAAATATCAAAAACCAATGAAGTAATTCAAGGATTCTGCAATAATATTGGAAATTTGGAAGTGCACACCACATCAGGTACATCACCTAAGGAGAAGAAACAAAGATACAAAAAAACCATAACCTCAGTCGCAAGCATTAAGAGTCTCGGTGAGGAGTGAGAGAGGCTATGTGAAGAAATCACACAGATTTGGACACAAATGACGGTGAATTCAGAGCTGAAGGAAATCGAAGAAAGAGTAGGAAGTGCACGGGAGAAGGCGCATAAAGCCAATGAAAGCATAAACACTCTCCTACAAATGGAATGCATGATAGCCATCCTTGCAAAAAAACAGTTATACATCAAGACATAGCAAATGAGGGCAGAGTAGAAGACTATCGCACAACGATTGGAACCATTAAAGGATGAAGCTCTCAAGATAATAGGGGGATTGGCAATGACATAGGGCATGGTGAAGCAATCTCAGCAAGTCTGTGAGGAAAAGCTTGTGACTTTAACGACATAGGCTATGGAATAAATCTTGGAGATGGAGGTTGAGGCAAAGAAATAAGTCGCTACAGCCAGAGAGAAATTGCAAAAATTTCTGGAGTCATGGAAGGGAGAGACGCAAGAGGCCTGAGTGGCTCAGGACGATCCATAGGTGAGTATTGGGGGTGTCATAAAAATAGGATTGTGGAGCAATAAAATATTAAAAAAATGCGGAAATAAAACACAGAAGATACGCAATACAATAGAGACACAAATATACGTGGTTCACCCAGTGTGGGCTATGTCCACCAGAGAAATTGCTAGGTCCTTCCTTTATTATTACCCAGCAAATGAAGGGATACAACCTACAACACACCTATTGTAACTTCCTCTTGTTTATCTCACAATATCCTCTCTAAGAATACAATATTCACAATGATACATAGCCGCAATACATTTCCCTCATAAAAGACGGTTTCCTTCTCGGGAAAAAAACCTTAACATAACTTATACCATCAGATTTGTGACCTTATAATGAATGGTCCAGATTTACTATGAAATTATAATATACATTTACAAAGAAACTTTTCCTTCGGGGGCTTCGCCCCTGTTAAGCTCCACTTTTTCCATGTTTTCTGCTATACAAAAGCATTCATTATTTCACCTTTTCCCACATTTCATTGTTAATACACACCATAAACCCTAATTAAATGCCATCATTCGTCATTATATCCAGTGTGGTTAACACATCATCTTTTCTATGTTTTTAGCGATTAAATGATGATTATATCATGGTTTACTGAAGTTCTTGAAGTGTGATTCTTGTAGTAGTACGATCAATGTTCTTATAACATAACTGCAGTTCATCATTTCTGCACAAACATTGTCATTTTGGTACCCATCATTGTTTAGCATAATTGCGTGCTTTGAGGCAAAAATTAGAAACATGGGTTTTCTCCGCAACGATGTCAGAATACAGACACGTGGGTCAAAATCCTCCCATGTCGCACGTGTGGACCTCCATCTCAGGGGGAATAATTCAACCAAAATTAATAAAAGTTATGGACAGTAACATTCGCCCTCGATTTGTGTGCAAATAAAGGATAATATGAAGATTCTAAGACATGGGTTTTTCTCCCGGCATGGCCAATTGGACCCCTCATGAATTGTTTTCCAAACAAAGGCACGGTTGAGGAGTTATAAAGGGTTCTTCAATTGACATATGCATAAATTTTGAGATGCGCCCAGGCTTGAAGAAATGGAATATGGCGTCTAGATCTTTCTAATAAGCATGGAACCCTAATTAAATAAGAAGTCAAAGTATTCCAGCATGTTCGAGGGTCCAAGTTTCATGGAATTATGGTTTTAATATTTTTTAAAAATCATATGGATGGTTTGATATATTCATTTATGTAATTGTTGTTTCACGAGAATGGAGGAGTCATTTCCATCTTCTAGATCAAGGATTTTGCATATAAATATGCCAATCGGGGGTACGTTTGTTTGTGTTTTTGATTTGGTAGCAGACAAGGAGATTCATTATGATAGAAATCATTTGTGCTTCTCTTTTATAAGCAAAGTTGATTGCCCCTCAATGAAGGTTGATTGTTCCTAAATTTATGTGCATTCCTTCATATTCATCTGATCTTTTTTGGCAATGTTAGTCAGGTTGGGAAGGGCCCCTCAGTCCTGGGTAACATTCTGCCTTTTTATTTTGATAGTTATATTGCAAGTGTGGTTAATTCGTGTCCAATTTATATTTTGTGCAATGTTTCATTCTTTGTTTCACATGTGTTTTCTTCAGGACCCCCCATCCGGAGGGATGTCCCCTCCAGACCCCGTAGGAGGGGCAAGCCCCCCTGCACTCCCCCGCATGGAGGAGTGTACATTATTTCGAGGTGTAAAGTCTTCATGGGGTATAAACATGGTTGAAAACAAAGGATTCTAAATTAGGAAGATAATCAGGCTCTGCAACCAACAATATCCCACTTGGAGATTGATATCAACAACTCCATCGTTGTTGTATCTGTTGGACTGTGATCATTTTTGGACCTGGAAAATTTCTCATCTTCACCTTCATGCTTAAAGACCAACTGAAATTGAGCAGGAACTCAGTTTCTCACTGGTTACTCCCTTTATTAACATGTCTGTAGGATTTTGGCTAGTGTGTATCTTTTCCAACTTCAAATGTCCATCTTCCAAGACGGATCGTATGAAATGGTACCTGAGTTGTATATGCTTAGTCTTTGAATGGAAGGTTGAGTTCTTTGCAAGATGAATGGAACTCTAACTTTCACAGTACAACCTACTATTCTCATGCTTCTTTCACAATTCCTCCATAAAACTTTGTAACCAAATCATTTCTTTACTAACCTCTGTAGCAGCAACATACTCTGCTTCTGTTGTTTAAAGTGAAACAACCTTTTGCAGTTACGAAATCCAACTTATTGTTGTTCCACTTAGAGTAAAAACATACCTTGTGGTCCTCCTCCTGCTATGTTTATCACCTGCCATATCTGAATCAACATATCCCTGTAGAATAGTGTCTAAACCTCTAAAACATAATGCATGAGTAGCAGTACCTCTCAAATACCTGAGAATACACTTTACTGCCTCTCAATGTTCTTTACCTAGATTTTTCATATACTTGCTCACAACTCCCACTGCATGTGCAATATCTGGTCTTGTGCAAACCATCGCATGCACAAAGTTGCCAATTGTTAATGAATAAGGGACCCTGGACATGTGTAATATCTCCTCCTATGTCTTGGGACACATTTCCTTAGTTAATTTGAAATGGTTGGCCAAAGGTGTACTAACTAGTTTTGCATTATGCATTCTAGACCTCTCCAACACCTTCTCTATGTACTCACCCTGAGACAATGTCAATTTGTGATTTTTCATGTCTCTTTTTATTCTCATACCAAGGATTTTCTTTGCAGCACCCAAATCCTTCATCGCAAATGAATTAGCTAATTTCTTCTTGAGAACATTTATATCCTGCATATTAAACCCTGCAACAAGCATGTCATATACATACAATAGCAAGATAATATAGCTTCCATTTTCTAGCTTTTTAAAATAAACACAGTGATCATAATGACATCTATTATAACCTTGTTCTATCATAAATATGTCAAACTTCAAATGCCACTGCCTTGGATCTTGCTTCAGGCCATACAAGCTCTTCTTCAACCCGCATACAAAATTTTCCTTCCCTTTGACCTCATACCCTTGTGGTTGTTGCATATAAATCTCTTCCTCCAAATCCCCATGGAGAAAAGTTGGTTTTACATGTAATTGTTGAAGATGTAAATATTCTACTACCACAAGACTTAAAATAGTCCTAATTGAAGTCATTTTAACAACATGAGAAAATATTTCATCAAAATCTATACCTTTATTTTTTTCAAACCCCTTTACAACAAGTCTAGCCTTGTACAGCTTAAATCCGCTTTTTGCCTCCATCTTCTTCCTTCAACTTGTAAACCTATTTATTCTGTAATTCTCTTTTTACTGCAGGAAACTAAACCAAATCCCAAGTCTGATTATTTACCAGGGAATCCATTTCCTCTTTCATTCCTTGCACCCACTTCTTTTTAGTGTATACCTACATTGCCTCTTCATAACATTCTAGTTCACCAGAATCAGTCAACAATAAATAATACAATGAAGGAGAGTATCATTCAGGGGGTCTAATTAACCTGGTATATCTTCTAACAACACTTGCAGGAGTTTGAGGTACATGTTGCTCATGTTGTTGTACATTTTTATTTTCTAGTACCTTTGGAATTTCTTTTGCAGTGATCTCATCAAGCACTTTGTATTCTAGTTTTTCTTTTTCATGTTTCTTTCCTGCAACTAATCGTTGTACATGACCTTCTCATTGAATATGGCATATCTACTCCTAATGATTTTTTGATTTTCAGAATCCCATAAGCGATAAAAAAAAATCATTAACACTGTATCCAATAAAGGTACACTTCTTGGATTTTGCCTCAAGCTTTGTTCTATTTCCTTTATCAATATGGACAAATGCTTCACAACCGAAAGTCTTCAAAAAATAATAGTTTACCTTTTTACATGTTCATGTCTCCTCTAGAATTCTACCATCCAAAGAGATTGAAGGTCCTTTTCTTATTAAGTAAACAACAATATCTACAACATCTTCCCAGAACTGTAATGGCAAACCAACATGCAATCTCATACTCCTTGCACACTCCATGATTTTCCTATTCATCCTTTCTGACAAACCATTTTCTTATGGTGTTCCTGGAACTGTCTTCTCTCTACAAATCCCATGGTATGAACAATAATCATCAAACTCCTTTCTACAATATTCACCTCCATTGTCTGATTTGAGACACTTCAACCTTTTTCCTGTCTCATTCTCAACCAAAGCTTTCCATTTCTTAAAAGTATCAAAAACATCAATTTTTTGTTGAATGCAATAAACCCAAGTTTTTCTAGTTGCATCATCAATAAAAGTAACATAATAACAAGAGCCACCAAGAGATGATACCTGAGTTGGTCCCCATACATCTGTATGCACAAGCTCTAACCTTTCACTCTTCTTTTCTTTTCTGACTTTGAGAAATCTGACTCTCTTTTGTTTTCCATAAACACAATGCTCACAGAAATTCAAATCAATTTGTTTAAGATCGGGAAATAAATTTCTTTTGTGAAGTGTCTACATCCCCTTCTCACTCATGTGTCCAAGCCTATGATGCCGAAGTGTTGTATCCACTCATGTAGAAGCTAAAGAGATAGAAGAGTCAGTATTACTAGTATATAAATACAATGTACCTACCTTCTCTCCTTTTTCTCTCACCAATGATCCTTTGGTGACCTTCCACATCTTATCTATAAATATGGATATACAACCTTCACTTTCCAACTTCCCTGTTGAAATTATGTTTTTCCTTAGATCTAGAACATGTCTTACCTATTTCAACAACCATTGGTTTCCATTCCTTTGCTTTACTTTTACCTTTCCCATTCCAACAATTTTTCATGGTGCATCATCACCCAAATGAACCCGTCCAAAATCACCTTGAACATAATCGAGAAAATGTTTCCTATGTGGTGTGGCATGAAATGAAGCCTCTGAATCTACTACCCAAGACTCAGAAACATTATCTATAGAAAGAATCAAAGCATCTTGTAACGCATCACCTGTTACATTTGCTTCTTGATTTTTCTCCTGTTGTCCCTCTCTCTGTTTCTTTGGAGCTCTGTAGTCTTTCTTCAGATATCATTTCTTCCCACAATTCCAACACTCTATCTTTCTCAGTATGGATTTGTATCTGCCCTTCCTAGAATTCACGTGGTTCCCTGAGCCCTTTCATATATCATTTTGTCTTCCCCTGTTCTCCATATTTAATGCATTACCTTATGTCTCATCAGTTCTTTTCCGTCGCATTTCCTCACTAAGGATAACACCAACAACATCGTCAAATTTTAGAGTGTTTGAACCAGAGACAGAGTTACTTACAGCCATGACCAAGCCATTCCATCTTTCTAGAAATGAGCACAAGATTAGAATATCCCTAACCTCATCATCAAAGTCCACTTTTACAAAAATTAGTTGATTAGTAACCATATTAAATTCATTTAAATGATCTGCAACAGACCCACCTTTTAACATCTTCATATCAAATAATCTCTTCATTAGAAATACCTTATTGGACACCAAGGGTTTTCCATACAGTTTAGCTAATGCATCCATCAACTCCTTCGTTGTCTTTCCTTTTAAATATTGAAAGTCATCGACGTTGTCAGGCTCAACTGTATCGTTCCTAGTGCCTTTCTGTCAAGAACCTCCCATTCTTCGTCCCTCATGGCCATCGACTTCTTTGTTATTCCACCCAATGGTAGGAATAGATCCTTCTGATATAAATAATCATCCATTTGCATCTTCCATAACTGGTAGTTTTGGTCGTTAAATTTCTCAACCCTAAAATTTCTATCTTTCACCATTGCTCCCACTCGAACCAGGAACCATTTTTTCCTGCGAGTTACATTTTGCTCTAATACCAAATGTTAGAAAAACAGGATCGCAGATCAATAAAATAAAAACAAATGCAAAAATAAAACACAGAAGATACATAATACAATAGAGACACATATATACGTGTTTCATCCAGTGTGGGCTATGTCCACCAGAGAAATTGCCAAGTCCTTCCTTTATTATTATTCGGAAAATGAAGGGATACATCCTACAACACACTTGTTGTAACTTCCTCTTCTTTCTGTCATGATATCCTCTCTTAAAATACAATATTCACAATGATACATAGTTGTACTACATTTACCTCATAAAAGAGGGTTGCCTTCTAGGGCAAAAAACCTTTAATATAAATTCTACCGTCAGATCTGCGACCTTATAATGAATGGTCCTCCCTACACTCCCCCACGTGGAGGAGTGTACATTCTTCTGGGGTGTAAAATATTCATGGGGTATAAAAATGGCTGAAAAAAAGGCGTCTGAATCAGGGAGATAATCAGGCTCCACTTGGGGGCTTGTTGGACCGGCATTTGGGATGCAATTTTGAGAAATATCCAAAGGGTTGAATAGATGCGCAGTAAATTCACATTCAGGATTAGAGTGCGCAGTAAAATCACATTTGGCAGCACATAAGAAGATAAATCAAGGAGATAAAGCAGGAAAAGCAGCATGTAGGAGAAAAGGAAGGAAAAGCAACATATATGTGCAAAGGCAGGAAAACAACACACAAACTATGTGTTGTCATGAGTTGTAATGAGTCATAATGAGTTGTCATAGGGTTTTGGGATAAACTAGTATGGTTTTGAGCCATAAACTCTATGTATAAATATGTAATGGGTTGGGAAGAATAGGTTGTTGGGAGAATAGGTTGAGAATGAGAGAGAGTCTATGTTTGAAGGTTTAGTGGAGATTTTACAGAGAGAGGCTTGCACTGCAGAGCTTCTAAGAAATATGGGGATTGATATCATGATGTATCCATTGTAATGCAGTGCACAATCCTGATATGGTTGCACAAAGAATAATAAACAATCTAGTCGTTGTGGATGTAGCCCAAGGATTGGGTGAACCATGTTAAATTATGTGTCTAAATGTGTATTTTTATGTGATTGTTCATGGATGTTATGTTTATGCATGATTAGATATAGATATGTTTGTTACATGAGAGATGCACAATAATTATGAATGTCCAGTGAATGGTCTATGTCACAATTTGCATTATAATGGTGTTGTATAATTGAGTTTACCAATTAATAAAGGGATAAGAGACACAAAATATTGTGCATAGGGTATATAAGTATCAATGAACATGTTGATGATATCACATCCCCTCGTCCTTGTAGAAACTTGGTCCCTACAATCTCAGTAGACACCTTGGGTGAGACTTCACTTGCATGCAGGTGATTCTAAAAGGGTCGATATCTGAAGGGTTTTGTTGGTTAGATAACTTGAACCTAGGGTCTCACAACTGCACCCCAACAAGGACCCAATAAATTTTTCCCATCGTTCGAAAGAAATATCCAAAATTTATTGCACCAAGTAAACCTCTAGAGAGCTCAACCATGACTAAAGAATAAAGAGAAGATATTTTTCACCAGATGGGAAAGTTGGAGAAGAATATGGATGAAAATAGGGTACAAATGGAATAGATGGAAAAGAAAATGGATACAAAGATGGAAGAATTGAAAATTTCCATGAAAACCATCTTGTTAAGTACACTAGATGAGAGATTCTCTCAAGGAGATATCAAGAAAAAATGATATCATATAAATTTGAAAGAAATAAACATTTAGCCCCAAAATCATGATTATTCATCACCTCCAAATCCACATCATCAAGGATTCCACTCGGCAACAAGGAACTACTTAATTCCCAATATCGATATGGATAAGTTTGATGGCAAAGATCCTATAACATGGATATTCCAGATGGAGAAATTCTTTGATATACACCAAGTGTCAATCTTACAAAAGGTAACTACTGCATCCTTGTATTTAGAAAATGATCAATTTGTTTGGTATCAATGACTTTGTGAAAGAAAAAGTATCATATTATCTCTTGATCCATTTTTATGGAAGAATTGATAGTAAATTATGGGGATATTAAGAGAAATACATTTTTTAGTCAATTGATAAATATTTGGCAAAAAGTTCCAGTTACAGATCATATTCAACAATTCCAAAAGCTCATTTTCAAGGTAAAGAACATTCCAAACGACAATTTGTTATACCTATTTTTGGGCACTTTAGAGGAGAAAATTCAACATGAGGTGCGTCTCTTCGAACCTAAATCCCTAGAGCATACTTTCAATATGGAAAAGAAAGTGGAAAACAAAAATATGGCTACTATAAGGGTGGCCACTAACAATTATAAAGACCACCATGTTCCCCCTCCTAATCTCACTTAATCTATAAGGTTGACACCTCAACAAATGGATGAAATAAGAGAAAAGGGACTATGTTTCAATTGTAACAAAAAATATAGTAAGGGGCACAAATGCGGTGAGAATAAATTATTGTACATAGATTGTGAAGAGAAATAAGATAAAGAATTGGAACCATCACAAGATCTAGATCTAGAAGAGACTACCTCAACGATCTATTGTCGTGCATTGGCCAGCATCAATACCCCAACATCTATTGTACAATGTTGATTGGTTTTTGTAGTACCCATAACTTCATCAATTACAAATTAGAAATAAGTCTCAATTGCTTTGTATTTCCAGCACCAAAGTTTCACACAATTATTGTATATGGATATAACATAAAATTTTTAGGGAAGTTCCATAGTGTTAAGATCAATATGGGGGAGTATTTATTGGATATTCCCATGATTTCCATCCAAATGGTGAATGCTAATGTTGTATTAGAGGTTCAATGGTTACAATCATTGGGAATGTTGGCCCTTGATTTTCAAGATCTTTTCATGATATTTTTCTCAAAAGGAAAGGAAATTGAACTTAGAGGTATTCAAGGGAAACCCTCTAAAGTGATAATATCTAATAGCCTGACAAAATTACTCAAGAAGGGACACCATGGTGTAATTTCACAATTGTGCTCACTATATGCAAGCATATATATCCTCTACTCTAGTGGATCTCCAAATAGTTATTAACAATCATTACAAGGTAGTTGGAGAGATACATAAGTGTCTTCCACTTGCTAGAGATCGTGACCATGCTATTCATTTGCAACTAGGAAGTGTACAGCCTAACATTAGGCCTTACATGTAACCATATGCATAAAAGAGTGACATTGAGTGTATGATCCAAGAAATGTTAGAGGATGGCATCATTTAACCTAACCAACCTAGCCATGAAAAAGGATGCTTCATGGCATATGTGTCTAGATTATAGACAACTCAACAAAATGGCCATCAAACATAAGTTTCCTATTCCTGTTATTGATGAATTATTAGATGAATTTCATGGAGAAATTTTCTTTACTAAGTTGGATCTTTAGTCAGGATATCATCAAATCAGAATGAAGCAGGAAGACATTCCCAAAAAAATCTTTGCAACACATGAAGGTCATTATGAGTTTTTTGTTATGCCATTTGGACTTACTAATGCACCTTAAACATTTCAAAGCTTGATGAATTATATTTTCAAACCCTTCCATAGAAAATTTGTGTTAGTATTTTTTTGATGACATACTAATCTATAGAAAATCTTGGGAAGAGCATGTAAAACATGTTGACAGAGTATTACAACTATTGGAAGAGAAACAACTTTATGCAAAGCCTTCCAAGTGTGCTTTTAGGTTCAATAAGTGGAATATTTGGGCCATATTTTATCTCATGAAGGTGTCAAGGTGGACCCTAACAAAACTAAAGCTATGAGGAAATGGTTGGCAATTCCCAAAACCTTGGAGAAACTTAGAGGATTCTTAGTATTGACAGGATATTACCACAAGTTTGTCAAGAACTATAGTTAAATACCAGCACCTCTAACAACATTATTAAATAAGGAATAATTTTCTTGGACTCGAGAAGCAACCAAATCTTTTGAAAAGCTTGAGGAGGCTATGTGTACGACTCATATCCTGGCCACACCTGACTTCACAAAAACCTTTATTGTGGAGTATGATGCCTCAGGCCATGGAATTGGTGCAATTTTTATGCAAGAAGGAAGGCCCCTTGCCTTTGAAAGTAACCTACTTAAAGGAAAAAACTTACTCAAGCCCATTTATGAAAAATAAATGTTGTTCATACTACATGCAGTTAATAAACGATGCCCTTACCTAATATGAAGACACTTCAAAGTAAAAACAAATCATGATAGTTTGAAGTACTTCTTAAAGCAACGATTATTTTATGAAGCTAAACAAAAATGGGTTACAAAGATGCTAGGTTATGACTTTGAAATTATCTACAAAAAAGTAAAACATAATATTGTGGCAAATGCACTTTCAAGGAAAGAAGAAGAAGCAGAGGGTTTACTATGTGTTATTTATATTCTGCAATTTGATTGGGTGGAAGAAGTAAGGATAGAATGGAAGCAATATCAAGAGGTATGCAACATCATTCAACAACTACAAGAGGACCCTAATGTATTATATAAATTTGTGTCGAATAATGATTTCAGAGAAAAGTTTAGGGGCTATATATCACCCATGGGCTAATTTTCCATGTTTTTTCCCCAAAAAAGATTCACCAATTTATTTTTTTCCTAAGAAAATGTTTTTCCCAAATTCTATAGAGTAAAATTATTTTACCTTAAAAATCGCCAAAATTTTATATAAACTATATAAAATCCTTAGAAATTTGAATACTTTTAAAAAAATATAGCCAAACATTTTATAGTTTGCATATTAAGGACTAGTAATATTCGCCAAGGTTTCTACATTTTAAAATAAATTTCCATCCTTTAAATTATCCCTAAATGATTTTTTATTGTATCATGGTCACCTACATTTATGTAAGAATTCCCAACTCAAACAGGAGATCATTTTGGAATTGCACACTTCTCCTATAGGAGGACATTCAGGGTTCTTGAAAACTTACCACAAGATCAAGAAGGATTTTTTCTAAGAATATATTAAAATTGATGTTCAAAGATAATGGTTGAATGTGTGGTCTACCAACAGAATAATAGAGAGACAATCAATATGTCGGGTCTCCTACAACCATTAGCTATACCAAGTCAAAATTGGGAAGAAGTTTCAATGGATTGTATTACAGGTTTACCCAAATCTTAAGGAAAGAATGGCATCATGGTAGTAGTGGATCGACTAACAAATTATGCCCATTTTTACTCTCTTTCTCATCATTTTAAAGAAAGTACAATAGCCACAACATTCATGGAAACAATTCAAAAGCTACATGGAATCCCCAAGATTATTGTAAGTAACAGAGATCCAATTTTCACTGGAAATTTTTGGACTGAATTATTTTCTTATTTGGGTACTCAATTGTCTCACAACTCATCTTGCCATCCTCCATCCAATGGGAAATATGAGAATGTGAATAAATGTCTAGAAGAATATATTTGTAGCTTTTTATTTGATAAACATACACAATGGGTCAAGTGGTTTCTCTTTCCAGAATGGTGGTACAACACATCCTTCCATATTTCATAAAAAATGTCCTCGTTTATGGAACTTTATGGATATCATCCTCCATCCATCACATCACCCTTGAAAGGGACTGCAAAGGTTCAAGTAGTGGAGGACCACATAGGACACCAACAAGAGGTTCTTAAACTATTGAAGGATAACTTGGTTATAGCACAAAATAGGATGAAACAACAAGCAGATCAATGTTGTAGTGAAAGGGAATTTGAAGTGGGGAATTCGATATTTTTGAGGCTATAACCATATAAACATATGTCCCTCAAGAAACAATAGAAGAATAATAAATTAGCACCCAAATATTATGGGCCCTATAAGGTGTTGCAGAGGATTGGAAGTATGGATTACATATTGGAGCTACCTCCATCTTCACGTGTACATCCATTCTTCCATGTTTCTTGCTTAAAAAAGGTAATCAGTGATGAGATCCCAGTCCAAATTACTTTACCAGATATTAACGAAGAAGGGAAAATCATACTAGAACCAAAAACAATCCTTGAAACAAGGATTAAGCAGCTGCAAAATTGAGCAATTACTAAGTACCTCGTCAAATGGAAAAACCTAGCAATGGAAGAGGCGACATGGGAAGATGAGTTCTTCTTGCAGAAACACCTTCAGTTATTCAAGTGTTGAGGAAAACACCTTTTTCAAGGGGAGGGGCATGTTAAGTCTTAGACAAAGCCCCATGTTAACCATTAAACCCCTTATTAAGCCATATATATTGAGTTATTACATTTCTAGTGTTATATTAAAAGGTAGGCTAGAACCTTTTAGTGTACCCTTTCATTATAATTGTACCCTTTTTCTCTTATATATACCAAGGATACCAAGTCTTAGGATCATCATATATTTTCTTGTGGATAGGAGATATTGAAAATGAGGTTTCCCCCTCGAAGTGGTTTGTATTCATTGACTTTTATCATTTTCAAGGTGCTTGGTTCATAACATACTCCCAACAATCTATTGAGGGGGTTGGATTCCCAATGCTCAACAATAGGGATTAAACCCAAGGACGGGACCCAATTAGAATCCTCCATGTTTGGTATGGAATAATTCTCCGGGTTAATGGTACAACAATTATTCGATGGGCTTTAAAAGTTGTTCAATTTCACACTTTTCATTGTTTTATAATTTATTTATGTCTATTATAGAAAATAAATAAATGAAAAGGGTTTGAAGAAGTTTGTGCTAAGGGTAACCTTTGGAAACATTTAATGAAAGATATCTGAAGTTCTAAATTATCTAAGAAATAATTCTATTAAGAATTTATTACTTATCAAATAGTATCCAGGAAAATAGTAACTAATTAATAACAAAAAGAATAAACTTATAAAGTAGAACAAGAAGAAATAATTCTACACTGCTCCAAGTAACTTAAAATAAGATTAACTAATAAAGCAAATAATTATTTACCAAAAGTATCCAACAATTCATTCAACCAAATAACATAGCTTAAAAGTATTGGAATTCCTACTAGATGCCTAAAACATTTAATCGGTTGAAAATAATCTACAATGATGAATAAACACACATAAATTCAACAAACCAAAATGTTTGGACTCCAAAGAGTTTTTGAATTCATCCTTGATATAGTTCTCTGCTTATAATCCTCTTGAAATCACTCAAGAGATCCAAAGAAATTTTACTAAGAGGTTGATCTCTTTATTTATAATATAACAACCAATCTAATTATGGAATAAAACAAAAATGACTATGTAAAAATCCATGCAATATGCTCATGTGAGATGCATATTTAGTGAAACAAATTCTTGATAAAACAACCATGCAAAATTCTATGCATCAACCACACCTCCATTTGACTAAAAGCTTCAACTCATGCATGCTCAACCTCATAAATCTTTCCCTAATTAAATAATTTTCCATGTTGTTCTTTCTTTAACAATCTCATGCATGCATCTTCAAATTTGATTTTTCTATTTTAGGCACAACGAAATCCAATTGAGTTGTTGTTATATATACTAAAATTGGAACAGTCATGCACACATTCAACAATCCTTCCATCTCTACTCTCACGCTTTTGTTTGTCAGCTGACAGAAATCTACCAATTTGCATCATACAACATTGAAATCCTTCTCATCATGTTATTCTATTTCACTCACCTATACCTGGACCCTAACAAATATACATTAGGACTAAAAATATATTCTCCTAACAAATTTGTCAGATAAAACAATCCATTGACCTTAAAACAAATTATTCAAGTCACTTCCTTGAGCCAGATTTCCTTTATTTTGTATATCTAAAACGAACTATGTCAAATCAATAAAATGTTATAACATAAAAGTTGTAGATATTTATGATACCTATCCAATGATATAAAACATTCTAAAAACAAGCATAAGAATCAAAATTTATTGTGAGAATACTGTAATATGTGTTTCCATATTGTAGCTTTATTTCAAAAATATGAACCAAACAACATAGAAATAAGGAACTCATAACTAAAAAATTGTAAATATCAACGAGATATTTCCAATTCTATAAGGAATGCACCAAACGGAGTTCAGAATAAAAAATTATCATGAAAATAATGAAAGGGTATATTTTTCTCATCGAGGGTTTCCAAAATGATTTGTCTAGATATAAACCCTATCATTGATCGTCAATTTGACCATTGACATTCTCAGTTATATTCAACGGCATCGATGAAACCCTATGTTCTGTGACTTACAAACATGGAATCAAATACCCCGACCACCGATGATTGACATCGACAATTAAACTTGACCCATCAAGCAGTTATCAAAACTCTTCATAAATTTTGAAAGATGTTCGTACAAAATAATGACATGGTAGTTGACGTGGATGGATAACATGGCATGATAATGTGGAAATATAGAAATGGTGATGTGGCATGATGGCATGGATCTGTATGGTCACTAGGGTGGGTAGAATTCATGCAGAAGGCTCAACAGTCAAGACCCATCCTTGTTGGTGATTGGAAAGATATGATTTACTCGTTGGAAAAATTTGTTCATCAATATCGACGAAGGTGCATTTATTATTATGTTCTCTACTTGTATGATTTCCAATGATGTCGATGGATCATCGATGATCAGGGAAATATTTTTTCATTGCATTTGGTCTTTGTGCAACTATCACTGATGTCGATGGCCCATCGGTGATTGGAGGAAAGGTTAACCCTCGTTATTTAAGACTCCAACAAATTATGTCAATGCTTGATGGATTCATTAGTCATTGGCAGAAAACGTCGTTATTCCTTATTTATGCATTGGCTTGAAATCTCCAACGTCAATGGTTTATCGATGCTTTGGTTAATCTCTTGTCGAGACCGACATTTAGGTTATTTTGAGTCATCTTTGGTTGCTCTAACCCCATTGACACTTCTGAAAACTCTTTATCTTAATACCTTTTTTGACTTGTTTTTTCTTTTCCCTATTTATGCAAATATGAGATTACTTTTTTGGGAATTTTCTCAAGCTTTAGACATGAAGTAAAATGAACAATAATTCGGAAACTTAAAGAAGAGAAAAAATGTAGTCAAAGACAAACACAAGAACATACAAAAATGACAAAAAGTGAAAGTGGTACCCTAAAATTGAAAAATTTTTAAGGGTGTGTTCCGTACTCAACAAATGGAAATTCACTAGGTGAAACCAAAATCTCTGACTATACCTTAAGAGAACAATCATATCAATTTTAGGGGTAGAACTTAGATATTCAATTAACTCAAATGCTATTTATAAATCTGTATATGTATAATCTGGGGGATGGAATGGATGCTTTGTCATTGGAATTTTTCTGATTATCCAACCTCTTTATCATTCACCAATGATTCATGATTTACAAAATGAAACAAATTCTAACATCACTCCCCGTAGGAGAACTTTATTTAGTAATCTCTAAGTGCTTTATCACCCTTCTAGTGTTTCTTTGTTGCTAGTGAGCATCCATAGCCATGACAGAGTCACCCCGACATCACAGACCTTGCTCCACTACCAGTAAGAGTCCATAGCCCTGACGGATATATTTGCAGTTCCACCTAAGCATCATGACTTCCCTTTCAATTTATTGGCCTCTTTCACCACCCTTTTCCTTTATTATGTTCATGCAAAACAAGTGTACCCATTATTGGATATTTTGTGATGGGGAGTTCTCGTGGGATATGAATTTATTCTAATAGGATGATACATGTTAATGAAGAAGACAAACCATTACTTAGAATTTTTAGGAGCATTCTATGTTAAGAGGAATGAGGTTTCCATTAGTTCCACCGCAAAGCATGAGCCATGCGTCCTTTCTTTCCATGATATTACCTTTCAGGAATACCTAACCATGGATCAAGCAATAGTTTCTTCCATGGTTAATATATATACAGAATTATGAATATCTCCTAACTTATATTCTATTCAAAATTAATTCCCCTTACTTTTGGTATTGAACATGTGAGGTATGATATACAAGAATTGTCTTACTATGTTTCACCAAAAGATGAAAACTCAACACTTTTTTCAAAATAGAAAAACTCATGAGTTCATGCAGGAACCAAAAAAAGTGAATTATGCTAAAACAACAATCAATCCAAAACTGAAATAAAAATAAGAACAAAAGAAAACATAAAAAAACCTATAATACAAAACTACTCACATGGAGCAACTATGTGAAATATCTTTTGAGACTATGGCCATTTATAGGGAGAGAATTTGATTCACCTCCCAAGATTTGCAACTGATATGTGTCAGCCCCAATCTTCTCAGCTACCTAGTAAGGACCAAGCCATAAATTCTGAAATTTAGAGTGTTTTCCCTTAGGTTCATTAACTTTGTCGCATTTTAAAACTAGATCCCCCCCATTAGAATTCTTATCCTCGTCTTTATGCTTATTGAATCCTCTTATCACAAATTGGTGGTAATGAAGTAGCAACTTATTCTTGGACTTTTTCCTCTCTTCTTCCTTGATCAAATCATCTTGCAAATCTACACCCAATTTATATATTCCTTTCACTTTCACCATATTAGCCTTTTTTTATGAAAACAACAATATTGAAAACATGAATTGTATCAACTATCTGATGAACTTCATGTTGGTTTGAATTTATGGAATTTATAAATATGTTGTTACCTCCTGTCTTGCAAATTTCATTTTCAAGAAAAACCAAATCAGAACGTTGCATTTTAGGTATCTCATAAATTTCAACAGCTAAGTTACCATCGTAAGAATCCAAAGAAAAATTCCCAAGGATAGGAAATTATTGTAATGAAGATTCATTAGTGGCCTCAATATCAGTTACCTTATTTTTCATATATCTCTCTCTATCAATTTTGATCTTATTTGAATGTCCATTCCATGTTAGCCAAAGCTATGACTAATCTGATGAAAAATATCCTTGTAATATATATGCCCAGTCCCTATTGAGTACAAGACCATATGCTTCAGGGATATCTTCCACAAAAATATCTATCACCTGATGAACTTTAGGATTAGATGCTACTATGATTAAAACATCCTTCAACTCACCAATTGCTTTAACTTCAAAGCTATCAAGCTAAGTGATGTGTGTTGAACTTCTTGTTGAGAGAGCATTCAACTTTTTGTAGATAGAGTATGGCATTACATTTGATTATTCTCTAGAGTCCACTAAACAGCTATGCATATTCTGATTGAATATCTCAAATGTTAGTAAGAAAGGAGGAGTCATGGACTTAAATATTTCTTTGTTAGCAACATTGATCATTGTTTTTTGTGCATTATTAACTACTATTTTGTCTATTATTTTCCCAGTGGTTAAAGGTTCTATGTATTATACTTTAAGGGATTTTAAAATAATCTCATGTTGTTGTGGGACCTTACAAACATAAAACATCGAAACGTTTTCTTTGATTTTCTTCATATCTTAAACCACATTGTATTTCAAAGGTTCAAGAAATCTAATTGAAGAATTTTGCACATCACAAATTATAGGGAGAGGCTTAATAGTAGGGTTTACATGCCATGTTTTCTTTGTGTTTGGATTTTGGGACATAACTAGTTGTTTTTTTTAAACTTGTGCCCCATACTCTAAGTTTGGACGGTCAATCCTTATTCCACCGCATCATCATCTTCAAACAAATTCATACTAGGAAATCCCTTTGACAGAACCATGGTTATTTCAAAAGAATGTTTGAAAGACGTTTCTTCCAATTTTCCTATTGATTGTTCACCAAATCCTTCTACTTTTCCATACTCATTCAAAAGTCTACTCATCACCAAATTCATTGCATTTATCTATTGTGGGAATTTTTTCTCAAAATGGGAAGCTTGATGAAAGTTGCAGTAGTTGTCCATGACCACTCGTCGTAAGTTGAAGTTCAAATTGACAGGTGGTGGTTCAATAGCTCTGAGAGGAGTAGGTATTCTCACAAATGGCATATATGGTTTTTTATTTGAGGTGCCTTATCCAACACTTTGCTTCATATCAACTGTTTCATTGGACAATATTTACTCATTTTTTGCATGGATTCCATATCCATGTTGTTCTTTTCTCTACCCTCTGTAGGTTGCTTTGATAAGATAAGATCCCCTTTGGGTGGTATTATATATTTTTGTCCAAGAATTTTTTTTCCTTCCTTACAGCCCTTCATTTCAAATTCTATCTTCTTTGCTTCTTCAAAATGCAAGCCTAAAGTACTTTTACCAGCTCTTTTGACAAACATTGAAATGGAGGTTGGTAAAGCATTAACATATACTTCAATTTGCAACTCTGGTGTAGGAGTATTTGCTTCCTGAAATTTGTTTAGAACTGTTCTAAATCGTTGAATAAATTCCTTAAATTTTTCTTTAGAACCCATGACTTGAGAGAACAATTATTCCATTAGTGCATCAATAGTAGTTTCTTGTATGAATTTGTCTTAAAAATCCTTTTGGAACTTAGTCTAATTGGTTATGGATCCAATAAGTAGATTAAAATGCCAAGTGGAGTATAAGTTCTCAAAGGAATAAGGGAAAATGCAATAAAGAACATTTTCATGCTCGACATTCATTAACCTGATTGCGAGAATAAACTTTTTAATATGATCCTCAAGATATCCGAATGATTTTGGGTCATATTTTGGAAGTAATTTTTATGGGTGCTTGGGTAAGTTGTGTAGCAGACCTAGTAATGTCAAAGCATCCCTAGCCAACCAAGGTTGATCATTATTGTTTTTATTATTATCCATGTTATCATAGTCTTGGTATGAAGCCTCTAATTCTGGTTTCGATTCTTCCTCTTTAGGTTTTGAGTAGCCATGAAGTTACCTCGTCCGTCGATAGAATAAAGTTATTGCAAGAATACAGTAAGTGTTTTTCCATATTGTAGATTTATTTCAAAAATTTGAAATAAACAATGCAGAATTAAGGAACTCATAACTACAAAGTTGTAAATATCGACAAGATATTTCTAATGGTATAATGCACACCCCAAATGGAGTTCAAAATAAATAAATAAAAATCATGAAAATATTGAAAGGGTATTTTTTCTCATCGAGGGTTTCGAAAATAATCTGTCTAGATATAAACCTTATCATTGACCATCGATTTGACCATCCACACGCTCAATTATATTCATCAACATCGACAAAAAAATATGTTCTTTGACTTACAAACATGCAATCAAATACCTTGAGCATCGATGATCAACACGACAGTGAAAATTGACCCATCGAGCAGTTATCAAAACTCTTTATAAAATTCCAAAATATGTTTGTAAAAAATAATAACGTGGGAGGTGACGTAGATGACTGACATGTCATGATGACCTGGAAGTGTACAAATGGTGATGTGGCATGATGATGTGGATCCATACAGTCACCATGGCAGGTAAAACTCATGTAGAAGGCTCAACGATCAAGATCCATCCTTTTTGGTGATCGGATGGTCAACATTTACACATTGGAAAAATTTGTTCATCGGTATTAGTAGAGGTATATTCCTTATTATGTTCTCTACTCATATGATTTCCACTGATGTCGATGGATCACCGACCATCGGGGAATTATTTTTTTTGTTGCTTCTAGTCTTTGTGCAACTATCATTGAAGTCGATGGCCCATCGACGATTGGAGGAAACGCTAACCCTCTTTATTTAGGACTCCAACAAATTATGTCGATGCCTGATGAATTCATCGGTGATCGAAGAAAAACGTCTATGTTTTGTATTTCCTCACTAGCTTGAAATCTCCAATGCCAATGGTTCATCGGTTCTTTGGTTAATCTCTCATCGGGATCGACATTTAGGTTATTTTGAGTCATTCTTGGTTTCTTCGATCCTTATAGTCTCATCGACACTTCTGAAAACTCTTTATTTTAAGATCCTTTTTTTACTTATTTTTTCTTTTATCTATCGATGAAAATATGAGATTAATTATTTGCGAATTTTCTCAGTCAAAGACTAAAACACAAGGACATACAAAAAAGACAAAAAGTGAAAGTGGTAACCTAAAATTTAAAAATTTTGAAGGGTGTGTTGTGTACTCAACACAATCCTCTCTCTGATAATAAATGTAGTGTGCAACTCTTTTGTGGTGGAAAAAACCCCCATTTACTTTTTCTTTTACAAGAGAAAGGAAATCCCACCCCCCCCTACTAAAATTTTAAGCCTATTTCGTAATCCTCTACTGCTCAAGCCTGATGTTATTTCTTTGCGTACTTTGGGGGAGTTGAGGTTTGGTCTTGATTGATGATTGCTTTGATAGAGGTTTATTATCTATTTTGATCTTATGGTTTCAAATGTATTCGTGATTCTTAGTTTACCTATGATGTTTCGTTGACATTCATATGAGTGGTTGACACATTGTCTTCCTACCTTATACAATTTCCCAAGTGTTTAATGGTTTTATATGGTTGTAAGGTTTGATGATCTATTACATGTCTTGAATGAGTTTGATGTAGGTTGTTAATCATTTCCCTGGATGAATTATTCAAAGCTTGCTAGCATATGGTGCTTAACATATTCATCTTTATACTCTCATATATATATTGGACAAATCTTAACTTGATTCATAAGGTCACTAATCCTTTCCAAGTGTAGGATATTATATGCATGCAACTATCATGATATTTATTTAATCTAGATCAGATGATTTCCTTCGATCAACCTCTCATCTTCATGTTCTTCAAAATATAGACTTTTTCATGAGTTTTCTTAAAGGAACAGGTTAACATGATATCCCTTTCTTCATGATTTCTCCAACCTTGAGATGCTTGTTGGGGAATCCTTTGATCCTCTTCCCATTTTATCCTTCCATTTATTTATTGATATTTCCCTCTCTTTTCTTCTATTATTTTATCTAACTAAACCCTATAGTTGTATTCTTCTAGTCGATATATTTCCTACAGCTATAACTATACTTAAATCTGAGTTATGGCCTCCCAAATTTTCCTAAGACAAATCTCACCATTGCCACCTCACTACCACATGGCATCCACGTGGCCCCCTGCCATTGGTGCCATATGACGTGGCACTAACATGGATGCTGACATGGCACCTTCCACCTGGCCCATCGGGCCCACATTCAATCTTGGATCCCTCTTCATCGTCACGACGATCCTCTCCTTCCGACCCGAACAATTTTCTCGATCCGACCAATTTTTTCGACCCGATCAGCTCCCTTTCGATCATATATTCCAAAACGACCAATTTTTTCAACCCGATAAGCTCCCTTTCGATCATATATTCTAACCTGACCAACTTTCCTGACCCGATCAGCTCCCTTCTAATCATATCTTCTGACCCGGCCAATTTTTATGACCTGACCAACTCTTCCCTAAATACCATTCAAGAAATATTTTTCAAACGACAATATCGTGGGATACAGGTGTCGAAACTAAGCCCATGATACCTCGGTGGAAAGGTATCGAGAAGAGAAATGAAATGGAAGAGGTCTTAAGATCATAAATGTCACAGAAAATATCAGAAATTGTAGAGAACAGTAGGCCACGAATTTGGGTGGAAAACGGATTGTACAAACTTCAAACAATCATATCTAGAGCTAGGAGTAAAGAAATCAGGCCCATGAGGGCTCGATGGAAAGATGGAGAAGAGAAGCAGAGGTTGGGATAATAAGTTTTGGCTGATGCTAAGTAAAAAAGGTCCGAAAATGAAAAACACAAAAGGAACCTGAATTCGGATGAAGAACCCACTATGCAGACTTCAAATAACTATATCTCAAGCTACGAGCAATGAAATCAAGCCAACAATAGTTCAATGGAAATATGAGACAAAGGAGAATAATCCAAAATTATTTTTTCAGTAGACCAGAGCTAGAAACACCCAGAACAACCCAAGAAATTCAGAAAACGACTCAATAGACAGAGTGAATAATAAATTTAAATAGATACCATTTGTAAACTGCTATAGACGAATGTAACCACCTTGGATTCTCTTCAGATCCCATTTGTAACTCCCACATATACATTTTCAAAATGCAAGAGAAATTTGAAATGTAAAAAATACAAAATTAGGGGAAAACAAAATGAATGGTCATGAGAGGTGAAGAGTCTCTCTCTCTTGTTTTATAAAAGAGAGCTAGTTGAATGGAATATGGACTTTTTCCCTTTGTAACAAAAGATGGTACTATTACTTCTTAGCCATAAAGAGAAGAAGGCATTTTTGAATTCATAACTATTTGCAAATGCTTGTGGGACTATTCTACACTTGTATTTGTGGTTTACGTTTTCTAGGTATTGATTGTAAGAACTATTTATGTGCTTATTA
>ML785371.1:28912-91937 GCA_009831015.1 Picea engelmannii | reverse complement strand
TACTATTACTTCTTAGCCATAAAGAGAAGAAGGCATTTTTGAATTCATAACTATTTGCAAATGCTTGTGGGACTATTCTACACTTGTATTTGTGGTTTACGTTTTCTAGGTATTGATTGTAAGAACTATTTATGTGCTTATTATTCGGGATTCTTATGTTGTTGTGATTTCTTATGAGTGCAGGGATGATGTTACGTATTTCCTTTTCAACTATTTGAGACGATTTCTACAATATTATTGTGCTAAAATGTTTGGAATGTCATGAACTATTTTTGTTGTCTAGATATTACCTTTGATTGTACTCATTCTATTAGTTTTTCTCCCGGGATAGGTTAGAATTAGTTAGGATTAGATAAGTTTGATTTTAGTTTCATTATCCTTATGATTAATTAGAACTCTTTGGGGGGGAATCCACTATCTTTCCCCTTTTATTTCTTTTAATTTTGAGCAGCAGCGAGACCCATAAACTCATGGGAAACGCTACTCCAAACGAGAGTAGGTCTAATCGGGACCTTCCATCGGGTGTTTTTCCTCATTTTCTTGACATGCCATTTGGACCCGTCAACAAACCCCTTCCTACATATTCTATCTTAACTAAAATAAGAGAGGGAATTATTATCATGTCTTACTCTAGTGATGTAAATGATTTCCTTCTTTCTATGAGAGTATGAATTCATGTTTATATTCAAGTTTTATTCATCTCAGAAACACAAGCCTCCCTTTAAATTTTGTATCATCTGCATAATGTTTAAGTTATATTGTACATCGGTTATTCCAACCAAGTGGATTTATTTTGCTAAGGTATTTTCTCCACTTTGTAGGGTTGCATTTTATAATATATTCAAAAGAATGTACGACCTACCTCAAAGTTGTGAGGGAATTCCATCGATGTATGTTGATGGGGAATCATGGTCTATATTATATATATGGGCAATGCCAACATCAATATTTCTAGAGTTAGTTATATTTTCATTATATGTGAAACTATGTTTTCAATGTTGGGTATGTTACAATGAGAAATCTTAATTCTAGTTATAAATGTGTGTTTAATGATGTGGCATTGTTGGTTGTGGAATATTTATTGATCCCTATGATGCACAAAATTATGAATATCATCGTGAAAATGGGACATATGACAACAAAATCATTTGATTTTAGTCTTGTAAATACCATGGATGAGGAACTGGAAGAGGAGCCTACAAGATAGGCAACCAATCATCAGCAAATTTGCCACCTAGTTTGATCCTTCAAATTAAAAATAAAAGGGTGATACATTGCCATATTCAAAGTTCATAGCAGCATGTAGTGTCAAATGGTAATGTTGTAGTATAATTGTAAGAAATGGAAACTATAATAAGAAAGTAGAAGATTAGGAAGAAGGTCCTGCAGAATAGGGAGGCAATCATCAACAAATTCCCAATTTTGGGTGTTGTAAATCAAACTTGATTGAAATATTATATAGGCGTTATCCACAATGAGGAGTTTGTCTATGTGGAACAACTACTTGATGAACCTCATATGACTAAAATGACACAAACAAATTAAAGGTATACCTTGCTTTTATAATAAATGCTTACATTGTTTTGAGAATTCCCTCTATGAAATATAAAAGGTAATAAGAGTTAGAATATATAATGAGTGTGGATTTGATGAATGTAGATGGTAGCTATTGCAATGCTATGTGTGTAGGTATAACCCAATTACAGGCCATTAATAGTTGGAATTGTGCACTCTCTCATTCCTCTCGTACCAATAGAGCTTGGAGGAACATTAAAGGTCTCCCATGCACCACCTATTGAGATGAAGTCATTTTCTTCTTCCTAATGCAGTGCCAAGATTGCTTCCAACTCAAAATTGTGATTTGTAAATAATTGTCTACCTTTGGATGGCTCTTGTCATATGTTGAAAAACATGTCATGTGACAATGATATTTGAAAATATGTTGGCATCCCTCTATACACAGGATGACTTAGGTGAAAACATGATTTGTAATTTATAAGGTCTCTTTCACATTTGAGATTGGTCTCATTTGATGGACATATCTCTACTTGACCTTATCTTTTTCAGTCAGGAAAGACATTTAAATGATGACATCAAGTCTCTTATTAATGGTGGCAAATTGGCTATTTGAAGTTCCATTGAAGTATTTTGTATCTTTGAATCCTTGTGCCCTTGGGACTCAAGAGTGTAAAATAAGATGCATTTAAAAACAAAAAACATATTGATCAAATGAATGCTTAACTTGTAAACACGTCTTCAATTTGGATCTTAATCTATTGTGAATGTATCAAGCTTTGTCCATATTGCGTGTTTAAATATCTATTTTAACAAGTTATATAACCATGAAAGTTATTATAATGAATTTTAATACACATTTTCATTTATTATCATGAATGTTATAAAGATGGAACCATTAGTAATAATTTGCTAGGTTCTAGCTTTCAATGGTTCAAGTCTAGAGTAGACCTATTATTAATGGATGTAATGCATGGGGATTCTACCTTTTGAATTATGATATATATGTGGTTAGTAGAACATATGCATGAAAATTCAAACTGCCAAACATTAGTGAAGATCAAGAATAGTAAACACAACTTCTTAAAATGTTGAGGCTATTTATGGGATAGGAAAAAATGGATAGGTTAAGATTACAAAGACTACTTGATGTTTTGAATGAATTTTCAATTATTCTTAAAGCAATGGATAGAGGAGTTTTACAAATTATTGATTAAAAATTTTGATTTATTTGAAGTTTTGTCACCATTCTCGAACTATACAATTGGGCTATATGCATGATACTTAGTCTAAACGAGTAAATATTTCGTGAAGTTGGATAAATCAATTGGTCTTTTTGTGGATAGACTATCCCTTAAATATATTCAATGCCCTTTACTTGAAGTAAAAATAGATTTATGTATTTCTCCCTATAAATATAATTAATAACTCTCATAATTATGTAATGTAGGCAAGGAGGCGGGAATGTGTGAATTGCATGTTCTTTCTTTCTTATTGTTTTTTGGTTGGTGTGATGTAACTCTGTTACCAAAATGTTGTCATGATGGATTCCATATTAAAATAAAAATAGGAAAAATGAAGAAAATTTGACACAACATATTCATTTATTGAATTTCCACGCAAAGTGCAAAGATGTATTTATACAACTCATGAGAGGTTGACCTCTTCATTAATTTGCTAATTTTGGTGAGACTCTTATATATCAAGTGTGAATGGTATATTCCCAAGTGACATATTCTCTTATATCTAATTACAACTCATTCCCCTCACGTTCATTCATGGGACTTAGCACACCTTAGTCCATTTATTGCCCTCCTTTAACCCAAAGCCCACAACAATTAAGTGAACATTACAACATTGTGTGTGATTAACCATGACCATATCAAAATGATCATTATCCTTGACACCCTTAATAATGAACATTTTGAAGACTCATTGCAATCACTCTTTCCACACATTATCCACTAAGTGTCTTTTGCACTCCCTCAAATAGATAAAAGTCTTAAAATTAAGAATCAAAGCAGGAATATAACATATAAGCTATCCTATCTGCATGTTCTAATTTGAAATTCTTTCATGGTATTACCTTTTGAAAGGGCGTGGAGGAACTAGATTGTCCAAAACTAGTAAACAAATATGGAAATAAATAATGTGTCTTTTATTTTGAATAGGACAACTAATTCTCAAACAATATAAATAAATAATTGTTATATCAAGAATGTGAGCACTACTTGATTATAAAGCTAGGCCCTTTCAACCGTAGATTCCATCATGGGTATGGTCACATCACTAAAGTATACTCAAAAATCATGAATGTACTTTTTAGTTGTAATACTATAATAGGTATTATCATAGTATGAGATAACTTAAAATCATTAAAAGTATTAACAAAAAATACACCAAATCTTAATATAGGAAAAAATGTAAGTTTTAACCCTGGGAAGTAAACCAATGCATACAAATTCTTAAGAAAAACATAAATTAATCAATGGATCATACACATAGTACACAAAGATTTACACTTGAAACCCTTAACTGAGAGAAAACCAGCCTTCCTTGGTGTCGCACCACTCAACTTTTCATTGTATTAATTTCACCATTCACAAAAGAATATATCAATATTTTAGGTATTCCACAGCTACCAAAACCCTAATCCCTTAATCTGGAATTAATTTAGAAAATCGCTAAAATAACAAAATGGCATCATCAGACGCAGCCGTCAAATCNCCTCACACGCACTATTATAACCCTAATTTGCACCATAGAAGCTTACCTGGCATCAGGCCATCTCAGATTCCTTCTTTGCCAAAACACTGTTGAACAACTCTTCTTAAAAACACTTTTTATAAAGGCCCACGCACCCTGCTCTATTACTGCAAGTCTGTACACGCTCGCTGGCCCAAAACAGCCCGCGTGTAACTACAAAAGCACAAAAAAAGGAAAGTTGTCGACGAAACACACAGCTTTGGGTGAGTTAACTGAACCTTCCGGTCATGCATGGCCGAGGGTTCGCCCAAATACCTAGCTTCTTCTAGCCTATAAAAGAAGGGTCCTGGGCTCCTCTTCTCAGCAGCGACCGACTTCATCATTGTAAGTTGATTTGTTGAAGTTAATAATAAAGAGATACTTTTCCCGTCCCACCATATGAAGTTTTTATGATTTATTGGATACTTGTTTATTGAAATCTCTAACCCATTAATCTATAGATCAAATGCATGTAGAGTTTGTTGTTTGTTTTATGTGAATGCATGTCAGCCTTGGGAGGAGAGTTGCAATCAAAAAACTATCAAGTGTAAGGAGGGATCTACATCAAATGCCCGTAATAAGGTATGCTCATTTAACTATGTATTTTCTTAAGAAGAATGGGGATTAGGTCTGGGACGATGGTAGAAAGTAGAGATATTTAGGTCTTTTCTACATGCATAATCTAACCCTAAGTGTTTTGTAGAGGGATTTCCCACTCACAACAGAATTGGCGACCATACTGGGGAAGTCTCTAGGGTTCCTGGGTATTTTTTTGGGTATTTTTAAAAATTGGTTTCATTTTCCTGTTTTTAAAGTTTCTACAAAAGTCTGAGCTAACAGAGATTCTGGTCTTCCATACCAGTTTTCTCTGTTTCTTTGCTTGACTATAATTTTTTCAAGACCCACAGAGGTACATGCAGCCTGTATAAGGTTTACACGCGTGTACTTGCGCCCTGCATTCTCACAGCCCGCGTGTACACGCTAGCTGAGGAAGTGACAATCACGTGTAGATTCAAGAAAATTGCTTTTAAAGAGGCAGTCATCCTCTTCCCTGTCAGAAGTAGTCCTTCTCAACGGTTTTCTGGAACTCTTTCTAGTCTTTGTTGCTTGCAGTCTGTAGCTTAGGTTTCACCTCGGATTGGTTTGGTCTATGATTTTTTCCTTGATTGGTTTTCTTTTTCTGTTAAAGTAAGTATCTGAGTCTTCAAGAGATTCTGGTTTTTAGTACCAGTAGTCTCTTCTTGGGGTAGCTTGCTTGTCTTTTTGTTTTTGTCTCAGAGTCAGGGATACACGTGACCTGTATAAGTCCAGTACGCATGTACATGCCCTCTGACTTTACACAGCTCATGTGCACACGCTTGTTGTTGAACTGTTAGTGGTGTGCTTGAGGAGAGGTTTTGTTGAAGGTGAGGCAGTCATCCTTTCCTTTGACAAGAGCTATACCTATCAGGTTTTTGGGCCTCTGTCATAGCAGTCAGTAACTTAGATTTGATCACAGCAATAGCTTTCTTTTTCGTTTAGAAGTTTTTCCTCAAAATTTTCTGTTATAGGTTTTTTAGACAAGTGTGAGAGTCCAGTTTTTAAAATTTGCTTGTGTGTGATTTTTGACGTGACTCTTTGCGATCTGCGCTTAGGCCAGAAATTTTTTCTTGGTTTTGACTTGTTGGTATTTTTCCTTTTTTGCTTTGTGAGCATTCAAATAAAATAAAATAAAATAAATTTCTTTGATTGGTTAAAAAGTGTTGTTTTGCATTAGTAACCAGGGAAAAGTCTTTGATTTCATAAGTTATTGACATTTTACTTAGATCATAAGTAGCTCGTAGTCGAGTGAAATCCTGCTTTGAGTTTGTTGTTCAAAGATCTTAGAAAAAATTTAAAGTTTGAAAAGTTGTTTAAAGAAAAGTTTGTGTTTCCAAGCTTTCTGTTTATTTTACTTTTGTCTTTCAAACATCACTAGTTTCACTTTCATAGCCTTTGACGTAATACAAGCCATAAAATTATCACTAAATCTAAAATTCATTAGACTTTTTATGTTTGTATGGTTAACCAACTAGTTTAGGGTTAGGGCCTTGAATTAGGTTAGAGAGGAAACTCTTCAAGGCCATTAAAATCAAACATTGGAGTCTGAGTTAGGGAGTGTCAAAGTCCAGTATCGTGAAAGTTATTCGGGACCCCCCTCTAACATAGGGGATAAACATGAGCTCGTGTGTGGAAAGGTAGCAGAGATAACCCCTCCAAAGTTGGACCAATCGTAGTGGTGAACACATATAGAGGGCTTGTTTTGGGATTCCGTCGATTGCATTTGCCACGGGGCTTCATGGGTCTCGAATCCATTCGAGGTCATCAGTTGTCTTTCGGACCATTTTCTTTCGATACCCTTGACAGGTTTCAGGCTCGATACCTTGCTCATTGTGGTCTACCCAACTTTCGACTATACCCGATTGGTGATTGTTCGCGCGCTGGCAACCTAGTTGCCTATCTTTTTAGGGACATACACAGGTGACTACAGGGGTATACCGTGGTACCTAGGATAGACATCGAGCCACACTTTGCAGAGTATACCCAGAGGGTGCTTCCATGTTCGAGTTGCACTTGCACCGGTAAGTTGCTCTAGTGTTGGTTGTTGTAACTGTTCTTCCAATTAGTTTAGTGTTTGCTTGTCTTATCTTGTAGGGACTTTTTAGTGTGTGTTGTTTTTTGAACAGTTAGACTGCCCTAGAGTGTCTTTGATCTTCTCACACAGTGGAGGATCACGATCTCTGTTGGTCACGAAGGCTTCAAGGCCTATCACCAGTTACATTGGAGCCACCCCCGCCACCACTAAGGTGAAAGCTAGACCAACAAGGGTCTTTTGAAGCGACCGGGTCACAAGAAATTGTGCCCGAACAACATCTGGAGGAATTGATTGTTTTAGACTTTGGAGCAAAAGCTCTTGGTCCACATGAAACCTCAACCAATGATCTTTTGGCACCCAACATCGTACCGATTCACCCTTATGAGTGCCAGACAGTGTCGCATGCAGCAATGGAAACAAATGTTGTTACTCCTTCTGGAAATTCTTCAATTCCCACTACGGTTGTCACCATAGGAGAGTTTCCACCTCCTAACCCACCGTCACCGGTCCGAGCCACCATGGTCTCGGCTACCTCTACCTCGCACAGTGGTCTGATCCCATTTATGGTGGTGGCCACAACCCCTTTCCCACTAAGTGCGACAGGCCCTCCATTCTCATACGGGATGCCTAGTTCAAGTACAAGTCTTGTACTTTCCTACTCCACTTCACAGACTTTAGGTCTAGGGGTAGGGAGCTCTAACGCTCCTCTGTAAGGCCACATGGGGGCACTCCTTCTCCTTTTAACGCTTTCCCTTACGGGCATGGATGATTTTAGGGGCTAAATTTCACTCATGGGCTAATTTTCCATGGTTTTTCCCAAGAAAAGATTCGCTATTTTAAAAATGATTCGCCCAAATTCTATAGGATAAAATTATTTTACTTAAAAATCGCCAAAATTTTATACAAACTATATAAAATCCTTACAAATTTGAATATTTTTACAAAAATATCGCCAAACATTTTATAGATGGAATATGAAGGATTAGTAAGATTCACCAAGGTTTCTACATTTTAAAATAAATTTCCATCCTTAAAATCATNACAAACTATATAAAATCCTTACAAATTTGAATATTTTTACAAAAATATCGCCAAACATTTTATAGATGGAATATGAAGGATTAGTAAGATTCACCAAGGTTTCTACATTTTAAAATAAATTTCCATCCTTAAAATCATCCTTGCTTACGGGGGAGGTCATATACCTCCTTCGTCCCCTTCGCTCAGTGGCACGCATCAACAATCCGTCGGGCCACCTGCACACCATAGTTTACTTGGAGCAGGGAGTCAAGGACCACCTTCGCATAACATGCCAATAGGTTCGACAATGTTTTCTTTGTTCGGTGTGTTTGGTAACAACGCCTTTTCGTCATCTACTTTCCCGACAGGGGGAAACCCTAGTTTCGGACAACCTATTCCAATGCAGGGTATTATTCCTGCACAGGGGGCAAACTCAGGAACTTCTTCCGCATCAAGGCCTTGGAATTCTTGGCAGGGATCCATTCCTTCGTCAGGAATGCCGATCTAGGGCAATTCTTTCCACAGTCAATGGAACCTCGGACAAGGTACTACGCCTATCCCCACGGGATTAGCATGGGCCAAACCTTCCCAAAGTTCTCTGAATGTAATGCATGCCCATCCATCTACGTCCTATTTTGGGAATCAGTCGATGATGTCTCCTCACACACAGAACCCATACGTTGGCCATGGCCATGGTTTTTACCCGAACCCAGGCCCGCATCCAAACTTTTCCTCGCAACCTGGTGCCAGTCAAACTCCAGGCCCCTTTTTCCCAAGTTATCACTAACAACCCAAACTACCTTTCCTGGCAACCTTGAATTTGCCAAACTTGACAAGGTTGTTGAATGACCCTATCTGTCACGATCCGTGTTGGCCTCCTATGCCAACGAAGTTGCCTTCGAACATACCAAAGTTTGAAGCCAAGCCTAACGAAGATCTAGGCGATCATGTGACTACCTTCCACCTTTGGTGCTCATCTAACTCGTTGAAAGATGACTCCATACATTTGCGATTGTTTCAACATACTCTCATTGGGAGTGTCACGAAACGGTACATTGAGCTTGACCGCTCAAGATATTCTTCCTTCGGTGAATTGGCAATGGCCTTGCTAAACCATTTCCAATTACCTGTGAGATACAATGCTGGCACATAATTGCTAGCCAATTTCTCACAGACAAAAGAAGACCATATCTCTGATCACATCCGAGAATGTAGACGCTGGAAGATTTTAATTAAGGTACCAGTCCCACCAGCATTCCTACTCGAGTGGTTCCTTAAGTCTTTGGTCCCACAGTTATCCAAAGACGTCACGACTTCAGGAGTGTTCTCTGAAGAAGATGCCATCATGAGAGATCAACATCTTGAGCTCATCTATTCTCAGTCCGGTTTATTATATGAGATCTTTCCAGATGCACCACGCTCAATACTTGATAAAACCAAATAAAGAGTTGGGCCACTTGCCGATGGTATTGTTGGTTCAGCACAAACAAAGCCCACTAAGCAACTGATGAAGCAGTTGCAGCAATTGTCTATACAACACACAACGGCCAGCCAAACTACTGTTTTGGCTCCTCCCCCTACTAAAACGTCGGATGTACACATAGTGAAATCGACAAATCCAAAGGCCACCCAGCAGCCTGAAGGAAAGAAAAAACAACGAAAGAAGGGTAAGGGGGATAAGAAACCCACTGATAATGTTGGCGGGGGAAACACTGAGAAATGAAAGGCAAGGTATCTGTGCAACTTATGTGTGGAAGACCACCCGACCCACCTATGTCCTCGGCTTGCAAAGGCCCAAAATTTTGTGACACAATAATAGCCTGTTGTGTTAACAAATCCATTTCAACATGGACAAAACCTAACCCAAGCCTCTACAAGTGCAGAAAGGGGAAATCAAGGACCCTCTCCATCTTCGAACGATCCTACATCTGCGAATGTATATATGATGAAGGGTGATGCTTTCATATCCACTAGAGCGCATGACTATAGTAAACCAAGCACTTCTGAGAAGGGAAAAGAAGTCGAACTCCCATCTCTTCCTCTACAGATTGAGAAGAATTTGGGAAAAACAATGACACGCATCCCAAAAGGCACGTTCAAAAAATATTCTCACAACCCAAACGCAAGGGCCGCCCACAACTATTCTGTGGTGGAAGATTTGTCTCAAACCCCTTGTGCGATGTCCGCTTTGGAGGTCCTCCAAAGCTTCCCTTCCCAGAGGAAAGCTTTGTTAACCGCTCTAGGATCTACCGAGACTTGTAATCTGGGTACCATCATACTAGATACAATTGACTTAAAACCTCATCTTCCTTACCATGTAGTGTTTCAGATAGTAGTGGCTCACCCCATGAAAACTTTTACTCGAAATATTTTTCATACGATGGTTGATGAGGGCACCTCGACATGCGTTATGTCGTTGGCATGTTGGAAGGCCATTGGCCAGCCCGTTTTGTCTCCGTCGCCCACTCTTCTCACTACTTTCGATGGTCGTTTGTTCCGACCACATGGTATCATTCCCTCTTTTCCCATGCAATTGGGAGGGAAGACTGTGTGCGTTGAGGTAGAGGTAGTCGACGCGTCTCTCGACTACAATATTTTGTTAGGAAGGAGTTGGACTTATGCCATGCAAGCAGTAGTTGCTACATTTTTTTGGGTCTTGTTGTTTCCACACGAGGACCAGATTGTGACCATTGATCAATTGTCTTTCTCCAGATCTGACCCTTCATTGGGGGTGTCTGCGGTCTTGATGATTGATAATCCTCAACCAAGCATAGTCAACGTAGGGGTTGGTTTGTGCCCATCTTTGATGGGTACCTTCGAATACCCGCCCCCTCAAGGCGATGTCAAGTTCATATCCGACCACCATCAGGTTGAGATTTTCCAAGTTTTGTCGTTTCGCACGACTTACTTCACCGATCCGTGGATACTTCCTTCCCCATCAACCACGATGGAGGGTACAGGGCATCCGAGCATGTCCATGCCCTTGTCCATTGTTGAAGTAGCATACTCTTTAGTCCAGCAAGCTTCAACCAACCCAGATCCAACTCTTGCACAAGAGTTCGATTCGCTTCTAGAGCCTATTTGGGCTCAAGGTTCTCTCGCTAACACCGATTTGTTAGACTTAGTATTGCCCTCTGACGAAGCAGTAATTGAAGCAATGACTAGTTCGGACAAACCCTGGGATGATCTTCATCATAGATCATACTTTCTCCCAGAGTTAAGTAGAACCGAGGCCAAAGAATTCACCTTGACTATGACTGGAGATAGGACTTGTTCTATTAATCCCTTAGCTATACACGATGTCTATGTTGAGGGTAATATGGAAACCATCGCTAACACCATACCAATCAATATCTCCAGTACCCCTAGCGTCATGGAGAATGTTTTCGTTGGATCTGACTGCTCCCCCAGAGAGATTCAACTCTACATAGATCTATTTAAATAATTCTGTGACGTTTTGGCCTAGTCTTACGAGGAAATTCCAGGCATCGATCCAAAAATAGTTGAACATGAAATCACAACTTATCCAGATGCCAAGCCTGTCCGGCAGAAGCTTCGTCCATCTAACCCTAGGAAAGCAGCATCCATTAAGGTTGAGGTTGAGAAACTGCTAAAAGCCATTTTTATCTATCCTATCCATTTGACCCAATGGGTGGCAAACCCTGTGTCGGTCAATAAAAAACAAGGCACAATTCGTGTATGTACAAACTTTCGTGATTTGAACAAGGCCTATCCCAAAGATAATTTTCCCACACCATTCATCGACTAGATAATTGATGAATGTGCGGGTTGCGAGGCCTTCTCTTTCATGGATGGTTTTTCGGGATATAACCAAATACAAATCAAACACGAAGACCAGCAAAAAACAACATTCATCTGTCCATGGGGTACATTCACATATCGTAAGATGCCTTTTGGTCTCAAAAATGTTGGAGCCACCTTTCAGCGGAACATGTATTTTGCTTTCCATGACCTCAAGCATATAGTCGAGGCCTATTTAGATGATTTAGCATCTCAATCTCGCAAGAGAACGGATCATCCCACACACCTCTGACTTATCTTTGAGTGTTGTCGCTACTTCCGGATTCGCTTGAATCCAAACAAGTGCAGCTTTTGTGTAACATCGGGACATTTTTTAGGTTTCATAATGTCAACAACAAGGATCATGGTCTATCCTCTCAAGGTTGAGGCAATAATTCAGTTGCCCCCCCCCCCCCACGCACAATCCTTCAACTTCAGAGTCTACAGGGCAAGGCAAATTTTTTAAGACGCTTCATCGCTAACTATGCCGAGATCACCAAGGGTTTTATGCGCTTACTTAAGAAAGGTGTTCCTTTTTATTGGGATGATGCCACTCAACGCTCTTTCGCCGCGTTGAAACATGCCCTCACAACTGTCCCTCTACTCCGGCCACCTAACTATAACAAGGATTTCTTATTATATTTGGTTGCAGCATAGTCAACCATTGGCATGGTCTTAGTTCAGGAAGATGACTTGTTCTCAGAATATGTCATCTGTTACCTGAGCTGAGGCCTCGTAAGATCGGAACTCAATTATTCTCATATTGAAAAACTTGCGTTGGCAGTAGTCCATGCTGTTCGATGGTTCCATCATTATGTTTTAATTCGCAAGACCACTGTCATTGCTGTCGTGAATCCATTTCAGTACATGTTGACACAATGGGTAATAGGCAGAAAGATCAGTAGATGGATAGTCGTCCTCCAGGAGTTTGACTTAGATTTTGTTTCAGTGAAATCCAAAAAGTCACTGGTCTTCGCAGAACTTATTTCAGAACTTCCGGTTGAGTCAGGTGATCTTGTGTCCGAAGAGTCACCTATCAAAGGAGATATGTTTTTTATCACCTCTTCGGATCCCTGGTACGAAGATATACTTATCTATCTCCAGACTTTGAAGTGCCCCACCTCTGCTTCTTGTGATGAGCATCGACGCATATGCCATCAGGCTAAGAATTATCTCATACTCGATGATACATTGTATCGAAGAGTTGTAGACTGCATCCTACGTCGATGTATCACTCACGAAGAAGTAGTTATCGTGCTTAACGATTTTCATACCAGAGCCTGTGGCGGTCATTTGTCTGGGTTGGCAACAACCCAAAAGATTCTACGAGCAGGTTACTTCTAGCCGACACTAATCAAAGATTGTATCGAATTGGTCAATAAGTGCCACCTGTGCCAAATCTTTTCTCGGAAGATGAGGGCACATCCCGCTCCCATGTTTCTTGTCATCACAGTTGGTCCCTTCACCAAGTGGGGGATTGATTATACTACATGCAACCCTCCTTTAGCAAGGGGGCACTGTTACATCATCGTAGCCATAGGCTACTTCACGAAGTGGGTCGAAGCTATGCCAACGTTTAAAGATGATGGAGAGACTGCAACTCTCTTTTTATTCAACCAGATAATAGCAAGGTTCGGCGTCCCAAGGGAGATTGTCACTGACCATGGAAATCACTTTCAAAACAAAATGATGACCGAGTTAACATCAAATCTTGGGTTACGGTAGGAACATTCGTCACCCTACTACCCCCAAGCAAATGGTCAGGTGGAAGCTATGAACAAAACTCTTAAGACCATTCTAAAGCGAACGATCAACTCCGCCAAGTCAAATTGGCATTTGATGTTATACTCGGCATTATGGGCTTACCGAACGTCTGTTAAGACTACAACCGGTTTCTCACCTTTCCAACTCATTTATGGGTTGGAGGAAATCTTTCCTATCGAATGTCAGATCCCGTCTCTAAAGTTGGTAGTACAATTATTGCCAAACACTTCTCCACTTGAAGAGCGGTTATTATACCTGGAGCAGCTCAATGAGCAGTGTCGTGATGCGGGCCTAGCCAACGAGTCTCACAAACATAAAGTCAAGTGTCAGTATGATAGGTTCGTTCGTCCTCATATTTTCACTGAAGGCGACCTTGTCCTGGTCTACGACCAAGATAAGGACCCCCTGGGGGCAGGAAAATTCAAACCCATGTGGTTCGGACCTTTCATCATAAAGGAGGTTCTAAAAAAAGGTGCTTATCATCTGGTTGATTTGAAGGGAATGCTTTGGTAAAGCCTAGAAATGGACTCTACCTCAAGAAGTATTACTCATAGGCAGGTCACCATGGGTAACTTTTTGTAACATATGTATAGTCTTTGTATTATTAATTTCTAGTTTTTTAGTGTTATGGACGTGTCATTTTGATGTATCGTTCATCACTGTGGCAGATGTCAAGTGAACCCGAGGTGTTCATTGGGTATGAAAACGGTGCTAGCCGACACACTTGGAGGCTTGCCTCCATAACTTGGGTAATTTTTACACCTCGAGGCCAATTATTGTCTTCCGAAGGTATATGCTTAGGTGACACCACAATCAATGTCACTGAGTACAGTGCAGTTATTGAGTTGCGTCGTGACGCTTTGTCATTTGGTATCTCTCATCTCTGGGTCTACCTCGACGCTCAGCTGGTTGTGTCTCAGTTAAATAGAGTTTACCATGTTCATGATCCGATGTTACACCGACGATTCCTTAGGGTACGTCTCTTAGAACAAAGCTTTGATTATATTACATATTTTCATGTTCCTAGGAGTCTAAATCAAATTACAGATACCCTAGATAATCAAATTTTAGATTGGCATCTTTCACACATATGAAAGGACATACACATAAACATGTAAATACATTTTTTGCAAAAAAACGATGATCCATAAGACATAAAAATCCATATATAACATCATAGTCACCAGAGTACATAGATGGACGCAAGCGCCTCAAAAATATGACAAATAACGAGTCATGGGGCTTATGCCCTCAAAAAATATATACAAGTAGTGCTCTTGGCACGCAAAAAGCCTAACTAAAGTCAGGGACTGTGGGCCATGTTGTATTGATCTACAGTGTTGGATAAACACTGAAACAATCGGACCCACATCCGTGGTGCCCCCACTACATGAGGCTACATCGGTGGTGGCAGGTCCTCAATCTCTGCCATAGGGACCATGCGAGTGAGCGCAGTAAAGTTCTGCTCGACTCGTCTCAACACCATCTCAGCCTCCCCAACTAGAAGATCTCCTGTTGTTGTTGGTCCCCTAGCGGCGGTAGGTGCGGCCCCTGGCCGAGGACGATGCCTGTTCCTGGCATAGTCCGCAGGTCGCACTAGTCCCACATCTGCATGCAACAAACACATATCTGTTAAATACTCTGGCACAAAAAAAATGATATATAACAAAAACAACATAAAAATTACATATGTTTCAAAAAAAAACAAAAAAAACAATGAAGTAAACTTACCCATCTCTCCTCGCTCCTCACCAGGAGGTACTAGTATCTCAGGGTCTCTCGAGAAATCAATCCCGGCATAGGGGTAATCCTCTATAACCAGGATCTGTCGCGACAACCACGTGAAGAAGTCATCGTCGAAGGACTCATTGGTCCTTCCGCCACCCTGTCGCAGCAGTAACACTACCCATCTACACATAGTAGGAGGAGAGGCCTAATGTCCTCGTACCACTACTCAAGGACTAAAGCTCAGAACTCTCTCAAAGAAGAAAGAGCATAGAACGGTCTCGAACCCGAAGTTCCTCTGTGTCCGCAATCGACAATCTGTCAACTACCTCTTCATACACTCTAACAATGTGGTACTCCAATCAGATATTTGTGCATTTAAGCACTGGACTGCACAGTTCATCTGTGCCCAGGATGCCTAATGCAGAGCCACAGAACCAGTGATTCGCCCAATAAGCAATACTATCGCCTGTAGTGATAAGTCAATAATATTTCATATGGGCACTTGTGAGCTCGAGTGTTTTATATCAGTCGCACAGTAAAGGCCTATCAATTCCGCTATGTTATGCAGCCCCGAAGAAAAAGTCTGGAAGTTGACTGGTTCCCCTCTCCTAGAGAGGCCAGTCAAAAAATATATGTCCTCAGTTGTGGGCACCAGTGACTACCCCTCTAACATGAATGCCTCTGTATCTGAATGCCAATAGTCAACCAAGGCATTCAGCAGCCGAGGTTTTGCTCGCATAAAAGGACATAAGAAGAACTTGAGCAACCCACATTGCATCAAGGTAGCCACTGCATTGGGGTCTTCCCCGACCAACTCACTTACCTCCTCATGCTCTCTTTCTCTCCAGTGGACATACATCCTGCAAAACATCAAGGTTCAAGAGGGTTAATCCTTGTTTTTAAGTTTTTTTCATTCACTAAGGGGGGTCCACGCGGGCTGTAATGCTGACAGTCGTGTGTGCACGCGTGTAGAGTTTACTCTGCCCGAATGTACACGCGGCCTGTCTTGAGACAGCCCGCGTGGACCTAGGGCCGGCCTTTTTAAGGTCGACGCCCCCCTAAAAAATGGAACCCAATGAAAAAGTAAAGACTTAAAATGCAAGATAAGGGAGTTTGTACTTACTTGGTCCAGACAGATGGTCATTTCGTCCACTGTCGCTCCCGGAATCACCGCTTTTATCAAAGGGGGTTTTTTGGCTCCAGAGTCAATTTCCAAATCAGCAATGGTGATAATGAGCTGACAGCTTCTATTTATAGACTTTTTGGCCTATTTTTGTCACTTTTTTGGCTCCCCTTATCATGTTTTTCAAACCAAAAACTATTTAGAGTGATTCAGGAGTTGCATTGGGGGGGGTATGATCGAGTATTGGGACATTTTTTTGAAGTTTTGGGTAATTTTCGACGGTCCGTGGAAAAAAATTCTGAGGATCAACTTGAGCATGTAGGTTAGGTTTCTACTCTGACTTTTGTATCTCGTTGTCTTTTTTTGCCATAGGATCGATCCCATCAGGTTGTGACACGGAACCATCATTGTTGCTTTAGAAGTGTCGCAAGTTGGTGGTAGAGCTTACCAAAACATGGATGCCCTAGGTAGATCCTAGTTGCATTATGGTGTCCATGTTGACTCTAATCACTGTAGGCTCGGGAGTCCTTGTTGTTTTTCCTGATTACAATTTTGAGCCTCATTTGCATGATTCATTTTCACTCTTGACCTCACCCTAAGGACTCCCAAAAGATATAATGGGTCTTCTTTTAAGCCCTTTTCAGACCCTCTAAACATGAAAAGATTGCCAAGCGATCTTATGGCCTTTCATGCTCGTTAAACTAAAATTTGAAGTCATGTCTGTCTGGTTGTAGTTTACCCCTTTTTCGGTCCGAACAATCAACTCTATGGAACCTTAGTTCTCTAGAAGAGTACTCTCAGGTATCATTTTAACCCTTTTTTGGGCCTGAGGGACTAAATTTACAAAAAAGGAACCCCCGCGGAGTCCATATTTAAGCTCTTTTCAGACTCCCTAAAATTGAAAAGATCATTGAGTGACCTTATTCTCTCAAACTCGTTAAAATGGTCCAAAAGAACATTCCTTATGGAGTCCATAGTTAAGCTTTTTTCAAACTCCTTAAAAATGAAAAAATGGCTGAGTGATCTTGTCTTTCTCACACTCGTTAAAATGGTCTTCAATAGACGTCTTGTTTGTGCTAGTTTACCCCTTTTTCGAACCGACTAGACTATCTTCGAAAAAGGTACCCCAATGGAGTCTCCTTTTACGTTTTTTCAGACTCTCTAAATATGAAAAACCACCGAGCTTACCTTCTCTGGGCTCGTTAAACTTATATCAAAGGACGTTACCATTGTGTGTTTTGTTTACCGCGTTTACATACCTACGTCTTTGGTCTAAATGTCGACTCCATGTTGCTCCCAACTGAACCATCTGAAGCATACCTTATACACAAGCCTTGTAGCACGTCGCCTCTGCGTCTTAACACCCTTGGCCCCCAGAGGATTTTTCCCAAGTATCATTATTCTGAACATCAGTCTTGTCCTTGCGCCTTGAACTTGTATGTTTGTAACACTCGTTCCTCCATTGTAACGTAACATTCCCTTATTCTTTTTTCCAAAATCATTGAAAAAGACAAAAAAAATAAAATATACCCCAAAAAGAGGAAGGGAAAAGTATTTTCTTTATTGGCAGCACAATAATTCTCCCTTGGATAAAGCACATATGTCTGTTTGTTCAACAAACTATGGGATTTAATACGACCTTAGGAATTTGTTCTCGCTACAGAGAGTTGTGTCCTCCTCCGTTTGGTTATTCTTCCAAACATATGGAGAGTTTGTGTTGCCTCATGCTTCGTGAACTTATGATTAATGCCATGCTGCCTGAGTCTCATCATTTTGTCATGCTATTATCCAAGGGAAGTTTTTACCAAGCCTGAGGTGGCCCCTCTGCATTTTTTCTCTCACCCTCATACCCGGCCATCCTGAACGTCCAATCAAGTCCTTGTTCGAAATCAATGAAGCCTTCAGTCTAATCACCAAGATTCTCTAGTCCATGACCGACGAGTCGTCGAAGACCTCTGGGTAGTGAAGTCCTACACTCATATTACACTCCTTCTCGAGTTTTGAAGATTTTGAAGTTGTTTCTCGAGCTCTGAAGACTTCATCTCCAGCCATCGAGCCTTATCAGCTTCTAAGAATATGGATACGTTACATGTATATCTTTTTGATTTCGAGATGTAGCTCCGTTGTGTATTGTTCGCGGCTACACTTTATATAGTTATATGACATGGATCTATAGTGTATTTGATTGGTAGCCATGCGTTTATTCTATCCCAAGCATGGGTATGCCCGCCTCGGTGAGACAATTGTTATTTTTGCAGATGGCGCCTCCCGATTTATGGTTCTTGGGCTCACTTGTTCGGCACATCAGTAAAGATTGGTAATGTATTTCGGCCATCAGATGCTCTTCTGACCTCACACATTAGGGGGCATCTGTTATAACCCTAATTTGCACCATACAATCTTACCTAGCATCAGGCCATCTCAGACTCCTTCTTTTCCAAAACATTGTTGAACAACTCTTCTTAAAAACACTTTTTATAAAGGCCCACGCGCCCTGCTCTATTACTGCACGCGTGTACACGCTCGCTAACCCAAAACAGCCCGCGTGTACCTACAAAAGAACGAAAAAAGGAAAGTTGTCGACGGAACACACAGCTTTGGGTGAGTTAATTGAAACTTCCGTCCATGCATGGCCGATGGTTCGCCCAAATACCTAGATTCTTCTAGCCTATAAAAGAAGGGTTAGGGGTCCTATTTGGAAGAGGAGAATCATAGTAAAGAAACTATACCCAATTGCATATTCCCTTTGTCCCAACGCTTTAGCCTTCCTTGTGCAAAGAGAAAGATAGAGAAAAGAAGTTGGAGGACAGTAGAAGAGGAGCCCAGGACTAGGTTCGTGGAGCAGCGGTTGGCTTCATCATTGTAAGTTGATTTGTTGAAGTTAATAATAAAGAGATACTTTTCCCGTCCCACCATATGAGGTTTTTATGATTTATTGGATACTTGTTTATTGAAATCTCTAACCCATTAATCTATAGATCAAATGCATGTGGAGTTTGTTGTTTGTTTTATGTGAATGCAGGTCAACCTTGGGAGGAGAGATGCAATCAAAAAACGATCAAGCGTAAGGAGGGACCTACATCAAACGCCCGTAATAAGGTATGCTCATTTAACTATGTATTTGCTTAAGAAGAATGGGGATTAGGTCTGGGACAACGATAGAAAGTAGAGATCTTTAGGTCTTTTCTGCATGCATAATCTAACCCTAAGTGCTAGTCCGTAGAGGGATTTCCCACTCACAACACACACACACACATGCAAATAATATAACACATAGACAACCTTCTCCCACTCTGTTTTTATTTGTATACATGGGATCACTGGATTACATAGTCAACAATCCAGGGAAGCAATGCCCATTGTTTCTCTACACCAGAAGAACTTCTTTGTGCTCATAGACTTTGTCAATGAATTTGAAACATTCTTCAAAGTGTCAACCTTCTCCAACAACACCTTCTTGTTTTCAACAATGTCTCTCACAAAGTGATACTGAACATCAATATGCTTTGTCTTTGAATGATAAGTTGGGTTCTTTGCTAGAATGATTGCACTCTAACTGTCAAAATCTAACCTTATTTCTTGTTGTACCAACCCAATAACTAAACACAATCTCTATAACCATATTACTTCCTTGCTTGCATGAGTGGATGACATGTATTCAACATCTATAGTTGAGAGTTCCACTATAGCCTTTATTTTTATTATCAAATTGATTGCTCCTCCAAATAGGTTAAACACATACCCACTTGTATATATTATATGATCTAGATCTTCGACCCAGTCTGCATCAACAAACCCATGTATGTCGAACACTCTGTCCAATCCTGATCTTCCTTGATAGCACAATCCATAACTAGAAGTGCCACACAAATACATGAAAACCCTCTTTACTACTATCCAATGCTCCTTCTCTGGTTTTGACATAAACCTACTCAAAACTCCCACTGCATGTGCAATGTACGGTCTAGTATAGACCATTGCATACATGAATCTTCCATCCGCACTAGCATATGGAACATGGGAAATGTCCTCTTCCTCTTCTTGTGTCTAGGGACACTGATCTACAAATAAATTTACACCTACATGAATAAGAACCTTGATCAACTTACTTTCCTGCATATTAAACCTCTATAATATCGTCTCAACATGTATTCTCTGATTCAACCAAAGTTTCCTATTTGCATGATCTCTTGTGATCTCCATTCCCATAATGAAGTTAGTAGAACCGATATCCTTTGTGTCAAATTTTGAGAATAGCTTCAATTTCACCTCCTTGATAACATCCATGTTATTTCCTACCAGCAACATGTCATCAACATAAAACACTACATACATGAAGTGATTACCAACCTTCTTGGAATATACATAGTGATCATCCCCGCTTCTCACAAATCCCAATCCAATGATGTATGTGTCAAAATTTTGGTACAACATCCTAGGTGATTACTTCAGACCATATAGTAACTTCTTTAGCTTACAGACCAACTCTTTCTTTCCCTTCACTGCAAATCCTTTTGGCTACTTCATGTAGATTTCTTCTTCCAAATCCCCATGTAGGAATGTTGTCTTCACATCCATATGTTCTACTTCAAAATAAAAAGAAACAACAACATATAAAAGAAATCTAATAGAAGTAAACTTGGCAACAAGAGAAAAAATGTCACCAAAGTCAATTCCCTCTACTTAGGAATAACCTTTTTCTACTAACCAATATTTGTGTTTCTCCACTTTTCCTTCTACATTAAACTTCTTCTCAAACACCCGTTTGTTTCCAACGACCTTTCTTCCAGTTGGCAACTCAACTAGATCCCATGCCTCATTCTTATCCAAGGCATCCATCTCTTCAACCATGACCTTCTTCCATATTTTACTATCCTCTAAATTCACTGCTTCTCTGATAGTTTTAGGATCATCATCAGTAATAGATAAAGAAAAATTAGCACAAAAATTAGGTGGACTATACCTTTCTTGTTGCCTTCTTTCCCTCATTGATCTCCTCAATACTGGATTATGAGGTTCTTCTTATTCTTATTTGTCTTCTTTTGTTGATTCATATTTTGTATCATCCAACTAAAACTTTATTTTATGAGGTTCTTCTTGCCTTCGTAGGAATTCTTGCTTGGGAATGTCTTTAACCTCTCTAAAAACAACATCCCGAATGTAAACCGTCTGCTTAGCTTTTGGGTTCCAAATCTTATAACCTTTAATACCATCTTTATAACCAATTAAGATACACTTTTCATCTTTATTATCCATCTTACTCCTATTTTCCTTTGGAAAATGTATATAACCATCACAACCAAACACTTTGAGATGTTCAAGAGAGGGTTTCTTACCAGTCCATACCTCATGTGGAGTTTTATCCACCAACATTGATGAGGGTGATCTATTTACCAGGTAACATGCAGTACCCACTACCTCTCCCCATAATTCTCTTCCTAACCCGACACCACTAAGCATGCTCCTTGTTTTTTTCCATCAACATCTTGTTCATCCTTTCTAAAACCCCTTTTTTGAGGTGTGTATGGAGTAGTATTCTTCCTTGCTATACTACACTTCTTAGAGAATTCTTTGAGTTCATTCCTACATAATTATCCACCATTATCTCTCCTCGACACATTTGTTTTCTTCTTTGTCGAATTTTCTACCGAAGCCTTAAAATCTTTAAATTTATAAAATACATCATATTTCTTCCTAAGAAAATAAATCCATGTGCTCCTTAAGAAATAATCTATGAAAGAAACATAATACACATATTTACCTAGTGATGAAATAGGTATAGGTCTGAACACATAACTTTGTATCAATTCTAAGATCCCCTTTACTCTTATAGCGCCAGATAGGAATATTACTTGATTATGTTTACCATATATGAAATGTTCACAAAAATCAAAATCCAGGGTGAAATTAGACATACCTTCAACCATACCTTTACCATGTAGTCTTCAAAGGCCCTTTTCGCCAATATGTCCTAGTCTTTGATTCCACGGCATGGTCTTCTTTCCAAGGATATTATGGATATTATCTTCTTTACTTCTATGCTCAGGGACAATCGAGTTGTTACACATGTTATCACACAAATTGTAGGTTGGGAAAATCTCGACCCAATCCACGAGATGATGATAATTATGGGAGATTCTACCAACTGTCACCTCAAATAAACCCTCCCCTCGCTTTAGTGAAGGATATATACAACACAAGGGGGGAATCCCAGGTGACCCTAGGGGGAAAATAGATGGAAATTTAGGTTGTGGAAGTGAATCCCCTATAGGTGAAGTTGTGGAGATATGGAAGGCTTGGGATGAAGTCTCATTGATAAGGGAAGGTTGCCAAGAAGTAGTGTACCTGTAGAAGATAGTTGTATATGTCCGAGGAACAAACAAAGACTAGCATACAAGCCTAAAGATTAAGTGGACAAGCAATTTAAGTTGACTTTCCCAAACTACTGCAGTAAACAAGAATATATATCGGCAAGGAACAAAGCTAATTACTGCAGATATAACCATTCGAAGTATCAAAGTTTTATTGAGAGATGAAGCACAAAATGTGTAGATTAATTCTCGATAGTTTGGCACAAAATTTAGTGGTATTAGGGGGTTGTTATGTGATTTTTTTAGAGCATATTTTTAACAGCCAAGTGGCTGTAGAAAATATTTTCTATAGCAACAAGTTTCAACCACAAGAATAAGCAACTAATCTGACAAAAAGTTCACCAATAAGAAGTAGAATGATAGTAACGACTTACAAGCAAAATTCCACGGTTGAATAGCAGTTTAAAATTGAAGATATAGAGAGGTTTTCTATAGCCCTAATGGTTGTAGATTTTATTAAGTTATAGCTCCAAGAATACTAGGCCAATCAAGATTCCCTAGAGGATTTAGCAAGATTTAAAGCATCAAGAAAAGATTCCAACTTGAGAAAAACAATATCTCTCGAAATCACGTTTACCAATGCAAACAATTTATTTCTCCAATGCAAATAAAGATTAGTGCATTTCCAAATGGGCTATGGAGTCTTCTTGTATTAGGTTAGGTCTACTAAATCTCAAGGGGTGTAATCCCTTTTACTCCCTTGAGATAGAAACACTAACAAGGTAAAGTCTAGGAGGGTGTAAACCCTTTTACTCCTCCTAGCAACCTTTGTATTAGCCTTTTCAACAAACAAAAATGATAAAAATCGGTGTATAATACCCTTGTTTCCCCCACCTTGTAAATATAATTTTGTTTTGCTAAAAGACTATGGATAGACTAATTATGTGTGGATTTTAGTAATGATGAACTTTTTCTATAAAAGGTAATGTAAATATTTCTATTATTAAATAAAATGGAAATTATTTCACAGTTGTTGAAGGTGTTTCCAATGTAGATAATGATGCATGAGAGGGAATCATGAGGGGAATCAATAATGGTTGAGATGACCCCTACCAAGACAATACTCTGCTGAAATTAAATTGCTCATACTCAGAGCAGTCCTCTATCCTAGAGAATTTAATTACTAGTCGAGCTGGTAGTTGGGAAGTCTTCTTCAAGATTCAATGAGGAGATGGGTAGAGTACCCCATCTGGAAAATTCCTGATCTAACCCATGAATTGGGAAATGGACCCATGAAATATTGTTGTAGAAGGAAAGAAAAGAAAGGAAAATCATGGGCAGAGGAAAGAGAATGCACATGAATGGTTCTGCGGACCATTTCTGAATAGTTAGAGCGTGTGAGGCTCTTTGGTTCTAAGGATAACTAAGAAAACATTTTTTTTGGGTGCATGAACTGTTGGGAAGGGTTTTCTAATCAAGATGAGAAACGAAGTTGTAGATAATTCGAGTGATTGAGTGAGCAATCATAGAAGACTACCTTGCTTGGTGGATAGAAAACTTGACTGCCAGGTTCCTGTGGGAGAAGGAGAGTATCCTTTCTCCCTTGTTATTGTTGAGAAAAAGAATAACCTCTCTCTCTCAGGGAATCATAATCTAGCTAGGGAGGTGGTTAGTTGTAAAATACTCCAAGAGAAATTGTTCCTATGGTTGGGTGGAAATGGAAACACCCTTCAAGAATTGTAAACTAATTCCAAGCTTTAGATAAGTGTTTTTCTGAGTTTTGTATTTTCTTGACTGGGTTATTTTATATTAGGGACTTCATGTGCTAGATGCTTGCAAAAATTATTTTTCTTGTTTAAATGTTGAAATTTGTGATTCTGAGTACCTAGTTGGCTGGGAAATCTAAAGCAAATTTTAAATATCATATTTTGTCATTGGTTTTCTGCCTGCCCCTGTTTAGAAAAAAGTGAGATATGAGTAATGGGATCTAAATCAATTTGGAGAAAATAGTTGTTTGATCATTTGTATTAGTATATATGAACTAATCCTCAAATATTACTAAAGTCCAACCACCATAGTCATCACAAATCAGCTTGAAAATTGTGAAAGTACAATTTTCTGTTAGAAACTTAAAGGTTGGGCATAGGAATTTGGCCTCTTTGTTGGTCTAGAAAATCCTCTAGACTCAAAGTTGAAGGAATATTAGATTCTCGTTTGACAATAAGAGAACAAGTCGCACATTAGAGAAGGGGAAAATTATTTTTACAAACACAACATTAGGAAAAGAATGAGAATGCATTTTAAATTTCTAAATTGAAATAAAAATGAAATTAGAAATTCAAATGTTGTAGATTATTAAATGTCCATTTTAATTGGGTAAGAAACCAATTTTACTTGAGGTTAGACAGTCAAATTCATGTCCAAAGGGAAATATTTGGGAATATTAGTTAATCCCTAAAGACTGGTAAAGAATTGCTTGTAATTAGGAGACTAGTAAAAATTTAGTAAACACAAGATTTTACTAGAGAGGATTTTTACTTTCATGGCATGGCGATTCATTGAGAATTTAGTTCCTATATGAGAACTAGAGATATGGAGAATGCTCAAGGGTCCTACCACCATGAAGAAGAAATTAAAGGTCTACATGTCAGCATGGGTAATTCTAAGACCAAGTCTAATGGAAGAAGAGACAGGCATGAGCGTTAGAACTAAGCATATTGCAAAATATTTATTAATTATATTATAGGTTATTCTTCACATTAATTTATGAAGAACACAATTCACTAAGTCAAAATATGACTCCTTAAACACATCCCTCTTTGAAACAACTCTCCAATGACTATACTCATTCCTCATTATGAGTTCTGAGCGTAAAATTACAACTTCACATGTCGCAGTTTCCACTTTCTTACTGCTACAAAAATATCTTTATTACTTATGAGAATTTTTTAGCACCCAATTCAAAATTTTGGGAATACATATGTATTCTCCTTCTCAAGACCTTTCTAACGACTATTTTTTTGCTCAATTTTGAGCTTCGAGCTGAAAGTTATCGTCTAGAGAAATTTTGATTGTTTTTCTCATTTTATCCCTATATGCTATAGGTGCCTTATTTCTTTTCCTGCACATTTCCACATGCCCAAATCCAAAATATAGCTCCATGGTTGTCTTCTATGGTTCATAATATTTCTAGATACTACTCATGTGACTCAAACGAACTTTTGAGTAAGGAGTTATGCCCTCTGGAAGTAAACTAGTGCTAAAATCTTACCTTAATTGTTTCAGTTGTAACTTTCACATACAAGCTCTGTTTTGTGCCCGAAGTAGCTCGTTGGATAGCTCTCTTCGAGCTATTTATTTTAGAGATGAGAGGATAGAGTGTACCTTAGTACCCTTTGTTCTTGTGGATTTTAATTGTCTAAAAACATCATTTAGCGCCTCAAAACCGCCCCGCAAGTTCATGACCTTCAAAAACCCAAAACAACAAAAAATTTCATATAAAATTGATTGTTTTATTGTTATAACATCCCTTTAAATATAAACCATTGATCTCAAATCAGGTTAAATATGAGTCGTTGATCTAAGCTCCATCAGTGATCGGTAACTCTCACTGCCAAACCAAACTTGTCCATGAATCTCCCCGACGTCCGATCATCGACCATCGATCATTGATCATTTCTCTTGGAAAACAATTGCAATATCTTGTTAAACCGACTTACCCAACCATAGAACATTGGTCGTTGGAAATCCACGTTGACTAGCGAAACATTTCTCTAGTTCCACCGACCCGACCATCAACGATTTTCATTGGTGGATGAAACACTTTAACAATTTTTCCGACCCGACCGTCGACCCATCGACCATCAACCATTCTTGTTGATTGAAAAAAAAAACTTCTCCACTTCGGCTAACCCGACTGTCAGCCATCGACCATTTCTTTGGCTGAAATGGCCTACCATGTGAATGTTGACATGGCATGACACATCATCGTTAGGTATCAACTTGGTTGACGTGGCAACTACTGACATGGCCTTCCACATGGATGTTGACATGGAATGACACATCATCCTCCTATTTTCTTCATCGACCATATATCATTTCCATTAAACGAATCGAACAATGCGTTGAATCGACTGACACCTGACCAAAACACTTTGCTAATTCGGCAGCCCTGACCATCATCATCGACAAATTTCGTTTGCAACCAAAATACTTTTCCAATCCAGTCGACCTGACCATCAGTCGTCAACAACTTCCATTGGAAACCAGAATACTTTGCCAATTCGGCCGACTAGACCATCGATCGTCGACCGGTGGCGACTTATGTTGGAAACCAAAATACTTGCCAATATGAACGACCCAACCATCGACCATCAGTCATTGGAGTTTTCCTTTGGCAATCTCCAACACTTAGAAAATTTTTGATCAATCTCTAATTAATCTAGGTCATCGATCTATTATTCTAAATGATCTCGACCATCAATCTGCTCCACTTCGCAAACCTTCAAATTGAATCTTGGTTGTTGATCAGCCCTAACCTCCCAATAACCTAAAATAAATCCAGACCGTCGATTTGATCCACTTTGAAACGATCGAAAATGAATCTCGGTCATTGATTTGATCCTTTTTCCAAAAGGTCGAAAATGAATCTTGGTCATTGATTTCCCAAATCTTAGCAACATTTGAAATCCTTGTAGAGTTTTAAATTTATCAAAATGAATCTAAGTCGTTGATCTTGAGATCGAACGCGATCTCAAATGTCAATTCTTCAAACTCTTCCCAGTTCTGTTGGCCTCCATTAAAATGTGAATTTCAACCTTGTTGGTTGAATCTAACTCTATAATTTGACATATTGATGTCATTAAACATCTCTGACATCTCTGAGGTAATTATATCTCGGATTTCTCTCACAAATTTAGGGGTTTCTCTCTGGTTATAACCATTTTTCCCCAAATTCATCGCAGATCGAAATCTATGACAATGAATTTGCCCAAATTTGCACTGGTTCTTGGCCCATATGGGTCCAATGTTAAACCAGAAGCTCTAATACCACTCTGTAATATACCCAGCCCCAAGTTGGGTCATGTCACTAGCTAAAGCGACCCAAACAAAATTTCTGATACCAATTCTAAATGCAGAAAATAACATACACATACACAATAAACCATGTTGATTAAAACATAAATGCAATTGCTTAACTGTGTAGTGTAGCAACTAAATACATCATTATGTTCACAACAAGCAATAATAACCAAATATATCTCAAAGATAATTGTAGAGCAGCTATATCAACATTATACATGAATAAATACAACAAATAGAAAACTTATCTTATAAAATGTGCAACTTGCTGCAGAGGACGGACATTCCTTCCAACCATAGGCTTGTTGTTTCATATCTCAACAACAAGCCACCCATGAGTTGGGGCTATGAATCTGCAAGAGACAGTGGTCCCTGAGGCTAGATAATGTCCCCCTCTCAAAATTTAATTCTCACAACAAATTCCAGACCACCATCTCTCTTCCCCTCAAAGTGCACAACCCAAGGGACAGAATCCCCCTTCACTTCTCACAGTCTCTCAGGCCTTTCCACTCCCCTCCAAGGCTTCCAACACAGGTTGAACAATAATTCTACTTGCTAGGACCTCAAGAATTCTACAGCTGCAACACAAATTTTCCCAAAAATAAAACACATGCTTCCTTGGCAAATTTCAAACAACATGTTACTCCCAGGCACACAACCTTTTTCTCCATGAATTTTCAGCTCCAAACAACTGCCAAAATTTGCCACAATAGCTAACCTCAAGATTCATCACTCAGAAATCCACTGTTGGCCAGAAAACTCCTTGTAAAAATTGGTCTCTATGTAAAAATGTGAATGTGCAATTCTGGTCTCCTACCCATACGAACTTCCTCTCTTTCTCTTGCTTGATTGACTTGCACTCTTCCCCAAGATGATTGTACTCAGTGCCCATGCTCTCAATAATTATGGGATGTGACTCTCACACTCACCCTCTTACATGAATTCAATGATTGGACTCTAGAACACTCAACAACTAATGGAAGGTTCATGGTAAAGATAATTTAGAAGGAAATAAGAAATGGATTTTGGTTTAATAGACATAGGTAAACCCTTCCCCCCATTGGTCCCCTTCCCTATCTTGTGGATACTTAGCCCCCAAATCTCCATTTGTGTCCATTTGCAGCTGATGATACATTTTATTTGTTATATTAAATTTAGATCATTTATATATTACATTGATTCGTCTCTCGGCCATACATTACATTTACAATATACATCACTAGTTTGGGGTTTGAAAACAAGGATGTTACATGGATAGATAAACCATGAGAAACAATGAATTGATTTAATGTGATAAATGCCTGTTGGAGGTAGGCCAAAGGAAAAAGAGGAAAATCATGGCGTTTTTGGGAAAGAAAGCGTGCACAAGAGAAGCAACAGCTGGAAGGAAACACAACACACACACATGCAAGGAAGGCATGCACAAGGAAAGCGACAGCTGGAAAGAAGAACAACATGTGTGCATGCATAAGAAGACCTAAGGACGGTAGGGTTAGGGTTTTGGTAAGGTATTGTAAACGGCTAAAGAGCCCGAAATGTATAAATAGTGATACGTAGGTATCATAAGTGGTTGTTAGCTTTGTGTTGTTTGGTTCTAACTATTGTAGCTACACATGAGTTGATGCGGTAGGTAATGTTTTGTTGTAAGACTTATTTTCTATAAGTTGTTGAGCTAGAGAGGACGAGGGAGGGTAGATCTTGAGGGTTAGATTGCAGGTTGTGGAGCCTGGTGCGATCTAGTCCACCTCATATAGATCTCAGCTGACTGAGGAGAGTTGTAAGCGTGCGGAATTGTAGATGTGAACATAATATAATAAAAGAGCTTAGAGCCAAATCTTTGTGGACGTAGCCCCAGGAGGGGGTGAACCACAGTAACATCTGTGTTATGTGATGAATGTTTGCATATATTATTGTCTGGAGCAGTTATTATCATGTTGAATGAATGAGTTATTCTATTGCTTGTTTAGTGCTTTTGTGATATTAAGGGAATAAGCCTATGGGTCTACTGCATAAATCGTGAATAACAGTATGTTGCATTTACAAGTCATAATAATGGCTCAATATTTAGCTCGTTTATCTCCCACTCAATCCTAGGCTGTAAACACCTAAGTATTATAGCCACCCATTAAAGTTATCTCGGATGAGACTGTGCAGCACATTCTGTGTGTTGTGCTGCCTTCTGGTTTACTAGGAGAGCCGATAGTTTTAGAGGCTTTGTTGGAAACCTGAACAGACATGAACCCTGGGTCAATAAACTAAGATAGTATAGGAGAGAAGTAACCAACAATGCCAATCTAGAATATCATTAGCAACATGGTCTGTAACTTGGTTCTGATTTCTAGGAATGTGTGTGAATGTGATGGATTCAAAATTCTATGATAGAAGTCTAACTTGCAGGTACTTTTTAAATACACAAGGATCATGTACATGGTATACATTGTTTAACTACAGGACGAATGACATCGGCCAAAAGGTCGATCATAGAATCATATTATTCTTTGTTGTTGGTAGATAGCCCTAGGCATATACCGCTTGATTGAATTGGTGTATGCATAGGGGTGTAAATGGCCCAAGCCGCCAAGGCGAGATTCTGAGCCCATCGACTAGCACCATTGACATAGCCAATGTGGGAGACTAGTAGATGGTTCATCTGATAAAGCAAGCAAGTATAAAATATCTTAAATATGAAGGGGATGAGGATGTGAAAGAAGATAAAGAAAACATTATTATCTATAGAAAAATGAAAATGACATGTACAATGAAGAGACCCATGAAAAATAGTGTGGTTAATGTTATGGTTAAAACCTCTTCAAGTATAACCCATTGACAGAGTCCTTGAGGAAAGAGTCTTTGAGGTGAGCAAGGGTGTATGCTCCATTGGCATTGCAGAGTTTGATGATGAAAGCGCCTCGCCAAAGAGATTCAAATTTCCCATGGCTAAGGGCATCATGGGAGATATCGTAGACTAGGAATAAGTCACCCTCATTAAAGGAACAATGGTTAACATGGTGATTGAAGGTGGCTTTGGAGCATTTTTTGGTAGCCTCATTGTTTTGCAAGGAGGACCTTTGGTCTTTGTCAAGAGTCTCTATGGCAACTAGTCACTACTCCAAAGTGGTGGTGTCAGGAAATAACTTGGCCTTCGTGCATATTGTGGGCATATCACACTCAATCTGTAATACCTCCTCGATTCCATGGATGATATGGAAGGGTGTGAAGTTGGTGATGGTTTTGACCATTATATGATATGCCCATAGTGCATAAAATAGCATGTAGTGCCAATTGCTTTTGTGTTTGTTCAGTGTTCGCTACCACATGGTTTTGAGAACTTTGTTGACAGCCTCTACCTGTCCATTGGACTGCGGGTATTATGGTGAAGGAAACTTATGAGTAAATACTAGATGTGAGGATAACTCTGCAAATAATTCATTTTCAAAATGTTTTCCTTGATCCGAAACTAACTATAAGGGAATTCCAAAGAGAGAAATGACATGGTTGAAAAAGAAGCAGGCAACGATGTCGACCGTATTGTTGAAGGTAGGCATGGCTTCAACCCATTTGGTGAAATAGTTGACTGCCACAATAATGTTCTTGTGTCCATTACTAGAGGGAGGGTTGCATGTCATAAAGTCAATGCCCCATTTGCAAAAAGGGCCAACTGCAATGATTGGTTGTAAAGGTGTTGGTCGGGCATGTGCTTTATGCTTATAGACTTGGCACTTAGTGCATCTCTTGACTGCATGAATACAGTCATGAAAGAGGGTGGTCCATAAGTACCCAACCCTGATGACTTTTTGGGCACTAGACATACCTGAGAGGTGTCCCCCATAGGCACCACTATGGAAATTATTTAAGACCCATTCTACCTCATCAAATGTGAGACAACGATGAAGAATAGTATTTATTCCTCGTCAATATAGGACATCTCTGAGGAGGATATAGCTTAGAGCTTGGTGGCAGATACAACGACGATAATCTCGGGAGAGATGTGGGCCAAATTTTTGAGTGCGCTAGTTGATGAGGATGTCACCATACCATCAATTGTCGGAGGATATGATGAGAAAATGTTCATCGGGGAAATTCTCATTGACTAGAGTGTTGGAGATGGAAGTATGTAAATCGGTGATGAATTTTGCAAGAGAGAGGGATTTCTTGCTCTTAAGAATAGTGAACTCTAAGTCATATTCATGTGGAATCATGATCCACCAGGAAAATTTCCCATTGATATGATATCAACTTAGTAAGCATTGCATGGGGTTTGAGTTTCCAACGACTTGGATGGTTTGGAGAAAAATGTAGTGGTGCGGCTTCTCGACTGCCAGGACCACTGCTAGTGCAAGTTTTTTTTCATGGTTGTACTTAAGGGGTGGCCCTTAAAGGTTTTTGATAATGTAGTAAATGACACATTCATGCATGTCTTTGGCTTGTTGGCCGAGGAATCCTGCAACTGATACCTCTGAGGCAGAAAGGTACAAAATGTAGTCTTTGTCAAATTTAGGGGGACTCATCAAAGGGGTTTGAGACAGGGTTGTTTTTAATTACTTAAAATCTTGTTGATCTTGTTGATCCCATTGAAATTGGATGTCTTGGCGTAACAGGCATAAGAATCCATGAGCGTAAGTTGCATAATCGAGAACAAAGCAACACAAGAAGTTATCTTTGCCTTGAAGGCTTTTTAGTTGGCGCAAGTTTTTTAGAGGGGGGATGGAACTGATTTATTGTACTTTGAGGGGGTCCATGATGATGCCTTGTTGATATACTATGAATCTGAGTAATCTCCGGGCAATGACATAAAAACACAATTAAGCAGGTTTATATGAATGTTGTATTGACGACATCTTTGGAAGATTATTCGTAAATTTTCTAGGTGTTGGGACTGTTGGGGTAAAATATATGCACTATTAATTCCAACATTAAATTATCAACCAGGGAGTTGTAGACTTAGAGGTGCAGGCACAGGAAATGTAGGATTGGATCATATTCTAACCTAATCTAAGGCCAGCAAACACACTTCAATGCAATAAATGAAACAAGAAACCGGAAAATGAATTCAATTGACAGGAAGGAAACTAGCACCTTAGGTTGAAACCCATTATGGGAAAGCCATGTCTCATGAGTTAGGCCTTTAATCTTCCTTTGGTGATTGAATCTATGGGAAATTAAAGTGAAAGGAATCCAAAGGTATGGGAAATAAAACGAAGTGAGGGAAATAGAAGGAGATTTGAACTATGAAAGAATAAAGTCAAAGCAAAAGCAAAACGATGCAAAACCAAACTAGATTAAAAAGGAAATAAAGACAATAAATGAAATCAAGCTTTAAATTTTGAGATTTTTCCTCAAGTGAGTACACCAAATGTAAATAAACAAGGATTGGAAGACAATGGAGAAGTGAATATAAATCTACACAAGGAAACAATGAAGTGAGATGAATTAACTCTGCAATCGGTCTTATCTGAAATCAAATCTGATTGGACACAATGATTGCCAGAAGTTAAGTGTTTTATTGATGGCGAATGCATATGGAATGGAAGTGAACTATCTTTATAATCAGTCAAGCATACAAATGGTTTCAATTACTGAGCAATGATCTAAATTAAGAGCCAATTGGTGAAGGTAAGAGAAGAAATTTGTTTTGTATTTTTTTATGAATAAAAAGAAACAATACATAATACTTAACACATATAAATGATTCTCTGCTCTTAACTATGTATAGTCTTTGCTTAATAATGATGGGAATGAGTGAATGAAAGCAAATTAACCAAAGCAACAATTAACTCTAAGTTTATTTTTATCAATCTAATGTAAGAGAACATATTTAAATCATAAAATGCAAATAACAATGGGACTGTAATTAAAACACACAGATCAAAAACACCATATTTACAATCTAATCTATAAAGCAAAAGGAAAGAAGCAGGATGTTACCAGAAGGAGGGTCCCTTCCCACACTAGTTAACCCTGCTTGAAGACAATCAGATCAAGTCAAATAGATGCACAATGGATCAGCAACAATCAACTCTCTATCTTGATCAAAAACTCTGTTTTTACATGGCAGTTAACTCCTTAAAGCTTTCTCACAAGAACAAACCTCTTACTTACAAAAACTTCATGAAACTAATGGCTCCCTTATCAACCCTACGAGGCTCTATTTATACATAAAAATCCAAGGAGAAAGGATAGAACTGAATCCCCCAAACTCATATTTTGGTTAAAACCAATTTTACAAATTTTGGAATGAAATCACAAAAATCTGGGTTTTTCATCAATTTGGGTAGATTCGAGTTATAGATCCACCCATATATTCCAAAACAATTAGAATTTTGAAAAAGTGGCCTCAATTTACTCAATTTCCCACATTATAGACAAAACCCATATCGTAGAATTTCTGAATCTGATACCATTTGCACGAAAATAGAGGCGCAAGTTGGCAGTTTGAGATTTTTGCTAATTTTTGCAGAATCATTCCCTCTGAGCTGGAGTTCCACACGTGCGATCTAGGTGAATTTTGACACACGTTTCATCATTTCAACGACGTTCTGGACAAAACCCATGTTCCTGATTTCCTTCTAGAAGTGCGCCAATATGACAAGCTACAATATCAGGTACGAGAATAGTTATATTGGTGCATAATGTCGAGCCGCATTAATGGTATGAGAATGTTGATCATGCAAATCTCACATTATCAACCGTCATTAGTAAAACATGATATAATCATCTTTTAATCACTAAAAATATAGAAAATTATGTATTAACCACGTAGGATGAATAACAAGAGACAATAGAGGTTTATGGTGTGATTAGAGATATATTATTGGCAAAATGCGGGGAGAATGTGTAAAGATGAATGTATTTTTGCAGCGTAAATATGGCAAAATTGGAGCCCAACACACCCCCAAACCCAAGGATTTGCATGTCCTCATGCAAACAAGGTGAAGAACTTATGATACTCTGCTTATATATTTATGTGATTTTGTTCCTTTTGTGTAGGTGTTGGCTCTTGTGGAGCGACACTCTAGAAATTGATTATACTATCACAAATTGATTTAAAAAGAGAGAAACAAAATTATCATGAAAATGGAGGACAAGCAAAGGATGGGTTATCGTAGGGTGATAGTGAATGGTATGAGTGTGGAGAATGTGAAATGATGGGGATGGTGGTCGTATGAACTTGGACACCTTTATACTCTATATCATATATTCATTCTAAGACCAAGATTTACATGTGGTTCTTTGCTTGAATAGGAAACCATGACTTCATCCTCTTATTCAGAATCATTCAAATGACTTAGGAATTCTTTATGGTGTACAAGGAGAAGCCACTATAGATGTTGTTTTGTTTTTGTATCTGTATACCACATATTTCCTTTTCATTGCTTGGTCTTATGATCAGAGTATAATTTTCATTATAATTGGTGGAGTGAAAATGGAAGGTTTGGTGAGTATTTGTGATGGTACTTTCTAAGTGGTAGTGGAGTGTGGAGTAGGTGATAGTGGTTATGCATCATGTTTTCCAAATTCTTAGTAAATTAAAGAGATTTATGCATGTTTTACCTCAAGTTACCCATTCATTCTTTGAATTCTAATGCACACTGAAGTGGAAACTATGCAGAACTGGATGAAAGATCTATGGAAACATGATGTGGACCATTGAAAGTTGAAGATGAGGCAGAGAAAAGCTAAGGACTACTGAAGAGAATGAAGCTAATAAGAGCTGCACAAAAGATGATGAGAGCTGAAGAGAACGGAAGCCGATATGAAAAAAAAAAAAAAACTGGCTGAGATGAACTAAAGATGTTGGAGATGCTGAAGAGAGACTTTGAATATCTAGAAGGGATCTGGAGATCTCCCCCAAAACCCAAGAGTTTGCATGTCCTCATGCAAACTTCTTAAGACTAAGTGGCATGCAGCTATAAAAAAACAATTGCTGCCAACTTTTATTGATACCAATCTGAGAGTTGCTAAGAACATAAATCTGAGAGATGTTAATTAATTATGGGCACAAAGTCCATGATTGTTAATCTTGACCACACAGAGAGAAAATTATAATATTGTATAATACACTAATCATAACATGAAGTACATCCAATGTCACATTTTGACAATTTAGATTTAAACAATTTTTGAAGATCACTTATGAATATTCCCCTTCTATGATTGACCGAGATAATTCAAGCATAACCTACAAAAAAATGTATAATTAGCTTTTCCGTTCTATAGAAAATATTTCTATTTCCTTGATTAAACAAAATTCATCAAAAGATTGGCAACACTTATGTTCAGAGAGCCCTGTATAAATTAAAGTAGGGATTTTGTTCTTCTCTTTTAGGAAGGAAAATAAAATAGTATTAGCAGTCTCAACAAATGAAAACCCCATAGGAAGCCAGTCAACCTTTTTCACTCTGAAAATATTTACAGTCATTCAAGTCATAAAGATAAATTTCACAATTGAGTATATTAAGCCTCTAAGATCATGGTCCCACTCTTAATATAATACATCTTAGATATAGTATGAATTGGATGATAGGGTCATAAGGTCAACTTAGGGTTATTCACAAATGGCAAATAGATGGATTTTATTTAACGTTTAGTTCAACCATGCATGCTTCTTCTTAATGATTTACACAAGTATATCGTTCATATAGATAAATATAGATTGGTCATATCAAAATTAGAACCCATTGCCAACAAATTTGTCCAGTACTCTAATGGGGTAATTTTGACATCTAAGAAATATCCCTCCTAGGAAAAATGCCCCATTGCCCACGAGCTTGTTCAGTACCCTGATGGGTTTGCCTAGTCATACCACAGGCCGATACCCGTTGCCAGCAGACCTGTTCAGTATCATGACGGGTTAGCCTCTTACACCCATTTTCAATCAGAGGCTCTTGTCCCAAACTTCACCCTTAAGATAAAATTTCATAGGTTTATTTTGCATGAGTGAATGGAGGAGAAGCTCTGAAAACCTTTTTATGGGATGGGATGGTATTATGTTGGAATATATTCTACAGATTTCCCATAAAAAATTGTTCTAATGAAAAATAGACTTATGTATTTAGATCAGTCCAAAGACATATCGTGGTTAAATTTACTTAATGTGTGGTGGATGAGGCCATTATAGAATAACCTAAAGTACCTCTAGTCCCTAAGGTCATCTTCTTCACATAGAATTATAGTAGTGTTCCCATGGGTAGAAACATCATGCACTCTCCTGCTACTATTTAAGAAAGATGCTCTATTGACCAAATTTGAGATAATATCAAGTTGTACTAGCTGCCTATGGGTCTCATAATATGGACTTTTGACTTTATGCAATCCCATAGTATAATCAAAGACAAGGCTATGAGTTACTGCTATAATAAATGATTTGAAATTTTGTTATAAAGAAGGGAAAAGAAATATCTAAAAGAACTTAAAATGATTGGTTATGTCAAGAGGTCTTGGGTTTGATCATTTAACTCCTTTATGTTTAGTTTTGCGTTATTAATAATTTCCTAAACTATAAAACAATTTAGAAAAATAGTAGAGCAAAACTAATAAAGGTCGAAGAATGATCTTAAAAGAAAAACAAATTTTAAGGAAGTAGTAGAAAAAGAGATTCAATTGTTCCAAAACTGTTTTAGGTAATAAGGAATTAAAATAAAGGATAGTTTTAATGAAACAATAGAACCAAAAGAAATGCAATTACTTCCCTAAATAAGTTATGAAGATTTTCTCCCAATCCAATCGAAAAGAGGATACCTGCAAAACTCCAATAAATCATCATAGCCTCAATTATTTAGAAAACTTTGAAAAATATCTATCAGCTGAAAACAAATTAAAAATGATGTTGCACCAAACTATATGCAACATTTATTCACCTATTCTTTATCCTACCTTACATAAAAAAAAAAAGGAACCCTTTTCAAGTATACGTGTACTTCCAATGCAACCATGTGTGTAACAGGATTACAAATATACTCACATTCAGGTTTGAACAATATACTTTAATAAATACCAGAACATGAGGAACCAATTTTTTCGAATGATATGATGCGAAGAGTTGTTGAAGAAAAGAGTGGCGTTGTTTCAATCTGATGGTCTTCTAGAACCAACGTTCGATATAGTCATGATATCCTTGGTTCGCTTCTTCATTTGGACCACTATGTATGTCCTCCTCTATAAATCCATATAGATCTTCTTGATCGACTTCTTGAATGCATAAAGGATCCGACAATGGGCATGGTGGAAATTCTTTGGTCTTAGGTTCTACTATCTGTTCTCCATCGGATGTAGTCCATGGTTGTCCAATCTCCTCTGTAAATTGGCGAGGATGGTCAGGGGGAGATTCTAGATGTGGCTCATGGAAATTTTGGTTGTCTATCACTTCCTGGAGTTCAGGTATGTTCTTGACTAATGCCAAGATTTTCTCTTCCTGAGATGCAGAGATCCCAGCTACTGCTAGGATTTGAGAAAGTTTTTGGAGTAACATTTCCTCCTTTGCTCAATGAACTCTTGAGCATCCTTAAATACTGCTTTGTTGGTTTCTAATCCTTGTCTTGCACATGGATTAGTGTATAGGGGTTCTTACAGCACCCAAAAGGAATAATTAGAAGAAAAAATGAAATTTAGAATGAATGAAATTAACCTAATTGCAGAATTGAAAAACACACCACACTTGCATGAAAATAAACTCACTTACAAGCAAGAAACCAAACTTGCATAAAAGAAACACTCTTGCTAAAAAGGAAATCACGCTTCAAGGAAAATAAACACACTTACAGGAAAGTAAACACATTTGCAAGAAAGTAACAGTCAAGGTTTTGGGGAAACTCATAATAGTGGTCGCGCAGGTTCTTACCTCTCATCTTACTATTTCTCCTCCCCCAAGCTGTGTAATTTAAAAGAAATCTACCTATTCTCTAATCCCTTTAGAACCTCCCTAGCAACGACGCCAAAAATGTTGGGCTAAAATATATGCACTATTAATTCCAACATTAAATTATCAACCAGGGAGTCATAGACTTAGAGGTGCAAGTGGAGGAAATGCAGGATTGGAGCCTAGTCTAACCTAATCTAAGGCCAGCAAACACACTTCAATGCAATAAATGAAACAAGAAACCGGAAAATGAATTCAATTGACAGGAAGGAAACTAACACCTTAGGTTGAAACCCATTACGGGAAAGCCATGTCTCACGAGTTAGGTCTTTAATCTTCTTTTGGTGATTGAATCTATGGGAAATTAAAGTGCAAGGAATCCAAAGGTATGGGAAATAAAACCAAGTGCGGGAAATAAAAGGAGATTTGAACTATGAAATAATTAAATCAAAGCAAAAGCAAAACAATGCAAAACCAAACTAGATTAAAAAGGCAATCAAGACAATAAATGAAATCAAGCTTTAAATTCAGATATTGTTCCTCAAGTGAGTACACCAAATGTAAAGAAACAAGGATTGGAAGACAATGGAGAAGTGAATATAAATTTACACAAGGAAATAATGAAGTGAGATGAATTAACTCTGCAATCGGTCTTATCTGAAATCAAATCTGGTTGGACACAATGATTGCCAGAACTTAAGTGTTTTATTGATGGCGAATGCATATGGAATGGAAGTAAACTATCTTTATAATCATTCAAGCATACCAATGGTTTCAATTATTGAGCAATGATCTAATTTAAGAGCCAATTGGTGAAGGTAAGAGAAGAAATTTGTTTTGTATTTTTTTATGAATAAAAAGAAACAATACATAATACTTAACACATATAAATGATTCTCTACTCTTAACTATGTATAGTTTTGCTTAATAATGATGGGAATGAGTGAATGAAGGCAACTTAACCAAAGGAACAATTAACTCTGAGTTTGGTTTTATCAATCTAATGTAAGAGAACATATTTGAATCATAAAATCCAAATAACAATGGTATTGTAATTAAAACACATAGATCAAAAACACCATATTTACAATCTAATCTATAAGGCAAAAGTAAAGAAGCGGGATGTTACCAGAATGAGGGGTCCTTCCCAAACCGATTAACCCTGCTTGAAGCCAATCAGATCAACTCAAATAGATGCACAATGGATCAACAACAATCAACTCTCCATTTTGATCAAAAACTATGTTTTTACATGGCAGTTAACTCCTTAAAGCTTTCTCACAAGAACAAACCTCTTACTTACAAAAAAATCATGAAACTAATGGCTCCCTTCTCAACCCTATGAGGCTTTATTTATACATAAAAATCCAAGGAGAGAGGATAGAACCAAATCCCCAAACTCAGATTTTGGTTAAAACCAATTTTACAAATTTTGGAATGAAATCACAAAAATCTGGGTTTTTCATCAATTTGGGCAGATTTGAGTTATAGATCCACTCATATATTCCAAAACAATTCGAATTTTGGAAAAGTGTCTGCCATTTACTCAATTTTCCACATTATAGACAAAACCCATATCGTAGAATTTATGGATATGATACCATCTGCATGGAAATCAATGTGCAAGTTGGCAGTTTGAGATTTTTGCTAATTTTTGCAAAATCATTCCCCCTGAGTTGGAGATCCACACGTGCGAACTGGGTGAATTATGACCCATGTGTCAGCATGTCAACGTCATTCTGGACAAAACCCATGTTCTCAATTTCCTTCTAGAAGCATGCCAATATGACAAGCTACAATATCAGGTACGGGAATAGTTATACTGGTGCAGAATGTTGAACCGCAGTAATGGTACGGGAATGTTGATCATGCAAATCACACTTTATCAATCGTCATTAGTAAAACATGATACAATCATCTTTTAATCCCTAAAAAAATAGAAAATTATGTATTAACCACGTAGGATGAATAACAAGAGACAATAGAGGTTTATAGTGTGATTAGGGATATATTATTAGCAAAATGTGGGGAGAATGTGTAAAGATGAATGTATTTTTGTAGCGTAAATATGAAAAAACTGGAGCCCAATAGGGACCATTTCTTGGAGCAAGCTATGAGATTGTCCAAGTATGCAAGAATAACGTGGGCAAGGTCGTGAAAGACATAAGTCAGTGAACACTCAAAAGGGGCTCCAACATTTTTGAGACACACTTGATTGAAGTCTCTGAAGTTGATGCAGACTCGTATGGTTCCTTGTTTTTTGTTAATGAGGATGGGTTTGGAGATCCACGAGGTGTACGCAATGGAGTATGTTAACCTAATTATTAGCATTGAAAGTCACACTTTGATTGCTAAAGTGTAAGCTTAGCACCCATCAGGATGTTAAAGATAAGTTTTTATAATAAGGTGGCAAATGGATGAAAACTCAGGAAAATAATGTCAATCACAGCTCATTCCATACAATATGCACCAGCAAATAAGGCTTTGAGTAACTTAAATCGTGATTTAAGAAATAAAGTGGATAGGTGGAAGATTCAATAGGAAAGATGTAATATGCCCACCATCTACATCAGGTAGTATTGACATACATATGAAGAAAACCCTCTAAAACAAGAACTTCTTATAATCAAAGAGGAAACTCTGATATAATTATAAACAATATCACAACAGATCCTCCATTGCAACAAAGATACAATTAATCCAATTGAAGCATTCAATAGATTGCAATCAGAATTAGATAGAAACAATATGATAAGGACAAAAGATTGATTTCTATTATCCAAAGTGTCTCTGGTATGGTACATACAATAGGAGATGTTCTCTGTTACATAGACAACATCAAAATATGAGTCTCTCTCCAACCAAGTGAACCCTCCTTCAGTCTTATCATGCCTATATTATAGTCTAGACTGTCATTGACAACTTTACAATTCAAATAACAACTCCTGCATAGGATTCCTATGCCTAAAGATGGCGTGACTACAACTGTACAACAAAAATAAAACAAAATGCTAAAATTAGGATAATGTTGGCAACATCTTCTTTATGGTTGATGAAGTGTCCCTTTGAGCGCATCTTCCTTTGGCAGGTGGCCTCCCAGCTCGCAACTGACCCTTAGACAACTGGCATGCATCCATCTTAATACTTGTCAGTGGTTCCTCCCTTCAAAAAATCCAAAACATGAGTTCACAATGCATGTCTATATCAGCCAGTTCGCAGTGCCAAGCGCTGCAAACTTTCCTATAGTGGCTCGTTTCATTTGATAAAGTCTTAAAACATTCCAAAAAATATCTTCATTGCACCAAACTGTTGTAACAACTTATAATCTTGGTACATGACTAGAAGAGAACATCCGAGTAGCTAAACATGGTCTATAAAGCATAACCATCCTCAAAATTGCAAAATGCATAAAACAGGAAACTTGTCAAAAACTGATATTGGTTAAGGAGGTTCAACTTCTTCATTTTTTAACTCTGGAGCTTCTCCTGGTAGCAACTTTAGCCAACATATCTGAATTTCTCTTGGCCAACTCTTCTTTAAATGGTTGTAGTTTTGTCTTTAGCTTTTTGATCTGAGCTTGATGAGATTTGTTTTGTCTGTAGAAATTTTTGAGCTACCTATGGAGGGGCAAAAATTTTTTGGCTATAAATTTGGCTTTGTCAATAGTTTCATGGTGCGTGCCCATCATCCCCTAAAGTTTCTTCCTGTAGCCATAGTCTTCATTTTTCAGTCTATCAATCTCATCCCTTGCTTCTTTAAGTTATCTTTTGAGCCTCTTGAAAGTGGGATTACTTTCCTCTTGGGGAGTAGTGATATCAATAAGTTTAATGGGTTGTTCAAGAGATTTAGATTTAAAGTTCCTTTGGGATGAAGTTTCTGCTACATCACTTTTCACAGAAACTTTTGGCTTGGCAGTTGCTGCTCTGGTATATGGCCTCATGGGTTTAATATTATCAGCAACAACGGGTGAAGGGAACACGAGCTTTCTTCCGTTGATGCCTATGGATTTTCTTGAAGGAACCTCCATATGAATGGGCTCTTCCATGGGTGAAACTTCCCTATGTGAAGGTTGTGAAGGCCCTCCTTCCTCTGTTTCATTTGTAGCTATGTTATCTGTATCAGTCATAGAAGCACCTATTTTCCTCTTTCTGGCCTCTGAACACACAATCTTATCCATAGGAGAAGGGATTTGTATCTTAGATTGTGGTGTGGGTGCAATATTTAGCTGAAAATGTGGTGTAGTGAGGAATGTTTCCCAATCAGTATTTGTCTTTTTCAATTATTCCATCACCAACATTTTAATAAGGCCAAAGTGAAAGACACTTGTGTCTACTTTCTTAGATTTGGCTTGAACTCTATCAACCATCTTACCAATGCTTCTAAAGAGGTAAAAAGGGAGATTCATTGTTTCTTTCCCTGTGAAGTGTAATAACAATCTGATGTGATATTGATAAACCATGTTAAATCTTCCCTCATAGGTAAAATACCTTTCAATAACCTTCAACATCTTATCAAAACCTTCAATCATATGGTTTGTAGGGACCCCTTTAGACAAGTTGTCCTCCTGATACTCTGGTTTAAGAAATTACTTGGAGAAAGCATGATTTAATGTCATGGCCTTGAACCATTTTTCTCCAGTGTTGGGTATCTCTGTTGCAACTAAGATGGACATCTCTGAAACTTCAAATTATAATATTCCCACATTGGTTTTAGTACCATCAAAATTCAATGCAAACTCTCTAGCCATCTCTGGATTCCCCCTTTGCATATTTTGACAAAAAATGATGCAGCCTACTCTCTGAAAAGCTTCTATGATCAAAGGGTCAGAATCAAGCAGTTGCATGTCATAAGGCTCTGTCCTTACAATTTCACCTCCTTTATGAGCTTTATTATGATGTTGACTATCCATGTTGATGTTGAGGAATGCTTTATGAGAGTTGTAATAACGGGTAGATGTATGGAAACAGGGAATATAAGAAACTACGGTTTTGATGATAAACTGTTTTCAAAAGACTGACAGTGTACAAATGTTTTTATACAACTCACTTCATGCACATTCAGGAATAAGATAGGGCATTCTTCAAATAGGAAATATAAAGAAAGGCAACTGGAATTTATAATAAGAGGGAGACACATGTGAATTCTCCGCTTAAAACATGTTTTTTATGACAATACAAGTATCATTTAATAGCATGATAATGCATGCAATCTTTAAACCTAGTTCGACAACTGATCAACCAAAAAATCCAAGCTGGGATGGGTGCAGATTCACTCTTTTAAATCTAAGCTTGCAAAATATGCAGAAGAAAGGTTTTCAACAAAAATGGAACAGAGGATTCGTAGCATTGAATTTTGCAGCACATAGTTCGCAGCTTGAGTGTTAGTAGTGAAGAAATTGTTGAAGAAGTAATTGTTCCTCACCTTCCTCAACTGATTTCCCATGTTTTTAAAAGTGATATACTTTTCCATGAAATTGGAATAGAAGTAAATAACCAGACAAATGAAATTGGTAGCAGTCATGAAACTGAAAATATGCAAAGATAATCCAAACTCCAACTGGAACAACATGAAGAAATAGTTGTCCTTGATCCAATGGTAGTTGATTTGGAGGATTTTATTAGCTTAAGTTATGCACCTTTTAGCTCAGAACATAAGCATAGAAAAAATACTTAATGCAACAGATTTTGCACATGAGTTGTCTTATCTTCTAAATCAGGTAGAATTTCACCATGATATCCATGATCCAGTAACTTTTTTAATGGATACAATTTTTCATAAGGCCCCTTATGTTGCAGCTTTGGGTTTGATAAAAAATTTCAATTGTAAGTATGAACCATTGATGAATTTTCTACTGCAAAGGTTATATTATTTTTATGCTTTCATCTGCAATATACAAGAAACTTGTTTTACTAGCCAAATGATTGCATAGATTCACTAGAGATCTGATTATACTTAAACAAAGAAGCTCAGATGGATAGATTAGTGTAGGAATGTATATAAATAAGCTTGTTATGCAAGAATTTGGTTTGTAGTGAGTGTTTTTCAGTTTTCAATAAATGATCAAAGGTGCTCTCAAGGCATAGATAGAGTACAAATTGCATAGATGGAATGGATAGGGCACTGAAACTGCATGTTCTTGGCAGCTCATAGCAAGCATGACATCCCCTGTGGAGACAGATGTTAGCACATAGAATTGTAGGGGTAAAAAAGAATCACTTTGGTTTTGTTTTTGAGTCACACCTTTGGCATGTCACACCTCCAAGTTATACACAAGTTTCTCCTTGTCACCATCCATTCGTTTAAGTGACAAGTCAAAGTTGGGTGTATGCGTTGCCAACTCACTAGGAGAGTTCACAATGTACTCTAAATACATCATGCATTTATTTTTCATCATTTGCAATTTATGGATCGTGTCAAAAAGGTTGTATAGTTTTCAGAGCCTATTTTTAACCAATTTCCAGGGATCATGTCATCATATTTCCTCACAATCTCCTCGAAGTATGCAATTCTTATTTGAAACAGGAGCTGTGAACTAGTAGACAGACGCTATGAACTAGTCGACAGACGCTGTGAACTGGTTGAAGAGGAGTGTTGGAGGTTGGACAACTTGCAGACACCCTTGTGAAAATTCAAAGGTACCAGCATCAAACCCAGGACCACCAAGTACTCCATGAGAGTTTTCATCATGTTTGAGGGTCGAGAAAAGGGGTTTTGGTTGGCTTTCCTATTGGCACTGTGAACTATCCCATTCATTTTGATGACAGATTTCAAAATCATTTGCATTATGCTCTGAACCTTGCTCATTAAACCAGATCACCTCTAGACTTCAGCCATATTTCCCACAGTTCATATTTCACCTGCTTCACTCATTTTCCCCAGCACTATGAACCCTTTGTTCTAGGTGTTGCGAACAGGGCATTGCGAACCCTATGTTCCATCATTATTAAAACCCCATTTTTTGCATCTTTACAAGCTCAACTTTTGAAGGATAAGTCTACACCCCTCCTAAGCTTGAAGTATGTGTTCGATTAGTTGTTGAGCCAGTTTTAAAAATATTGTATGCATTATCATGTTGTTAAATGATACTTGTATTGTCATAAAACCCTATTTTAAGCAGATAATTTGCGGGTGTCTCCCTCTTATTATAAATTCCAGTTGCCTTTCTTTATATTTCCTATTTGAAGAATGCCCTGTCTCATTCCTGAATGTGCATAAAGCGAGTTGTATAAAAAATTATGTACAAGGTCAGTGTATTGAAAATAGTTTATCATCAAAACCCTAGTTTCTTATATTCCATGTTTTCATACATCTACCCATTATTACAACTCACATAAAGCATTCCTCAACATTAGTATGGATAATCAACAACATAAGAAAGCTCATAAGGGAGGTGAAATTGTAAGGACAGAGCCCTATGACATGTTGGCCAAGGTTGCTACCAGGAGAAGCTCCAGGATTAGAAAATGAAGATGTTGAACCTTCATAACCAAGCATCAATTTTGGTCAAGTTCTTGTTTCAAACATGTTACACATTTTTGGTGATTGTCATGTTTTGCAAACCATGATTATCAATTCGAGTGCTTTCCTTTAATCAAGATTATTAAGATTATGAATTTTACAACATTTTTGGACACCTGATACAATTTTGAGATGTTAAAAACTTTGGTAAAGTGAAACAGACTGCTACCGGAAAGTTTGCAGCATCGACGTTGCGAACTAGTAATTTATGACAGTTTGTAAACATTAGCACATAGCAGAGGATTGTTTTGATAATAAATTTTGAATTCCAACCTGGGTTCCTCTTAAATTTAGTATGGAGGAAAAACACAATGTTTTTGACTTGCTGACAAAAATTCAACGCAACCCACTTCATATTTTTGGAGAAAAGATAAAAACATCACCTACAAGAAAGTTCGCAACGCATACTGTCAAAGGCGTTGCGAACTCTAACAGTTTGAAAAATTCGAGCTATGGGAAGGTTGCCAGCTGCAGAGATAGTTCGAATGGTCTCCTGGGAGTTAGTTGGAGATGATTTACATGTGTTCCATATCGAGACCAAGCATAATGACCTGTTTCAAAAGGAATTTATCTCCATAGATAAGATCTCAAAAAATAGGAATTTGTTAGGTTTTTATTGAAATCTTTTGTAACAAGACTCCTAAATGGAGGAGGATCCTATGTAACTCCTTGGTTTCGGCCTCCTTAGGGTAGATAGAGATCATTCACTATATATGAAAGTGGATTTTGATAAGGAATAAGTTCGATTTATGATCCAAGAGAGGAGGGAGCTGGAGGAGCAGTTTAGTTGCTCATTTGTAAGCCTAAGGGCCTGTTTGTAATGACATTTTTCTGCCATTAAAGATTCATGAGAGTTGTTATCAGATGGTCTTCTTTGTTTTCCCATTTATTTGTTATCTTATTGCTTGAATATATTGCAGGTTTTGAGGATCATAGCTGCCATTGATTAATGAATTCATGAATAACAGAGGAACTGTTGTAGCTTGCCCATTAAATCATTGTTCATTGTTTAAGCAATCTTTTATCTATTGTAGAAAGGATCTCTGCACAATGGATGTTCTTCCTTTTGTCATATTCACTATGATTCTACTCATTATTATATATCCCTTTTGTTTGATATACAATTTGATTGCCTTTGATCTGTAGGATGTTATGACTCCATGCTCAATGAAATGCCTCTGCAGACATTTGTTGCCCTCTCCCTTTCTTTCCCATTCTTGTTGATCTTCCTACTCAAACCAATTTAATCCATTTATATTATGATGGGTACTGGGCTTGCACTTACAACAATCTAAGTGTGACTCTAAGTGCTAACACCAACAATACATAATTTGTCAATTTCAGCTTTGATAGTCGAGGCTTTGGAAGGATGCATGGGTCATTTTGTTTGGTGAACTGGTGCATTATCGGGCCATGTATCGATTTTGTGTTCGACAATGGAAAGGTCTAGGCCAACCATTTTAGTATATGATTAGGAAAAAATTTCATGATATTCTTGAAAAAGAGTTGTGTAAGCAAGTACTTCCTCAATGGAACATGCAGCGTCAAGGGTGAGTCCCTCGACAATGTCAGGTTCGATAGAAATGTCCACCTTGATGGTGGGAGAAATGCTGGCCATGTTTCCCTCTTCAAAAGCATCGGGGGAAAGAATTGGGTTTTTGAAACAATCAATATGCCCTAAAGGAATGAATTCTTTGGATTCCAGCACACAAACATTGGTGTTGTCAGTGGGAAGGAAGAATGAATGATGGTGCATATCATCCCATGGGTAGTCTAGTGTTATCGTGGCTTTGGGAATGTGCTCATCGGAATGGAAGATGATATCCTCTAAGGGATCCTTCATATTAGGACTAGATGATTATGGTGCAATTATGTTAGATATGGTGGAAGAATTGGAAATGGTTGAGAAAGTGCAAGTGATTAGCACTTGTGGGATGGTGGGGTTTGGCTACCCTGGAATGGTTAATGACATTCATTTTGTGAGTGTGTTGTGCATTGATTAATGGACACTAATAAGTGAAATGGTCCATTTGACCGTAGACTTTACAAGGGTAGGTCTGACCTTCATTGATCGTGGTGGACACATAGCATGCATTAGGAGAATCAACTTGGTTGAGTACGGTTGGTGGTGGTACTACTAGAGTGGGTGTGTGCAAGGATGTTTGTTGAACTGCAACCAAGGTTTCCCGGAATTGTGGGAGAGTGGGACAATGGTGCATGGAATGGCCATATAGTGAGAAAATGGCACATGAAAAGTTGGTACCCAAGGTTTTGTTGTACGTGGTGGTCGATTTTGCAACAGGTGCAGTGGACATGCTTGTTGGGGTTGGTAATAATGGTGTTTCCTCAGGAAGATGGATAAGCTGTATGAGCTCTGAAAAGGTGTGGCATAAGTGGGTGGGGTGACTTGGTGCTCCATAGAGTGCACATGGTGGTTGGACAAAAGTGGTGGCTGGAGTATTTCCCCCAACTTTATTCTTCTTATTTTCGGCGGTGGAACCTTGGTCCCTAGCTGGTGGAGATATGGGAGGTTGACCCACAGTCTGCATAGGAAACACAATTTGTTGAGTAGGAACAGATGGGATGGAGACTGGTACCATCGAAGGTGGGTCAATATACCAAACATGGATGGCTATTACCATATTAGGAAGGGTAAAGGTGGCAACTACCTGATATGTCATTACTCCTTGCGGTGGATTGATCCAAAATGGATCCAGGAAGGCATAAAAATAAAATTTCTCGGAATTGGATGAAACTAGTGTCATTGCTTAGAGCTTGTCATGTCGATTTCAGACATATATGTTTTTCCGAAAATGGACATCATATGCGGAAGTTATCGCGATCTGAAGATCAGGTCAAACATGCAAAAATTCAAAGTCAACAATGACGTCAGTAGGGTGACATGGCAGCACCAGGAGCAGACACGTGTCAGTCAAATTTGGCATTTTCGAGATGAGTTGGCACTGTATGGAAGGGACACGTGGTAGTACAGATGCTGATGTGGCAGGGTGACATGTGGTAGTATAGATGTTGACATGGCAGCATGACATGTGGTAGTATGGATGCTGACATGGCATTGTACGGATGTTGACATGGTAGGCTGAGGTGGAAGTACGGATGACACGTGGCAACTGACTAGGAAATCTGATGTGGTTGTACAGATGACACGTGGAAGATGACTGTGCAGCAGTGACATGGCTCGAGAAAATGGCGAGGTGACACAGGCGCCACGTGGCACCTTTTGAAAGGCCAAATCTGGTGGTTACCACCAAATCTGGTGGAGATCCTCCAAATCTCGCGGAATCTTGCTAAATATGGCTAATTGGCACTAAGTTTGGCAATTGTCACTAAATTTGGCAAAGTCTGGCTTATTTAGTCGGGTACGAAAATCGAGAAATAATAAATCAGCTCGCAAATCAAGATTGTACGAAGTGTACAGATCTGAGAGGGTGCAACATTCAGATTCGTGTCGAGGGGAGGTTCTGAGGGATTGTTCAGAAGCAGGTCGACTTTATACTCAAAAGTTGCAGAATTTCGAGGGGAGTCCGAATATAGATTATGTTTATGTATTCGAGTAGTCGAACAGAAAAGTGCCTCCAGAGCCCGAGATGTCGATCCAAGCATAGTTGACTTTATACTCAAAAGTCTCAGAATTTCCTGTTCCATCCAATGGTGATGTGTGTTTCTGTCCAGAAGTTGCAGATCTAAAAGGTGGTTTCAGGAGTTGTTATGTAAGCCTTTCTTTTGTATTCTTAAAGCATTGAATATTATTAAGAAGCCTTCCCCACTGAGACAAAGGCCCGGAGACGTAGGAAAACTTGTGTCGAACCCCATTGTCAATCTTTGCATTATGGTTTGTTGTTTTTACTTCTTATATGACTGCAACATTCTTTCATTAATCTTCTTCTCTTAATTCTTAAATGGTAATTCAACTCATGCATAAACTTAGCCAAAGTCTTTAAAAGATCAATTATGGATCAAGTGGTATTAGAGCAGGTTGACAGTTGGTTGTTTGAGTTTGCATGATTACCGGGGGAAATCTAAGTCGTGGTGAAGGCAAGCTTGTAGAAGGAGATCCTGAGATTGGATCAAGAAAGAGGACATCTCAAAGTGAGAAGATGGCATCGGAAGAAGGTCTTTCTCAAAATGAAAGAGAGTTTCAAAGAATTTTCTTTGCCATTTCAGAGATGGTAAAAGTTTTGTATGATGATTACTTGGAACGGAAGAGACCGGTTCAAGGGGCATCTTCAAAGCAATCCAAAAGTGAAGAAGGAGAGGACCCTCCAAAATCTCCTCCTTCACCTCCGTCATCTCCATCTTCTTTTTCTTCTTCTTCAAGTACAAGTTCAAATTCTACTGCAAGAAAACATTCTCATAAACATAAGCCTTGTATGCCATTACTTAAACTTGATGTAAAATTTGTTTTGCCTATGTATTATGACGAAGTTAATGCTAAGAAACTTGATAACCGGGTTAGATAGATGGAGATATATTGTAATGTGAAACAAATCAAAGATAAGAAAACCAAAATCATATTGGCACCGCTTCGTCTTGAAGGCAGAACTCTCATCTGGTGGCAAAGTAAAATGCAACATGGAACTCAGCAAGTTGGTAAGATTTTTCCATCATGGCATGATTTTATTTCCGCACTTAGAAAATAGTTCTATCCTTTGGGGTATAAGGAAAAGGCTTTAATTGAATGGAAAAGTCTTAATATAAGAAAAGGACAGTCGGTGCAGGAATATACAAATGAACTTTGTAATATGGCTTTGATGCTAGATGTTCCATTGACTACACAAGAAACTCTTATGAAGTATATAGGAGGTTTTCTTGCTTATATTTGTAATATTGTATTTATGTTTGGACCTGCTAATATTGATGAGGTTTATGTTCAAGCAACATATATTGAAGCATGGAAAATTGGAGTTCGTGTATCAGGGGAATCATCTTTGAAGAAGGATGGAAAAGGAAAAGGCAATGGGAAGAAAGCAAATTCAACGATAGTGAAGGAAGAGAAGCTCTCTTGCAAGCATTGCAAGAAAGAAGGGCACGATGATGAGCATTGCTAGCAATTACACCCAAAGAAGAGACTGAAGTGGTTCAAAGAGAGGAAAGGGAGGCATAAGGTTGCAACAACAACATGACCAACAAACTTGGGATCATATTCAGGTGATCAATCTAACATTACAACAATTGGTTTGATAGGTAAAATTGGTGATGGTTATGATTCAAGAAGTAAATTGTTTCATATAAGGGTCATAATGAAACATACTAAGATCGACACATTGATAGATAGTGGATCTCAATCTAACTTAATTTAAGAAAAAGTGGTTAAGAAATTGGGATTAAACACTAAGATGCATCACAAACCCTATTCACTAAATTGGATAAGCAAAGATCACAAATTGCCCATAACAAAGCAATGTATCATAAGATTTGAAATTACATCTAAGTATGTGGATGAAGTAATATGTGATGTGGTGCCACTAGAAACATGTGGAATGGTCTTAGGTAGCCCTTATTTATATGATTGCAAAACAATCTTCTACATGGAACAAAATCAATATCACTTAACTAAAGAAGGCAATGAATATGTTGTACATGCTCATCATATAAAAACAAATCAATCTCTTCTAACAATGGAACAATTAAAGAAGACAACTTATGCAAACAATACACCTATAATTGTGCCAAGTAAAGCAGTTGATCTTAAGCATGAACATGAGATGGTTGTAGGATGGGAATTCAATCATACTTTGCTTCAAGATAAGTTAATGTCGTGCAAGCCAGTCAAACATATGGGTTCAGTTTCAGTCATATTTCTGATGTTATCATTCCTAATGTTTTCTACATGGATGGTAGTGAATTTAGTAAGATGTGAACGAGTTCAAATGGCTAACAATATGCTTTTAGTTGTCATGGTTATTATGCAATTGATTATGATGCGACAGGTGCACAGGACAAAGTTTAAAGACAAAGGACAAGTGGGGAGGCCTATCCCGCACTTGATGACTGGTTAATATCCTTTAAGAGGACCAAAAGGTCTTAGTGGGGAGGAATGATCGGAAATGGATCCAGGAAAGCCTAAAAATAAAAGTTCTTGGAATCGGATGAAACCAGCTCCATTGCGTAGGGCTTGTCGTGCCGATTCCGTCCATATATATTTTTTCAAAAATGGATACCGTATGTGAAAGTTATCATGATCTGAAGATCAGGTCAAACAGGTAAAAAGTCAAAGTCAACCGATCAAATTCAACGATGACATCAACAGTACATCACGATGACGTCAGCAGGGTGATGTGGCAGCACCAGGATCTGACACATGTCAGTCAAATTTAGCATTTTCGAGCTAAGTTGGCACTATACGAAAGTGACACGTGGCAGTGTATAGAAGTGACATGTGGCACTACAGACACTGATGTGGCATGGTGACACATGGAAGTATGGATGTTGATGTGGCAGTACAGATCCTGACGTGGCACTGTAAGGATGTTGATGTGGCACTGTATGGATGCTGATGTGGTAGGCTGAGGTGGTAGTATGGATGACACGTGGGAGATGACTGGGTAGGCTGATGTGGTCATACGGATGACACGTGGCAGATGACATTGTCACAGTGACGTGGTTCATTCCAATGGTGAGGTGACACGTGACCCAATTAGGAGGTGCCACGTGGCACCTTCGGGAAGGCCAAATATGGTGTTTCCACCAAATCTAGCGAAGATCCTCTAAATCTAGCAGAATCTTGCTAAAACTGTCTAACTAGCACTAAGTTTGGAAATTGTCACTAAATTTGGCAGACTCTGGTTTATTTTGTCAGGCACAAAAATCGAGAAAAAAAAATTGGCACACAAATCGAGACTGCACGAATCTGACAAGGCACAGAATTGGGATTCGTGCCGAGGGGAGGTCCTGAGTGACTATTCAGAAGCAGGTCGAATTTATACTCAAAAGTTGTAGAATTTCGAGGGGAGACTGAATATGGATTATGTTTCTGCATATGAGTAGCCGAATAGAAAAGTGTCTCCACAACCCGAGATGTTGATCTAAGCATAGTCGAATTTATACTCAAAAGTCTTGGAATTTCCTGTTCCAACCAATGGTGATGTTTGTTTCTATCCAAAAATTGCATATCTGAAAGGTGGTTTCAGGAGCTGTTATGTAAGCCTTTCTTTTGTATTCTTAAAGCATTGAAGATTAATAAGAAGACTTCCCCACTAAGGCAAAGGCCCAGAGATGTAGGCAAACTTGTGTCGAACTTCGTTATCAATCTTGGTGTTATGGTTTGTTGATTTTACTTCTTATATGGTTCCAACATTCTTTCATTAAGCTTCTTCTCTTGATTCCTAAATGGTAAATCAACTCATGCATAAACTTAACCAAAGTCTTTATAAGATCAATTATGGATCATGGATAGAAGAACAATATCTAAGTGAGGGATGGAGGGAGAGTGTACCACTACGATGGGATGGCATTCATGGTGGGAGACTCAAGGGAAAATTCCAGTGTGGGTCTCTCAGGGATATCCTAAGAAATGTGTGTTTCAAGAGAGGATTGATCATTTGGTTCTCCATGATAAATGCCCAAGAGTGATGGGTCCCGAAATATGCCTAGACCTATCTCTACGACTGGTGAGACTTCTGAATGTGACCCAATGAGGGGAATGATATTGTCCAAATCTAGGGAAGAGCGAGGTTTGTAATGTGTAAGTTGATCAATTGTGACAATCTTCCCATTGTGGGCGGAATCAAGGTGTGAAACACTGATGAAGTGACGACCTTCATGGTGTACATATAACAATGACCAAGCAGGATATTATAGTCCAAAGTGGCATTGATGACCTCGATATCGATTAAGATTTTTTTACCTACTAGTTCAATTGGAATGTCTTGAAGAAGCCCTTTGAGTTGAGATGGACGAATCATATGCTCGAACAGTGATAGCAGAAGGGGTAAGTTCGAGGGATCCTAGATTTTTCCAAACCTATTTGGACATTATGTAGGTGGTGGCACTTTTATCTACAATGCATCGATGAATGGTGATGTTTCAAATTGTGACGGGTATTTGGAAAGCCACTAGCGAAGGGAGTCGAGGTTGTGAGTTGTCTAAGTTGAAAGTGATGAGGCATGAGTCTAAAGGGTCCACAACCCCTAATTATGTAGATAGCAATGCTTTCTGTTGTGAAGGGAAGGTGTGTAAAACCTCTAGAACTCACATGGTCATAGGGATTAGGCCAAATCATCAATGAGGCTATAGTTGTGGGCTACTCGAGCGTATGTGTTATGAGTAGTGCATTGCAGAGGTACACGTGGGACCTTTGGGGTGGGGTAGATTGTTGATTATAAATGCATGAAGGAATCTGGGACCCCCGAACCCCATGCCACACAAGGAGTTCCTTTGATTCTTCAAAAATTCCCTCAACCCTTAACAATGTTGCATAACCCATTCCCCTAGCAAGCACGATAGCAATGCAAAAATACATTGGTCCCCTCCTCAACAATTGGGTCAGTACCCTAACACAGGACAAGGACAAGTGGGTAACACTGCAACTCGTAATATCCTTCTCACATATAAGGATTACATCCTTCTCCAAACTCGCATCCATCAATACAGCATGCCTCTTGACTCCATTCTGACCACATCAGATACACCTCCACTACCCCCAAGTCCCCTGTTGATTATCCCATGCCCCAGTAGTGTCACCATTGGGACAATCACAAGTTGGGTTCAACTTTGTCCAACCTTCACCCATTCAATAAGTTCAAGCTTTTGAGCAACTGAATACAATTAACCCTACCACACTGCATAACAACAATAAGAAGAAATGGAAGAACAAATCCAAGATTAACCAGGGACAAGTGGGTAACCCTCAACCGCGACGCCCACAAGCTAGGGGCCATCCTAACACAGGTAATCAAAACCCGAATCCTGGTACCACCAATTCCCAACCACGACAGGGAAAGAACAACAAACTTTTCACTAATTTCCCTTGTGCATTGTGTGGGGAGTATGACCACTATACTCACCACTTCCCCTGCATGGCATCACATTAGGCTATGGGGGCCCAAGAAAGGGATAGTACATATTTCTCAGCTGGGGAGGTATGTATGGGGGATAGGATGTAGAATGCCCTTCATTACAATGTGGGTTATATGAAGGTCCTTGGATTTATCTTGGAATCAAAATACTTTGTTGGGGTGTGGGATTCATCATTTGTGGAGGGTTCTACCCCCCAACATGTGGAGGGGGGTGTCGAAAATGTGGGAGCAGTTGGGTAAGGTGTACCCATAGAAGTAGGATAGTATGGAGCTCCTCCATAGTGATTTGGTCCCATACAAAGGTGCAATCGTACAATAAGGGTTGAGATAGGTCATGGCTCCAATGAGACCATCTGCATAGTGGGATTTTCTAGGTTTTTCCTAACCAAAAGGGAGAGGTTGTGGAGCATTAGAGAGCACCGTGTAGAGATACCTTGACTGAAAATAAATCAATTCGAAGTGTTAGGCCTTGGTGATGGCTTCTTCTTCAATTTGTGGCATTGTGGTAACTACATTTTTGGCAATAAGTGGTACCAAAGATTTGAGGAACTAATCTAGGCGTAACTCTAGAGTGGTTTCAATTTTACATAGGCCTCGATGTCGATGCCATTCATGGATGTGATCCGTGATGTGGGTAGAAGTAGTCTAATAGAAATCCGATAGGATTTCTAAGCCTATGTCACGACATGCTAGAATATGAAAGAAGGCTAAGAAATCCTTGGCTATAGAAGTGAAGGTCACATGGGACCCTGAGATTTCATCCACATACCATTTCACAAATTGACCAGTTAAGGTTCTTTGATATAGTTGTAAGTGAAAAGAATCATCATTGATGTTATTAGAGGATCACCGAAGGTGAAAAGTTATGACATGGTTAATGGGATCTTCACCTGATTTTCCCTCAAACTTAGGAATATCCAATGGAAGTTTGGTGGACATATTTTTCCAAGCGGTATTGTGTAAAAATGGATCATCGGTAAGTCTCGCCAAATCTGGTAGATTTAACGAAGCCAAATATGGCAGGTGTTGTGGTCTTTCCATGGTGTGTGATGGGTGACTATGAATGCCAATTAATGTGGAACCAAGCAAGGTAGAACTGATGATCGTTTCTCTCACAGGTGAGTAAGGAGGTGGTATTGGGGAACCATGAACACATCCCAATATTGGGGGGAGGCCTTGAAAGCATCTAAAACAACAAAGGTTTAGTGGATCCCCTATGATTCCATACGAGCAACTGAGTGTGTGACAATGGTAAATTTGAGAAAAATAAATAACAAGTGCTTTGGTAAAATTGATATGGCCTACTTTAACCCAAATTTAACAATTGCATACGTTTTCATAAATAAATGAACATAACACACATGTATATAGCAACTATAAAGTAAAATGTTGGTTAGGTAGGTTGGAATTTTCTTCATGTGGGGGAATGATAAACAAAAAATGCACGTGTCCTATACATGTATCATCCTTCCTCTCAAATGTCATTGGGCCTTCCAAGAGAGCTCAAAGGTGGGGTCTAAAGCCACCGACCAAGAACTAGTGAAGTTATGGAAAATCAATTATAATAAGGGGTAAAGGAGGCATATCCCAAAAGAACTGGAAATATTTGCCAATAGCCACACAAAATCTTATTTAGGTGCAATTGCAACCCACAACCGCCACCTTTATAGATAATCCTTGTTTTTTTCCACTAAGTTACCTCGTTCAAGTGCAACAAGGGTCTATCCGCCTAAGAAATTGGTCACATGTCAGGCAACCTCACAAGAACTGGGCATCTCAAGATGGCACACACCGAACAACTGAACCTTGGCACTCACCCCTTCACATGTATCTCCCTTCCATATTGCATAAGAACACTTGAATTGGAGGATTTCAAGTTCTCTAAATAGTCAACCACTAAGTTTTCAAAGAATGAAAAAGAGATAGCGGGAGGTTGTTTGGATACCTTCCCCCGAAATCCTAACTTAGACTAAAATATTTTTTTGTGACCTCTTATAGAGGATTTAAGTGAGTTCTTAGGGTTGTGTTTTAATTTGTTTTTGAGATTGGGCTCATGAACCAACCTTGTTGCTTAAAGGTGTGAAACGGGGTCTATTCAAGACATGTAAGTCTCTTCTAATTCTCTGAGATCACATATGGGCATAGGGAGAAGAGCATCATGAGACTCAAATGAACCTGTGAACACCTATGGATGTGTGAAAGTGTTGTGTGCAAGAAGTGTATGTGAACAAAAGAAGTGATTATGTTTGTAGCATGTGGATGTTGTGGGGTCCTTTACTATTTATTGCAACCACAAATTTGTACAATCCTTGCAAAATTGGAAAACCGATACCTAGGTTGTAAAAGATGTGGACATGTGGGGTCCTTACTAATCCTCTAAACCGCCTAAGTTTTTTTCTTGCGAGAATGAAACTATACTAGATTGCATGATGATGTGGACATTTGGGGTCCTTACAATAGTTTAATTCCTATCTTGTAAAGAAAACTATGAGGTGTCGAGATGGTTATGGCCTCACCTAATGATTGATGTGATTTGCAAATAGAACAAGCATGGAAACCAAAAGACAAGATGTGCACATGTATGGGGTTCTTACTTCGTATTTTGATTTATGTCCCATGTTTGTTAGATGCAAGGGAGATGGACAAACAACTTATGCAACCCACTCTGATTCACCAAGATCACTCGAGGGAGTGTGACGTGAAGAGCATAATAGGATGCGAGTAAGAAGTTCGCCTAGTCCCAAAAAGAAAATGAAACATAAACTGATTGTTAAAATAACTCTAACTAAGAATTCAAATGCTTAACTAGCCAGTCATGTGGTACGATAATCGAAATTATTTTTTTGTTTTATCCACCCTAATTAAAATATATGAGATAATTAACCTTGCAAGAATGAATTTGAAAGAAGAGATCTCCAAATTTACAAAGTGCAAGAAATTAAAGACTAAACACCAACAAGGGAAGGGGGATCAGAACCACCCTTAACCTAGGAGAAAAGTAGATCAGTGTGGGTTTATGAACAATTTGTGCACTGACCAATGCTAACAACGCATAACTTGAAAGGAATTACAATGCTAATGGTGCACCTTAGTGTGATTGTTTCTGCATAAGTCATGTGGGTCTTGCAAAACGACATAAAATATAGAACTTGGTGATTTCCAGAGTGTTGAGGGCCTAAATGCCCAAAGTGGACGTCCAAAAAAACCAAATGGATGATCTACAAAACTAGAGAGGTGAGAAATATGGTGCTATCTTCCTACAAAGGGATAATTGAAGTTTAGAACCCTGGTGGAGTCGCCATTTGTTTCAGGCTAAATAATGCACATGTGTGCAAAAATAATAGTCCAAATGTCATCGTAGGGCATTAGTGACACAACAGGTTGATTAATAGTTGAGCATGCATGGTAAAAAAATGTAAACACATGCAACCAAATGCATGAACCAATGCATAAGTAGTAAATACATGGAAAAATTTAAAACACAAGGAATTGTTACCAATCGGCTAGATCTTCGATTGAGAACACCACAGAGGCAGTGAAAGTACAAATGGTCTCTCTTCTTCCTACTTGGGAAGGTCATTTTCCTTCCCAACACAAACTACTTCTTCTGAACCAATGAAATTATCTCTCGAGTGGAAAGAATCTCAATTCCTTTGACAGTGCAAGCTATGGAATGATAGATGAAATTGGGAGTGAGCAGTGGATGCTTTGATTCACAATTATGCAACATAACTCTACATCGTTCGTCTTGTGTGTAATGCATAACCCAAACTCCATTAAATAGCCTCCTCCTAGCCTTTAATATAACTTGTTTTGCGTGTGAATGGGGATCATCTTAAGTGGTGGAGTAGTCCCCAAGTTAGGTCAAAGTGAATTTGCAGGGTCGGCTTTGTGACCAGTGAGATGTGAGTGGAGGTCAGCACCATGAGTGTGCCCGCTCTATTCGAGAAATTGTGTTGTCGCACGGATGGCGTGATCCTTGCTTTGATGCCCACACTGATGTGTTATAAGCGCAAATTCTTTTATGTAAAGTCTTGCTTATTGTGCTGATGGTGCAAAATATATTTTAGGAAGTTGTGCTGGTCATTGTGGTTGTCCTTCCTGAATTTCTTGATGTTGTTGAGTGAGTTTTATCAACACTTGCGAGTATGCATTTTTAATGTATTGAATTGTTGACTTCTTCGACGATCACATGTATTACTTAGTGAGCATTTTTCAAGTGATAACATAAGTAAATAACAATCTTTGGAATTTATGAATGAAACATGTTATCCCTAAAAATCACATTACATAAATACTAAATCCATAATATTATACAAAACAACTTTGATGATATGTAGGAGGTTGCCACTAACACCACAATACCTCTCCTCTCACCATTAGCTAGTTATTTTCTAGCTAAGGGGAGGAATCCCTAAATATTGTTTCTAATCTAGGGCTTTAAGATAAAAGAAAAGCCAAGATCAAAGAAGTGGTAAGCTAAAGGTTTAAATTTTAAATAACAAGTTGGGTTTTAGATGATTAGTGTCCAACCATTGGATCATGAAGTCTTTATGAAATAGTAGAGGTATGAAGATGACAATGAAGAAGCATGGTATGGAAAATATGAATCCCATTAAAAAAAAAAGAAAAATTCAATATAAATTATCAAATAAATCATTCTTATCTAAAAGATTGATTTTCTTGTACAATCATCCATTTATAGTAAAGTGGTGCACCCAATCCATTAGAGAGATTAAAAACCATAATTTTGTGTGCAAAATAAGATGACCATGACTCATTCTAATGAGTTTCAAATCACAAAGGCCAATGAGCGACAACAAATAGTCACAATATTAAACTTTTCATCTGAAACTATCAAAGAAATTACACATCAAAGATAGAAGCAAACTTTGTTATTAACTTAAAATTGCACCATTAATACAATGTTTTGCTTTATATATGTGAGAGAGGACAAAGACACTACCACCATTCATTTTTTCCTCTTGATCCTTAAAAGATAGTACATTAAGTCTTAGAGAGTCCAACAATCCCTTTTTTGTTCTTGGTTCTTAGCTTAAATAAAGAAAATACGAAGTGATCCCGTTTGACTAATTCAAAGAAAACCTTTCTATTTACAAGGAAATCATCATTACACAAAAGATCGTATGTGACAAATTCATAGATTATCTCTTGATTATTATAACCTCAACTTGTAACAACAACCAAATCTCTTGGGCTTCAACCTTCATTTGATAAAGTCAATGTTGTTTAAAGGCCAAATAATTAAAATAGTGTGAACACTCTTTCAACATAGTAAATTTAATATTATTTTTAGGTGGGCCTCTTGATTTTTTGACATAATTAAATATGATCAAGCCAACATCCTCATCTAACTTGGGTGTGTTAAGAATAGTATTTTTCTTTATGAACCATGAGTATTCCTCATTAATGGTACAATAAAACTTGACAAACAACCTTGGGGCAGCCCCATGAGCTTCAATAATAGCATATCCCCTTCCTTGATGTTATTGAAATAGTCTGCCAACCAACAAATGAGAAAATATGCATCAAATTAGGCTTTCATTTAAGCCTTGCATCCTCTGAACACATGGTATGTCATGGTTGGTCTTGTTTTTGTGGAGACCCATTCCAAAATTTGCATGGTTCATGCCCTTCACAATAGGATTAGACTCATAAAAAATGTCTAATAAAAGTATAAGATATAACCATTGAAACTTGAGCTATAATTGTTGTTGAATCATGCTCAAACCAAATCTCAATTGTTGGATTTTCTCTTTGGTAATGTATACCACATTAACCATATGAATTAGATCTTTGGATTTTATATTGAAAACAAATTGTGCATTGTATTAAAGTGATAAGCAAAGGATATATTACCCTCATCTCTAACATATCACATGTGATTCTCTTAAAGAGAAAGTATCATGCCTATGTCCAATGATCCTAAAGCATGTGTTTAACTAATCATATTTGACACCTTAAATGCATGGTCCTTGTGTAAATCGTTCATTGGCCAATCCATCATGTGTCATGTCATCAATGCCTAATTAATCAACATTTGTCAACATGTTAAACCACCCAGAATACACATGTCCATCTGTTGGCCCTGCTAGATAAGTCTGAGGTCAAATATTAGATCCTTTTATCACCTTAATTTTTCTCACTTGCGACATTTCAGTGATTGTACCAAAAAACATCACCAATTCATATATAAATTGCACAGTGCATCATGTAAAATCAACCCATGGATATTTTTAACCCCACTAAGCAAGGTTTAAACCTCAGTTTATTGCTTCTAGGGTCACATAGCCAATGTTTTATTACTCACAATTATCATGTAAAAAATCCTTAAAAAGTCATGCGACCCCTGTAAATTTGGAATTTCAACAACTCCATAGTACATTAATTCCTAAGGTCACGTTGAAACGATGTAGGGGTCACATACATAGCTTATTTGAACTCTCATCTTATGAATGCTTAGTTATTTTCCTCCTCAAATGGTCTCATCAAGCAATTGGGCTCCCGTGATTGAATGGTGAGCATTTACATGGGAGCTAGTTCACTGTGGAGTTCCAAATCTACATATAAAAAGAAGACATGGGTATGTAGTATGGAGGAAGAATTCAATACAAAGTTATGATGAAGGAATGAGATTGGAATCATCATTTCCATTTTCTTATTTCTTGCATTCTTGCCCTCTTTCTTGCTTGATTTCCCTCCAAAGTGGCCATCCACAAGGGGACATGTTGCCCACATTTAACAGAGATAGAAATTGAGCATACAAGGAGGATTAAGGACCCCGCCAAGGAGATGTTTGGATCTCACTTAATACCAACAAATATTATTAGGTGATATATTTCATGTTTTATTAACTTAGCATTGGATAATAAATTGAGAATTTTTTCTTCCCCCCAAAATCTGCAATTTGAATGGTATTTTGTTCTTAAATTCATGGTTTAATGACGTTGATTATTTGATTATTCTTATAGGTTGATGTATTTACTCCTATGCTTATCGTACATCCTTTCATTTTTGTTGTTGTTAGGTTAGCAACCTATTGAGCCAACAACAACCCCCCATACTATTTTTTACTTCACCATCTGATGGAGGCAAAATAGCATGGGGCCCCTCCTTTTATCTTGGATATTTGAACCTTCGTGGACTTTTTTATCCATTGTTTTCCTTCACTTTGAATTTTTTTCTTGTTGAGCTTGTCCCAATTACTTTCCTTTGAAACTCACTAGGCTCTTCAAAGACATGATTTGATCTTTTCCTTAGCCTCTAAGAAAGTTGTTTTGACACTCGGAAATTTTCCAGAATTTGTACAAAATCTTCCTTTCACATCTTCAAAAAGTTTGCCTCTCTGTGTCATAGTACATATTGCACATAAAGTTAATTTTCTGCAACACAACACGTATCACATATGATTTCATTTTATCTATGACACAACATGTATCACATCATCCTAAACTTGTCTTTATTGTAGAAAATAAAATTTTACTCACGCAATGTATCGCATTGCCCAAAAGTTTCCATGTTTGTGTCGTGTCACACCAAATTTTTTTTTCATGCGAAACGTAGCGCCACCCAAAAATTTTCATCTTTGTGAAACGTTGCATCATCCAAAATTTCCCTCTTTGTAGTTTGTCACACCAAAGTCTATGTTCATGCAAAACATTGTGTCGCATTAAAGTTTACATTCATGCGATATTCTCCCTTTTTCGCATCACACCAAACTTTATTTTTGTGCGATACATCACATCGCATGATCCAGGTGGATATCGGTGGCCACCCACCTTTTCCGACTGGCTCAAAACAGTTTTCTGGCAATTTTGGCAATTTACTATTTTTAGCAGGTTTTAACTTCCAGGGCCATTTTGAGGGCCTAAATGAAGGTTTTTTGAGATC
>ML785371.1:14986-28862 GCA_009831015.1 Picea engelmannii | reverse complement strand
CCCAAAATGAATCTCCTCGACGATACCTTTCCAACGAGCTATCACACGCCTAAAACGGAGATCGTATGCAAAAGTTACGACCCCGGGAAGTTGATGTACTAACTTACCCAAACGGGGCCCACATGACTTTTGACGCTTCATCTGCTAGGGTTAGGTTTTTGGATGTATATGACTTTTGGCATTCTCATCTATTGTAAAAAGGCCTCTAGAGCCTCATTGTAATCATCTTCTCACGGATGCGAGTAGCAACCACATCTCTTCTCAGAGATAAGCTACCAACGCCTTAGCTGGTTTATTTACATTCTGTCTGTAAGCATATTTTAGTCATTTGTTATTAATGAAATGAAGTCTTATTTCCGCTGCATCTCTGCGTTTATGTGTATTTCTGTATTTCATTGTGTTCCTACATAAATCCGGATCATCGCAACAAATATTATTTTCCTGCAAAACAACAAAATTCCTTATATTTTCAATCTCCAAGACTGCACCTTTTTATAATTTTGCAGCCAAAACTAAATGAGGTGAAATAAACAAGGTTTGAAATGCACATCACACCAAAAGTGAAGAGAGGTGTGACACATGGATTTCCACACAGAAAGTTAGCATGGATGCGACATGTCACAATAAAGTTTGCTTTGTTGTGATACATAATGTTTCAGAGACATGTGGCACCTAATTCTTGTTTTTGTGTGATACATGAAAATCTACAACCATGTCACACTAAAATTTCAATAGGATGAGACACATGAAAAAACATTTCCCATGTAAAATTAAAATGGGTGCGACACGGGGATTTTGTGAGTGATTCCTTAGCTCCCTCATTTGTTTGACATTTCAAAAATTACAGGTCAAAACACTAAAAAATCCACCTTCGTGGACATATTGGATCCATCACAAGCTTGGGTCTTGACTGTGCCAAGATTTATAGTGTCTCTTGGGTATAAGCATTCATGTATGGAATCAAGCTTCTTTGAAGTGACTAACATTCTTAGGCTCTCACCTCATGAGCACTATGGGTGGTGATATTTACACACGGGATATTGAATCAGGGAGTTGCCTCATTTTAAACTCTTTCCCTTATAATATTTAGAATATTTTAGAGTTATTATTTTAAATATAAAGAAAAATTAGTAATGTCATTGTTCTCATGTGTGCAAATTCAAAGGACTTGAAAGAAAGAAGCAAAAGTTAGCCAGAGAATGAGGGCTAGGTTTCTCAACAATGCATCTGTGTGTGTAGACCAGGGGAGATCTACATGTCAACCACAAACAAATATGCTTTCGACATAAATGTGAGTAACAACATCATTGGAAGATAAAAAAGATCCCATTGAATTGATGTGCATGTTATCATAAGCCTTCAAACTTATATATCAAGACTTTTGGGTTGCAAATTTTTACCAATCAAGCTAAAATGGCAAAAGATAAAGTGCACATTTAAAGCAAGGCATGGACTATGCTAATATGCAAGTTCCAAGCAAAGAAGAAAGAAGAGAGGAGACATATGGTGTGCAAATATTGTATGAGGCAAACTAATGCCAACAGAGACATATTAGCTTTTAAGTACCAAAGGTCAAAATTTTGGGTGTAAGTGTACACCAATGTAGAAAATTGTAATTCATTTATATTTTTATTGTGAGTATGTCTTCATCATCATCCTGTTTGGGATGAGACGAGAGTCAAGAAGGATGGATGACCACAATGCTGTAATATTTTTTTAACATTGACAATTATATTTCTATTATAAAGGTGGCTGCAATAGAGATGACTTAACAGATATTACAAAATTTCCAAAGATAAGAAGAACCTCTTTAAAGGAGGAGAGAATTCCATCTTCTCATGCTCTGATAGCTCTGGTTTAGCTCTGGTTTTTGGAAAAAAAACCAACCTTTTTCGAATGATATATTCAAACAAAAGAGGAGTTTAACAAAAAGATTACTTTACTTAACATTGAGCATGTTCTTAGTTGAGCTTTAATGTGGTGTGCACCAGGTTCTCAGCGCTGGCGCTCCAAACTTGTTGGGGATGAAAGTCCTGATTGACTTCATACGAGGCTTGGGATCCCTTGGAGGAAGCTGGGATTTGTTATATGGAGAAATGATGTTGCTTTGTCTCTCTAATTTCCTGGCGGTTCAACCAAATTTGGCGAGCGTGCATGTTCACCGCTTTCAGAATGATTTCCATTTCTTGATTATGTTTCTGCTCGTTTTCCTGAATTTTCTGCGTCAACTGGGCGTTTACTTCTCTCAGAGCTTCCAATTCGTGGCGTTGAGCCCGCAAACTGTCCTGAATTTTCTGCGTCAACTGGGCGTTTACTTCTCTCAGAGCTTCCTATTCGTGGCGTTGAGTCCGCAAACTGTCCTTTAGCTTTGACATTTCACAGGAAGAGCAATAGCATGGAGGATTGTTGTGCCTCCACATGGTGGCGAAGGAGGTCGCCTGTTAGACAGCAGGCAGAGACACATTGGTTCTGATCCCTTGCCGGTTGTCGAGAAAAAGGTCACCAAGTGTGAATCCATGTTAAGCTGCACAAGTAAATTGGTTCGCAAGGTCAGGGAGAATGAAAGAGTTAATAGGGTGGAATTAAGCTTTTCGGTCTTGGTTAAACGTTTTTTTGGGTTATTGTGTATGAATTTGGTGATTTAAATTTGGATAAAATCGCTATTTTCTGTTATTTAAATTGCATTTTTGAATATATAAATAGATTCAGTGTGAAAACAAACTTTGAAGACATTTTGATTAACCATTCAAATTTGCAAATCCAATCTTCAAATTTGCAAATCCAATCATTCATCACCAGATTTCAAACAAAATCAAACAAAAAAAATTACAAAAAACTACCAAAAAATAAAACGTTTAAAGCACTACTTTCCACAATGCAACTGTAAATGATAACCCAAACTATGTTTAATAACCAACATGAGAGCCATAGAGAGCATGCACCAATTGGAGGATGGGGCTTGTCGGGGGCAACGGATGTGGGATAGGTGTCCATGACATGACGCATGCATGTATTTCAATAATTGATGGGTAAGGTCAACCAAAATTTTCCTAGTACTTGCATTTTCCAATGATAAAAATTGGTGGAATGAGACTTCATTTTCTTTAAGTGCCTTTGCTCTTCCCTTGGCAAGAGAATATGCTCTGCCATTTTGATGGAGGAGGATGTGAAAATACTCAACCATTTCAAGAGAATATGCTTTTGCCATTTTGATGATGGAGGATGTGAAAATATTCAACCATTTTAGAGTTAGCACTTCATATGTCCAATCTTTATATTGAAATAAGCATTATTTTAATCTTAACATTCCATATATTGAGTTATGAATGTAGTGTATTCAATCCCAAAACTTCAAAGAAATCATATAAAATATAGTGCAAAACCCAATCACACAAGAGAAAAAAGAGATAAAACCTTAAAAAATAGAGAGATATGTTCATTTGTCTTTTCAAGGAGCAACATCCAAGAGAAATGCTCCAAATACAATAATAAGTATTGATAAAACATTACATAACCTTATACTCAATATATAGCTATCCATAAAGAATCTTCATTACCTATGGGCCCCATATAATGAGGGTTGACCAAATAATTTGGGTCTTATTAATAAAAATGACTATTTTTATAATGAGTGACTATTAACTAATTATTTAATTGACGTTATTCAAGGAAGGTGGCCTCATACATTAATAAAGTATCTAAGTAAGGGAGTTAGGGTAGGACCCCAACACACCTTTTCCCTTCAAAAGCATCATTGTCCTCAAGGTTGAAGGTGCAAAAATTGTTGTAGAATCAATGTAAGTTTCCATGTGACATCTTTTGGTTGCATAACTTTCCATTGGATCAATACTTCATTGATCTTGCATTGGCACAATTGGTGCTCTCTGGTATCCAATACTGCTTTTGGATGGAGCCAAATGGAACCTTCTTCATTAAGTTCTGGTGGGTTGGTTTGCACTTTACAATTAGATCCCACAACCTTCTTCAAATAGGACACATGAAAGACTAGATGAATATTGGAGTGGGTTGGGAGAGCTAGCTTGAAGGTGACCTAACCAATGTGTTGTATAATCTAATAGGGACCATAGAACTTGGGAGATAACTTATGGGGGAATTTATCATTGAGTGACGTTAGTTTATAAGGTTGCAAGTGAAGAAACACTTGATCTCCTCCGTTAAAAGAACATTTAGATCTATGCTGGTAAACTTGTTGTTTCATTTGATTTTGCACCATAACCAAGTTGTCCTTGAGGATATGGATAATGACTTCTCTAATGTGAAGTGTTCTATCTATTTCATGAACTTTTGGAGGTGCATGGTACATATGATTCCATAGATAGGGGATTTTGGCCATAAACAACTTCATATGGTGTCATTTTGGTGGCTCTATGATAAGTGGTGTTGTACCACCATTCGGCAAGGGGAAGCCATTATGCCCATTAGTGCAACTTTTCAAAAGAAAAGCATCTCAAATAGGTTTCTAGGAATGACCACTTTTGTTTGACCATCAATTTGAGGATGATATGCGGTACTCATATTTAGTTGTCTACCTTGAAGTTTAAATAGCTCCTACCAAAATTTGCTAGTGAATGTGGGGTTCCAATTTGAGACAATGGAAATGGGGATTCCATGTAACTTAAATGTTTGACCCATGAAGGCCTAGGCGACCAAGTTAGGATTGAAAGGATGAGATAGGGCACACAAATGAGTAGCTTTTGAAAGATGGTCATCAACCACAACGATCACTGATTTATTGCCCACTTTTGGGAGTGCCACAATAAAATCCATTGAAATGTCTGTCCAAATTTGCATTGGGATTGGTAGTGGTTGCAATGTCGCTAGTATCTTCATCATCTCTCGCTTGTTTCTTTGGAAAGCATCATGGGATGCTACAAAGTATTGGTTATATGTTTTCATGTTGTCTTAGAAGAACGAACGCTTAATTATTTCATAGGTTTTGTGAAAGCTAGAGTGATTGGCTATCAGTGATGAATGTAGCTCCTCTAAGACTCATTATTTTAGGGTTGAATATTTATCCAAAACAATTTTCCCTTTATACCATGATGTATCTTGTTGCCATGTATAAATTTTAGGTGGGTTGGGATCTACCTAAAGCTATTGGATAAGTTGCCTTAAAGTATTGTTTGCTAGCCATTCCCTATATGCCTCCTTGAGCCATCCTGGACTTGGTAATGATAAGGTAAGGAGTGACCCATCCTCAAATTCTCTAGATAAAGCATCAACCACAACATTCTCTTTACCCTTCTTATATATGATATCATAATCATACCCCAACATCTCGGTGACTCATTTATGTTGCTTAAGTGAATACAACCATTGTTCAAGAAAATAATTCAGATTGTGATGGCCAATCTTGATTTGAAAAATCTTCCTATGAGATATGGGCACCAAGTCTCCATTGCATGAAGGATAACCATCATTTTCTTTTCATATGTGGGTTTTCCCAAATTGTAGTTAGGGAATTGTTTATTGGTGAATACCAAGGGGTGTCCTTATTGCATCAATATTGCACTGAGACCTCTCCTTAAAGTATCACTTTCCAAGAGAAACGTCTTATTAAAGTCAAGTATTGCTAATATTGGAGTAGTGCACATAAAATCCTTTAAATAAGTGAAGGCATGTGCTGCTACCTCACTCCGAACAAAGGCATTCCTTTTAAGGAATGAAGTTAGGGGAGCTGCAATTTTGCCATAACTTTTCACAAATTTCCTGTAGTAGCTTGTAAGTCCTAAGAATCCCCTCACCATCTTCAATGTTTTGAGACGGGGCCATTCTTTCATATTTGCCACTTTCTTGGGATCAACTTGTACTCCATCTCGACTTACAATTTGACCCAAATATTCAATCTTAGGGGCCCCAAAATCACATTTGAAGCGCTTCAAAAATAATTTGTTCTCTCAAGAGTTTTAAGCACTTAATCCAACTGATCTCCCAAGGGAACCATTCCTCGATGGATCTTCTTTGTGTGAAGAATCATTTCAAACATTAGTAGTTTTTTTAAATGATGTTTTTGTTTTACCATTGTGACAAGCATGCATTTCTTCATTATGTGAGGGCACATAACACAAATATTCATCATGCTCCATGTTATTAATCACTTGGGTTAAGGAATCATGATTAGGGGTATTTGTTTTGTCAACTATGTTTAGAACTTGTCCTTGGCCCCATATACAAGGAATAACTCACTTTTATAGCAAGATTGCTTATGGAGAATGTGAACTTTGAAGTTATAAGCAAGTTTATGGAGAATGTGAACTTTAAGTTGGACTTTGAAATTATAAGCAAGAATTGATCAATTATTACTTTTTGTTTGTTAGATTGAGAAAAGCAAAATTCTCTTTGTAAGTAATACTAATAAATTTGAACTTGTGACCTCTTAAAATGAAACACATGTTCTTAACCATTAGATATCACGCAACTCACACTTTAAAACATAGTTGCTCATATTCCTCTTGTTCCAATAATTCATAAGATTTAGTTTTTATAGTGATATTTTTATCTTATAACCCACATGAAATTTATTATTGATAAATTTTTAATTTTATGTAACATATTATGTAAGTTTACTGTTATGGGCATATGAGATGAATGTTGCAATCAATTCAAGAGTGCAATGTAGAGAACACTAGATGTACATATGGAAGGGATGTTGCAATCTCTTTAACAATGAGTTGTAGAATACATTGAATTAAAATATATGAAATGGATGTTGCAATGTCTTTAACATTGAGTTGTAAAGTATATCTCACTTCTTTAAATATATCTCATTTTTTAAATGTAATAAATTGATTTTATTTAAGTAAAATAAACTAAAATTTTCAATTAATTAAACAAAATTATATTACACTTTTACTATGCAAAAATTAATCAACACGGTGGAAATAATGGTTTTGTTTATAATTCCGCTCAGATTATGATTTAACTCGTAGTTCCACCTCGTCCCAAAGGGTTTCGAAGCTTTCCAAATCCACCCGGATCTAAAATACTTCGAAATGCAAACACCAAAATTCAAACCTGTGTCGGTTTTGATAAAGTCTACCTCTCTACTGTGCAGTTGCCAGTCGGCCTTTATGTGGTCTAATCTTGTTATTTTTTCCATTGTTTTAAAGCCGGCCGATTCCTTTTCTATTCGAATTTGAATTGACTCACGGAAAGATTGAAAATCATGAACGGAAGTGCGAGCGTGGGAAGGCGTGAAGCAGCGGCTCTATCGAGGCCAATTCAATTCAATTCAGTCTGCCCAGTCCTCTGTCATCATCATAATCATCTGCTGATCTTCTTTTGCATTTGACAAACCATTTTCTGGAAGCTTGACGGAAAGATTCTTATTCTCCCCACGCATTTATTTATCCCGTGCCCTTGTACTTATATGCTTTAAATATTTATGTAAACTCGAGCGAAACGACCCTGCAGTGTGCAGTCTTTTCGAATTTCCTAGGGTTTTCCGCCACAGGCGGGAAGATCAAACAATGGAATCGGAAGGCTGATTGTTCAAATTTCAGTTCATTGTCAATGTCCTCTTTCTTTCTTTGGGAATCGGAGCTTCCTCAGATGGGTAATTAGTGACCGCTGTTCCTGTAAGTACCCACCGTATTTCCTTTTAATATGTATGGCCTCTGTATTCAGGCCTGTAATGGAATGCATTGTTTTTAATCATTTCGTAGTCAATCAACAAAGCAACTTTATAGAAATTTACCCTTTAATGTATTTGCTGTAGGAATTGGCCTTGAATGGGTTCCGTGAAATGGGGCCATCTTGGTTTTATTTCAAAGTTTCAGCATAGTAATCTAAAACTAACGGGACTTTCTTTTACTCGTGGTCTGAAAAACCTATATAGGTTTAGTCGGTGTATACAGAATATATGCAGTGTTGGTGGCTTGGAAGAGTGCTGCTAGTGGAGGGCATGTATGCTTGACTAGGAATATGGTATTTTGGCTGGAGATATCGGTGAATGTAGTAGAGGTGATGAGATAATTTTTACGGGTCTGGGTAATGGGAAATAGGTCCACTGGGCTAAATTCATGGAAAAATTGGGAAAAGGGAAGAAAGAAAACAACTTAAGTAGCCAATGGGGACATGATTCAGTGGTGAGGAGAGTGGCATGTCAGGTCACCTACCAAGTTTCAATTCCCTCGTAGGCACAAATAAGTTGTTGGAGACAGGTGCAAGTCCTGGGTGATCGATGGAAGAGTACCCTTTGTTGGAGCAGGTGGTCACTGGCGTGCCCTGCTAGGACCGTCTCGCCCGTGAAAGCTTTATTAGTCATTTTCCTTTTTATGTTTTGGATCTTGAGTTTATAAGACAACCACACTGAGATTATTGGGTTCTTTTTAGCATGGCTTGGGAGATTCACAGCCTTCAACACCTCAAATGTCAAACCAAATTGATAATTGGGACACAGGGAAAACCAGCCGGCGGATCTCTGTCTGTTTTCCTTTTCTGGTCAGCCAGGGAAATTTTACCAGAGTATCCCAAGTCAATTTTATAGTGTGGACAAGCAGTTTTGTGGTCACATCTACTCTTTTTAGCGCATATGCTGGAAGGCATATGTATAACACGATTTATGTTTTCAGGGAACTCTGGTTTTGTGAGTCCCAATGCCTGAGTTGATGCATGCAGCCAGAGAAAGTGGACGGAGAGTGAGCATTGCTAATGGCATGTACAGTAGCTGCCAGAGCTCCCCGTGTCTCACAGAAGGAATATAGACGTTTAAGGCGACCTGTGTGGTTTGTTTCTGGCAAGAGAGCAAGTTGTATGCTATTAAGTTCAGCTAAATTTTTTAAATTTGTAAAGGGCTGCTATTTTGATTATCTTGCACCCTGAATCATTGCTCTGATGACTCCGAGGCTTCGCACATGGAACGAAGAGAAATGCCCCTGCGATCGCGTTTTGATGACGTAACAGAGGCCGAAGCCCCCCTTCCACGCACATGGTATTTTAATCTGCTGGAGCCGCTCCAAGGATGTACAGCGTTATATATTAGTTACCAATGCCCAAAATTACACTTACCAGGGATCTTCTGTCAGTGTTGTCAGATAGCCTTGGATGGGCTGGGGCTGCACCATGTTTCAGAGGAGAGTATTCATGATTGCGATTTAGCTCGCTTCGGGCGCACTTTCCACCATCATGTGCACAGGCCTTCTTGCTCGTTTACCCCCTCCCATTGAGGTTGATTTCTATTTATAATCTCTCCTTCCATCCTTTTTTCTCACTCCAATATTGCATAAAAAAAGAACATGTTATTTAATACACGAAGTAATTGATGTGTCGGTTCTTATATGATTTTCCGTGATTCGAATTGGGATAGTTGTGGATAGAAATGGAGCAAATTATAAATCACATCTTCTGAGCTGGGGGGTAGTTCCATTCATAGGCTACGCACACGGACATGAAAAGCGTGCTCTGAGCATGCTCTTAGCCTGCTTTCGTGTATAACAACTACGTGATGGATCTGGGTGCAGCCAGTGCTCTAGCAAAGCTTTCTGACAGCTTTGTACTAATACGTTACAGATTTATGATAGATTGCATTATGCTTTGACAAATTCTCATTCATTGGACTGTCTAATCAACCTCGTTTTCGCAACGTCTTTTTCCATCTATCTTTTCTCTTGTATACTGCAAAATCCAAAAAAGCTAATCTTATCATAGCATGGACAGTTCACAACAGATGTTTGATATGTTACAATCCTTTTGGTTGCAGCAGTGGATTTGTTCATGGCAACTGGATCATGAATCTCTGATAAGGAATATAGAAATCAACTTTTCTTTCCTATATATATATTTCACAACTTCAAGTCTTCTTTACATTCATCTTACATAATTTGACATAAAAGACAATTCATAAATAATTCAAAGAAGGGAGAAAATAACTTGCCACATGTGCCAATTGTAGAATAAAGAAACAACCCACCTAAGCCCTGTTACCACCAACTCTCATGAAGACTGTCACCTAAAAATGTAAAGTACCAACCACCTAGGTGAAGACTCGTGGAACTAAGAGGTAGACCAATATCACCTCACCAACTCTCATATGCACTTTAGGCTATGGTAAAATGGAATCCTAACCAAGGGGGGGCTTCCCTATGGGTTACTAAGCTTAATGTGTATGTAGTATGTAGTGGGAGTATGAGAAAGCTTAGCAACATGAACAAAAAGGAAAAAAATGGAATTGAATTTTATGGCTGGTGATGCAAGAGCATCTCGGTTATCCCGGAGATGACACGGTGAGGGTGGCTGCGGTACGGGATAGAGCTATTATGACAGAGATTGGTTGTTGTAGGATATGAATGATTACACTGTAAGGAGTGATAGCGTCACCACAGATCGGAATAATGCTGCCGAGTTGTGGTAGTACAATAGATGGGGCATTGTTACAGGATGAGCACATTTCTACAAAATGAGAAGAAGTCAAGTGTGTGGAAGGAGAACATGAACTGTTACAGAGGGAAAATACACGTTGATGAAGAGTGTGTTGTTGGAAGGTCGCGTGCAGGTGAAGAGCCACCAAGGAAAGGACAAATCGGAAGCTGGAAGATGAAAGGGCATGAGGAGTCCACTGGGGAAACTGAAGCGAACAATTTATGAAGGAATAAAACATAGCATCGAAGAGCTTGCAAAGATGGCAAGAGGACAGATCAAGCGAGATAGTGAGAGAGATAAGTCGTTGAGGTTGCCATGGTCTTCGGCTTGGCAACCCAAAGGAAATGTAAGCTCATGTATGGCCATGGAGTTGTTGTATTGTAATATGTATGAAATGAATAAACGATATGGTTTTACAGATTTACCCTTGTGTGCATATGGAGGAAATGTTGTGCGATGTTATGTTGTTGACATGAATGGATGCACTTTCAATTCCATTGCTTGAGTAGTTAAATCCCATGAAGGATATCCCTATTGTGATATTGTTGTGTAGGTGGCACGAGTCTGCGGAAGGTCGTGCTGGAATTTGTGATCATTTGTAGGTGAGCGTGGGTCCGAGAGAGATCGTACAATGGACTTATGGTTCTTTGTAGATGGAGTGGCTGAATAGCCTGATATAATATGAGAGACAAATGTGTTTACATTGCTGTAGAAATATTGTGGTTGTGACATTTTAATGACCGTTGATTGATACTAGCGAGGATGAGCGCTCTGGTTCAATGAGCGTTGAGAGTTCTTGTATGAGTGTAGAAGTTCTCTTTGTCCATGAATTGGAGAGATTTGCATATGGGAATGTTCCCTGATTTATATGCTAACCATTGATTTAGAAATGAGCGACACAACTGGAGGGCGTGTTACAGTAGAAAAGCGCGTGGCAGAAGAGGCGTGTTACGACAGAAGATGTGTTACAACAACAGATGTGTTGCAGCAGAAGATGTGTGACAACAAAAGATGTGTTATAGCAGTAGACGTGGTGCAATAGAAGGTGTGTTGCAGCAGAAGACGTGTTACAACAGAGGCGTGTCACAACAGAAGACGTGTTGCAGCATATGCATGTCACAACAAAAAATGTGTTGCAGCAGAGGCGTGTGACAACAAAGGTATGTTGCAGTATGAGGTGTGTTGCAACAGGAGGCGTGTTGCAACAGGAGGCGTGTTGCAGCAGAGGTGTGTTACAACAGAGACGTGTTGCAACAAAGGTGTGTTACAACATAGATGTGTTGCAGTAGAGGCGTGTCACAACAAAAGATGTATTGCAGCTGGAGGCGTGTTGCAGCAGGAGACGCAACAAGTGAATGTGTTATTTTTTTGGTTAATATAGACTGGTATTCTCCAACATTTATTTACTGGTGCTATAGGGAAGCAAACATGGATATGTGATACCCTATGTACAACCCTAGGGGTTGTGGCATGATTGTGTTGACAAATAAGGGAAATGTAGCATTAGGGCACTTGTGTTCCCAGTTATGCACAACTCAAGGAATGTTCTGTTGCATATGTACTCTGATGGCAGGGGGTGGACGCCCACTGCATCGGTTGGGGAATGGAAAACAAAAGGGAGATTAGTGCTATACTTGTGTGGGCAATGGAGTCATAAAGCAACTTCAAAGGGTGGTTCTAAAATGGATTAGGAGATAGCAAGCAATCAATTGATGTGCAGAACTATAAACTTTAACTTGGTTGCTTGATTTACAAATGTAATGGTGGAGAGGGTGGATAAAAGATCCACTACTCAAAACAAACTTCAAAGGTGACCCCTACCGAAGAGTATGTACAAATACACCTAATCACTTGATATAGAGTGTATATGTTTTTATCTTGAAGGTAAATGAGTCATGACAAAAAAGGGAGATAAGAGGGAGGAAACCATTACCCTATCCCTTTAATGAAATTTTCCTTATGGTTCACATCGATAATGAAACCATGACATTAATGAAATTTTTCTTACGGTTCACATTGATAATGATGTTGATCCCTTTTTCTTGAATACCCCCTTTGAATGTTAATAATCGAAAGCACAAGGTTAGAAGACCTTTAGAACAAAACCTTGCTTCCTTCATTTTATTAAAATCTATCTTGATTAATGTTTTAAAACTCAGACTCAGCCTTGAAATTGGTCGATTGTGAACTCAGACTTGGACTCGGACTCGAATTGACTCAGTGTAATGCCTCCCACCTCTTGAAGAAGAGGTTTGGAAGACGTAGTGGTCTAGGTGTCCCCACTAGGCCATAGTTTCACACTGAGGGGAAAGGTCAACAAGTTAAAGGTTATATTTTTAAGTTGACTTAATAAAAAGGGTGAAAAAGGCATTAAAAGATAACTCAACAGAGAAATAGAAGAGCTGGAATTGGAGTTAGGGTTAACTCTAGGAGTTAAGCTAACTCAACAGGAAATTAGAGGAAAAAGTATAAAGAGAAGGCTAGGGTGCACTTCTTGGGCATTCTGGATTTTGGTATTTGCTTGTTATTGCCTTGAGCATACAGTTTGGGGGTTTTGCTGATACAGACCCTTGTGAGCAACTCAGTGGTGAAACATCCACTCACCTTGTTCCACAACTTGGTCTCGGGGATGGAAGACTCCTCCACACCATTCTACCATCATCATCCATCCACCAACAGATTCAGGGAAGTAATAGGGCCGTACTGTTTGTGAGTTTCCAGCAAGGGCACACCATCCACTAGAGAAGAGTTCGATCCAGCTATTCAGGAGGAGTGTTGGGTATTCTATCACTTGGGTTTTACTTGCAGGCACTCCACCATCATTTTGAGGGCTTTTTCAAAGAGTTATCATCACTATTTCTTCAACTACAGTTTGGGACGATTTGGAGGCTAGGAGGACGTCCCATTACTCAATATTTCTCAGATCTAGAGAGATCTACTCAAGATCTGGATCTGAAACTTCTCCCACGGGGTTCCCATAGCCCGATCTATCTTCTTGGAGAGTTTCACATCATTTGGAGGCTTCCTTCTTCAGGGACGAGTTGCCTAGGGTTTCAGCTATTCAGGAGGGCGCAACTCCCTTAGCAGATTCAGTATTTGGAGGGGTTGGCATTGGCAGTTCGGCTTGAGCTTTCAGGAGGGAGATCCTACCATCTTGATCTATCATTGGGTCGAGTTTGGACTTGTTTAGAGTCTTCTTTCAGCAGGGCCGAGTTGTTGAGGGATTCAACCTTCTATTGGAGCGTGGCATTCTTCAGCTGGAGGGTCTAGTGTTCAGATTTGGTTATATTGGTCTTCATTTCTTATTTAGCCTTTGGAGGCTTATTTTGTATCGGCATAGCATTTTGTAGCAACTCATATCTATTGTCTTTCCGGCCATCTGAGGATTGTTCTAGATCGGCTATCTATTGTATTGGTTTCATATTGCTCATAATAAAAGGTCAGATCTTTGCTTGTGCTTCTATATCTTGAATGTATTAGGATCTTCATGTGATGA
>ML785371.1:0-10362 GCA_009831015.1 Picea engelmannii | reverse complement strand
CAAACTATGTTAGCTACATTTTGTATAAATAGAGATCATAAGATCTCATTTTCATAACATAACTCTCCATTGTGAGAAGCTCTTGGAATGAAATTTTCGCTCTCTTTGACTAGTTCTCTCTCTTGTGCTATTGTTTATGGCTATGTCTTGGTTATGGTTGATGGAGATGATGCGCTAGCCTTGGAAGGCTTTCTTCATTGCTTTTTTGGTGGTTAGTCTAGCTTTTATTGCCTTTAAATGCTTGAAGGTGCCATTTATTTCATTGTATTATCATTTGTACAAGTTAAAGGTTCTATTTTCTTGAGCCGAGTAGGGAGTATAAGGGCATAACCCTACTTGTGTTTCCACCATTTTATTGCTAAGGGAATATTGCTTCATAAGGGTTTACTAAGAGGAGTATAATTGCATACACCCTCCTAGTTAAAACCCTAGCTAAGAGAAGCTTGCCTTGGGAAGTAAAAGGGTTTACACCCCCAAGGAAGTAGCCTATCTAGCTTCTTCATATTCTCTTGACTCCATTAACCCTTTCTTAGAGGCACTAGTTATTTACTTATTGCATGGAAGAAATAAATTGTTGCCTTGATAAATGTACAAATTTCAAGTTTTGAAGTTGTCTCTTTTGGATAATGATCTTGATGCCTTGGGGATTCTTCCTCCCTTAGGGCGTCCTCTTTCTCCCACAAATTCTTATTGTTGTAGTAAAACTAACCTACAACCATTAGGGCTGCTTTAAACTCTAACCCTAACCGCTAATATCTCACCAACTAACCCTCTAACTTTACTAGTTTAACCTACTAACCTAGGTGCATCTATTGGGCTAGCTTTTGGCACTTTTTGATGGTCAGATTTGCTGTTGTACTTCATTGAATGCTACATCCATAAGGCTGATATACTGCTGCAGAAATTTACTTTTAAGACAACCATCTTTATTCAGTCTTGAAGTGCTATTTTCAGTCCACATTGGTTACTAGTTTTATTGTTGACATTGCTAACTAATATACACCTTTTACTTGCTGATTTGTATGTAATCTATTGCTGATTTACTACCTTGTATGCTGCTGTATTTCAGGGACAACAAACTTAACTAGCTGATCCATTACTATACTTGGTTGGAAAAATGTCTTTTCTTGTGTCTCGAGCAGGTACAGGTGCATCAACAACTATCTCTTTACTCGGTATCCATTTACCTCTCTTTATTTACCATTATCAACCAATCTATTCTTCCATCACTTGACCTTTCGAAGGACTTCTCCTTACACCTCCCTTCATCCTTCTCATTCTCCCTAGGGTCTCCGAGATCGCCTCCTAGGAGTGACCTTAGTCACCCCCCAAGTGCAGGACCTACATCGAGGTGACATTGGGTGTAGTGTCCCATAGTTGTAGCAAATACTTTTTGTGGTTGGGTCGGGTTTTTCCCAACCTACAACTTGCGCTATAACATGCCCAACCTACAACTTGTGCGATAACAGATCGTATATTCACTTTGTTGCCCCTCAAGGGTAACTACTTCTAGAGATTCTCTCAAGGGGTGTTGTGTTGCTACTTGCATGAACTCTCTTGCTCATATTATCCAAACTCAGACTACTCTTTCAGTTTTCTCCTTCAGACATGTGATCGTGCTAGCTCAGCTATGGTATATCAGTTCTCCTCCCTCATACACCTCAGATGATGTATGCACTAGTAGATGGTACACTTTGTTTTCATGGTACTTTGGTTTGAATTGTCTACTTCACTTGTTGTTCCATCTTCTCATTGTATGGGTTTAATACTTAAACATGGTGCTATCACTTCCGAGCTAGTTGTGAACGTGGTATAGATTGAAATGAGATCTAATAACACTTCTTAATACTAATACTTTTACTTTTTGCCTCGTTATACCATGAGGGGCATAATTATCCTTTTAGAAATGTTGTCAAGTTTTGAGTCAGGTTGTACTACTAAGGATTTGGTCAAGGTAGCATGTTTCACACCCTAACCATATTTCACTTTCCATTTTTCTTCGTTACACTTCCATTCCATTCATAAAAGGTTATTCCCGCTCATGTTTGACTTGTCAGTTGTCACTCAAGAAGGTTTAGTCAAAAAAACCTAAGTCAAAATAGCCAAAAAGGCTAGAATTGAAGAGTAAATAAAAAGTTAAAAGCCAGAAATGATAAAGCTTGAGCTATGCCACCTCTCTATGAGGCCAATGCCTCTAGTCCCATGTTTGTCTATGAATATCTAAAGAAAAAGGGACTTGAATAAATGAAAGAAAGGAAAAGGTAAAGAAAGGGGTAGTAAGAAATGTGTCGAGGAAATGGTAACTCAAAGCTAAAACTTCCTAATAAAGGCTTCTATAGTAAATCCTAGCTTATGAAAGCTAGTCGAACAAGTTCTAAGACCTATGCATCTTCTTACATGACTTTGAGGGTCAACAATTGAAGTTTTCCCCTTCCCTTCGATACGTTATTCATCTACCACCTACTCCTAACTTAGTGACTTGAGAAATACTTTTTGTCTTAGGATATGTCACATGTATAAAGGCTAAGGTTGTCCTCCCATGGTAAAACTTAGACAAATTTTAAAATTAACTTGTGTTATGTTGTTGCTAGAAGAAATCACTCTGTGTTACCCCCTCACTTCTACGGGTAACTAGAGGAGATTTTTTCTCCGTGATCCACATTCCAGACAATAGTTTCGATGATGTCATTCCAGACTCTCCACAGACTGTTGTCCACAAATGTCTTTCATTACATGCTCAACTCAGCTCACTTAGATGACATGGTGCATTTACGTACTTAGGTACACCATTTTGACACTTCATATCGAGTGATAATGTCAATGTTTGGGGCACGAAAATGGTGATCATGGGTTGAATTTGATAATGAATCATGATGCTTTGAATTTATACTTTTTTCCTTCTCTCACCTTGGTGGTCATCATCATCTCCTAGTCAAGAGTTGTCACTCTTGGGAAAATTTGTACTACTGGGGGGCCTTAATGGGGGTAATGTGTCCATATCCTTTACCATGCATAATGTTTTCCATTTATCCTTTCTCTGTTGTCCTTTCTTTTGGGTTGGCTGTTATATGTATCCCAAAAAGTTCCATGCTTCAAAATCCCATGAGAAGAAGGAGCTTGAATGCTCTAGGTTGATGCAACTTTATAAAACAAATGATATAGAAAGAGCATAAGCCCTAATTCAAAATGCATAGCAAAGAAACAAACGATAAAAGCAAAGTWTWAAAAAAACCAAGAAAAAAATGGAGCATGTGCTCTCCCCCCTTGCTAAGAGGCCATCACCCCAAGTCCTATGCAATGAATGCATATCTTAAAGGGACTTAGCAAATCAAAGTCAAAATCCAAAAAAGGTTAAAGCAATAAAGAAGGCAAACTGGGGTTTGGAAAGACATAGTGTCGAGGAAAGGGTACCTCGCCGCCTAAGCACTCCCTCTACAAAGGCGCTCATGATGATGACTATCATACATGGCCTTGCATATCAATGGCAATCCACCCATGAAGTAAACCCCAATCCATACCGCCTATCATTACACATAGCTCTTAATGGGTTTCTCGGGACATGCTTCTTGGTCTACGTACTGGCACACGTAATAGGGGGTAATAATGATCCTCCCATACCCAGACTTGGCAAATTGTATAACTTTGCGAGCTAGTGTGAAGTTTGAAGAGGATACTTTGTGAGATCTGTTTAATGGCTTGTTTATTGACATGACACACTTTATATGTTGTGTTTGGATTGTATACCTTTCCTCCAGTCTTCATGATGCATTGGACCACATGAGCCCCTCATTAGATGATGGATTGCACATAGTCACATGCTTGGTTGACACGTGGATCCTGTTGAAACCTAGGTTTGCACCTATGCTCTTTCCCTCCTTTAGCCTATACATCTGTAAAGTCTAATTTTCTGCTTAGTTTCTTCTCCATGGTTTAATGAGTCAGCTTGAATTGTGTTGAATTTTAATGCTAAGCTCATGCACCTGTGGTTTATTTCAATTTAGCATGTACTTGAACCATAAACAATGCAACAATACCATATACAATAGCTGCAGTAACCAAGATCACAAGAACACATGAGTTTATCCTGGGAAAACCCTTCTCAATCAAGGGAAAAACCCAACAATCCTTTGCTATAGAGTCAGGAGAAGATCCCCCACACCATAAACCCTAGAGCACACAAGAGGGTGCTCCTTGACCTTGAAACTTACGCCTAAGAGAAGTGCGCAATTCAGCCGTACACTTAGCTTGAGAGAATGTTACAATGAAGTGTGAGTGAGTGATCCACAATGGGGATTTACTCTCTTATTTATACAAGACTTAACGCAACAACACGTGTCTCTATTTGCACAATAAGGCCGACTTCTATAACTCAATAATATAATTAATCTTTACACAATATTAATTATCTTTACATGGTGGGGCCGACTTGTACACTTTCCACAATTAGGGTTACACAATAAATCTTACTCTTAGACAATATAACAAGGATCCACACATCCTCTAGTGTTCAGCCACAGGGACGTCACTCTCAACGGATAAACTCAACTAAGTCCATAGGAGTACCATCTAGAGAGCCATCTCAAGTCGACTCAACTAAGTCCATAGGAGTCTGATATGAGACCATCTCAAGTCGTCTCAACTCAGTCCAAAGGAGCACGACAAGAGACCACATGTCATCTCAACTCAGTCTAGAGGAGTATGACACACCCATCACATGGGCTCTCTCACAGATTGTCTCAACTCAGTCCAGAGGAGAACGACCTGGAGAATGTCTCATGAAGCCGCAATCATCAACAAATTGTTCTTACCCTTCTATTGACTTTGCACCATTTTTCTTGCTTTCTTGGAAGGTTATTGCATGTTCTGATTTGGGTTAATAACATATGTCATCTTGATTTATCATTATTGAGCTTATATCAGGGTGACCAAGCCTTTTTAGTGCAGAAAAACACTGATTGCAAGAACAAGCCTGTTCTTGCAAACAATAGCAAAGCGCGTTGTTTTGATTATTTAAACATTCAGAAATTATTTTAAATATTTGAAAATGATTTGTTGGCGCCTACATGCCTATGCATACTCATGTGAACTCAAGTTCACGAAAGTTGTCTCTGGATTCATCATTACACAGTTTGTGTTTAGATCGTGCAAGCTGCACCTTCAATTTTCATCATCGCAACGTTACGGGGAATTAGAATCACAAGTGGCAAATTACATCAGAAAAAAAGTCACGTTCGGTTCGTTGCTTGCAGCAAAGGTGGTTAACACAAAATGGTGTCTCCCCGAGATTGATTGCAATTGAACAGAATAGAGCCACAGGGGCTCGAGCTGTTCGAAGTTGTCTCGGAAATCAATGATCTTTTTGTCAAAGCAAAATGGTACAACTTCACTTGCACGTTCGAGGGATATCATACAGGTGTGGCTCTGTTGTTTGCACAAACGTTCGACGAGTTCCAAACCCAACTCGGGGACACCACATTACATAACATTTCATCGGAGTAGTCGATGCTCTCTCAGTCTACAGGGAAAGGTGGTTTAAGAATGGCAAGTTACCCTCGAAACTTTGCAATAAATTTTTGGTGTCAGAGCACCAGAACCCCGACTGGAGTCAAGGAATTCCCATCACATGGATAAAGGAAGAATGGAAAGGAACCCTCACAACAATCCAGAGATACATCACAACTGAGGGCAGATTTTCGATTGTGCATTGTTACCATCTTCGGTTTCTCATGCACCTGACTAAGTTACTAGGATTCAGATACGGATCCAGATTCGTCGGTTTTTTGAAAAGCTAGGATCCGGATACGGCGGGGAAACGACAAGTACAAACAATATAAATATATTTAATAATTTTATATAAAAATTATAAATTTTATAACATGTAACTAATATATAATCCTTTAAAAATAAATTTTATATAAATTTTATATAAATTTTATAAATTTTTTAACATATAACTAATATATAATCGTAATATGTAATATTTAAATAAAATAATTAACATATTAGATTAGTAATTAATATTAATAGATTAATTTTAATCATATTGGTATCATTAGATTAACAATTAATATGTAATATATTTTAACATGTAATACTTATGTAAAATAATTATTAACGTAATAAATTTAAATTATTAATTAATACTAATCTACTAAATAGTAAACCCTAAATTAATAGATTAATAAATTAATTTTTAAAATGTTAAGATTTAGAGATTAATAATGAATATATTACACTAATAAAAAAACCCTTGTCCCCAGGCACGGGAATTGACGGTAGGTTATGGGGATTTGATAATAGGATTGAGAATATCTCGCACCAAGGTGAGCCGACAGATTGGAAAACCCCGAAAATTGTTAGTAAGACAAATTTGGTAATAAGGTTGAGACTACCCCACGCGCATCGTGAGCCGACAGATTGGAGAGCCCCGAAAAGTGTTACTAAGACTGTCGGTTTAGGGGATTTGATAACACGATTGAGACTACCCCGTGCACACCATGAGTCGGCGGATTGGAGATCCCCGAAAACTGTTACTAAAATAAATTTATTAACATAGATTTCAGGGGCCAAAACACCTCGAGTACAACATGTTGGCATTTCAAAATCAAAGGTAATCGAGTAACAGGCCCAATGGAATTTCAAAATCACGCATTGAAACCGGTTAACAGTGCCATAAACTGGATCCTAGGTGGATCCTGGCGGATCTGGATCCGAATCTGTATCAGATATGGGGATCGACAGATCCAGCCCCCCAACCTCGTGGATCTGGTAACATAGGCACCTGAGCGGGGATACAGAATTAAATTTACCCTTTTATTTACTCAAGAGTTTAACTAAGATGGCCAGAAGGGTTCAAAGTCACCTCGAGTCTGCCCACAAAAGCTTGTATCATCAGGGTTTGATTAAAATCCTGGTGCTATTGGCTTTGGGTGAAATTGAAATTCCTTGGGACTACTTTCTGCAATTTGTGGGTTTACAAGAACAAGAACAACAGCCTGATCCACAGACTGAGGGTGAAAAAGACAAAGACAAGCAAGAAGGGAGGGTTTCCCCTGAACTTGGTAGCTCATCGAAGGCTTCCCAACAAACAACAAATAAGAAAAAGGCCTCCAAAACAAAGGGTACCCCATCAAGAACAAACAAGTCAGTGACCCCAATCAAGGAGGAAACCCCTCGAATGCAGCTGAGATATTCCACTGCAAAACGAAGAGAAAATAAAGGTGACTGAGTTTCTAATATGCAACAACATGCATATGATACCCCATAGGGCTCATTGTCACCCAACCATTCAGAAGACGAACATGTAACTCCCATCATGCAACAGGGTAAAGTGCCTAAAAAAACATGAGAGGGCAAATGAGATCGAAGCAACACAATCCTGAAATTGGAAAAGCAGAATTTATTCCCATGGAAACCTTACTTAAGAAGTCCCTTGAAGCTAAGCAAAACAAAAAAATAAAAGGGAATCAAGGCCCTGGAATGCCTAGTAAGCCCAACGGGAAAACCAGAATTACAAATTAGTTAAGAGTGAATTCCAAAGCACTTTTTAACTCATCATTGAAGGACCCCCAACCAATTGTAATTGAAGATGAATACAGCTCTGGATTTGTCAACATGGAAGAAATGGTAGTCTATACACTGAAGAAAATGACAGCGGATAAAGAAAAAATGAAATTCTGCAGGGGTGAAACTTCAGGAGTGCAATTTGCAGCTGTCAAAACAGAGTACCCTGCAGATTCAAGTTTACAACAAGATGCAGGGGACTTTGGCCTAGATCTCGAGCATGATTTTGATGGCATTTCCCCAAATGCAGGGTTACCCTCCAAGCAATTTCCAGATGACATCAAACTAGAAATCAAGGCCAACATACCAGAAATTCAGGGGTCTACAAAAGAAGCCCATGGCAGAAGGTTTGAAGCAATGCACATGTATGAAATGAGATCCAGAAAAAGCAAAGTGCTAGCTAATCATAATAAATCTGCCATGGATGATGAGTAGAGGTTGAAAGAGAAAGGTAAGAAACAGGTTTTAATTAAACCAAAGGAGGAGGTTGATGAAGCTGTAAAGGACAACCACTAGGTGCAAGCATTAAAACAACAAATCCAGACTTTGCAACAACAAAATCAGGAGTTGGAGAAGCAACATTCTAAGCTGCAAAAGAAGTACCAAAAACTTCAAAGAAAACATCAGAAAACCTGCTTCTTCTTGAAGGAGATAATATGAAGTAGACTACTGTTGTTAAGGAGGAAGAGTCCAAGGATGATGCCAGCTAATCAAGCTATCTCCCAGTTAATCTCCAACTGGAATGCTCGTGGGTACCAATGCATAGTTCTATTCATTCCCATCTGTCATAGTTCTTTTGTTAAGGGTTATTTTACTCTATCATAGACAACAATTGTATTTTGCACTTGTAGAAGTCTAGTTGTTCTAGGTTCGAGACATTATTGTCAAAGCATAATAAGTGGTCATTTTTGTGTGACATGAACCACATTTTTGTTAAGATTAAGTTAAAGTATGTCATGACTGATATTTCCACTAAACACACTCAAGTTAAAGAGGTGTTTCCAAGTTGTAATGAAGGAATGTTACTCCAGTCATTTAGAAAGTCTAGTTGTTATGCAGAGTTAAACTTTAGTTTTGAAAATGGTCGAAACCCGCTGCAACAATGATAAATGGGCAGATTTTGTATTGTTGAAAGGTTCAGTTTTTAGTGAAAGATTCAAGCATCAGAATTGGCTGGACCTGCTTTTATGATTGTAAAGCTCTCTACTTGGTGAATATATATATTGATGACAATTGTGTTTTCTTGCTCAAGTCTCTATGTGTTTTAATCTTATCTTGGATGCAAATTTGTGATGTGTGCAATGTACATTTTCTTTTTCCCTTTTAGCTATTGTTGTAATTCATGTTTTTGCTGACATGCAACATGTTAATCAGCTATTGCTTTAGTAAGAAGATTAGTTATTTTGCAGCCTATTGGATGATTTGCATCTGGATATTTGTTTAGGTCTTAAAATATCATTTTTAGTCCTAATTCTAACACAACAGGTCACTCATTGTTTTGTTTGTTGTTGTTTCCTTTGTTTATCTTTCCATATCCTCACCTGTTCATCAAAATGTATGCCATTAGCTAAGGGGAACCTGCAGTCATATTGTTTAACCAGTCCAACCGGGTTTTTAATCTTGATAAACCTATCCACTAGCTGACCAACAAACCTAATTAATCAAAAAACAAGCCATTCCAAAACTTGAGGTGGCCTAGCTCTGCCCTTTAGCAGTCAGGTGTAGACTTTAGGACCAACAGATCCTTTGGAGGATATTGAGGGGCTACTAGCACACTTTCATGGAGGTCGTCCCCACCACTTGAGAGAGGTTGTTCCACACTTCTAGGATGATGTTGAGCCTTTTGAGGATATGGCTCATGTTGCCGTCCTAATGCACACTTGCAGACATGAGCTAAGTCCTGCTCACTTAGTGTGCCCTCAGAGACACAATGTCTAGGTTCCAAGTCCACACTGTCACCTTGACTGGAACCTCTTCCTTCTAGGCTTACTCCTAGGGAAGCCAAGGGGGGTAGTCCCTAGTACTAAGTAAATTTTAGAGTTAAGTGTTCTAGGAGTTAGTTTTATTTCGTTATAGGCCAAAAGGGGAAAACTAGCCTATGATGACAAGTAGCAATGCAAGTGCAAGTATAATCTAAATGCCAAGTCAGCCCTTTCCCTAAGTCAACTAAAGACTAGTGCCTAAGGTTGGACAATGGGGTCAACTATGTGTGTAAGGGTGGTTTATTACAACAAGTTTACAAGTTGAAAGAATTATGCTACCCACAAACCCCAAGGTTAGAATTGCTTACAAATGATACAAAGTTATACAAAGATTAAACCATATACAAAAGATACAACAAGATATACAATAGACACAAGAAATGTAAGTGTTCACAATTTGCCAAGCATGCCCCAATAGCACTTACTCTATTGGACTGCCTTCATTGGCTACAATCACACAAAGCACTCAAGGATCAAAAGAAGTAATGCCTCCCCAAGTGGGATGCTCAGAACTTCCTTGATCCACACCACAACAATAATTGGTCAATAAGATATTCAAGATAATAATCCAATGTTTCACACCAACATGAAAGACAAAGACATATAGTTGCAAAAGATAGATATAACAATGAAATAATCACAAATTATGTTTGCCTATCGATACATCTACTCCCCCCCCAAACATACACAAGTGATCTATGCAACTAAGTGTAATTTCTTAAAGATTTTAATTTCCCACCCCCTAGACTAGGTGTGTGTCTCAAACTTCTTCCTCCCCCAAATAACTGCCCGGTGCTCAAGATAGTAGGGCTACGAG
>ML785370.1:429577-440748 GCA_009831015.1 Picea engelmannii | reverse complement strand
CTCTTCCTATTAATTCAATAACTGTACATGGAGGTTCTTCACAGACTCTCTGCTCTGTTCTTCTCTTCTCCTTTCCAATGCTGAATGAATATTATCTTTTTTACAATGATACAAGGGAGGGTGTCTATACTCCGTTTTCCCTCTTGAAAGCAAACTGTCTAATCTATAGTTAATTATTCTATCTACTTGCATTAAATTTAAGTAAATGCCTCATCTACCTAAGGACGAGAGCTTATCCGCTCAAGGTCCGTTACATATACAAAGTGCGCTTCATCACATCAGATATTAATGTTTGGCGCAGTCAAGTTCAATGTTCCCAAAATTTGAATGCTGGCGCTCTCCAGCTGTTCCTTNNCCCCCACGCGCTGGCTCGCTTGATTTAGTGAGCGATGCTCCTGCATCAAAGGAACTGAGTCCTACTAAATTCATAACTATGCAACAAGTTTGGACAATATGTTGTTCGTTCAATATGATAATAGGTGGACACGATACAACCATGCATGAATAATATGTCACACTTATAACTGGGATACCTTTCAACACCACAGAATATGCCTAAATCTCCTTGTCAACATCGACACTAGTAGGTGGAGTACTACTATATCGATGTCAACAACCAATAATACCATAAAAAGATAAACGAATGAAAAATTTACTAGTGGAAAAATAGTGGTTGGGATTGGTGAACACAAGTAATTGATACAGCCTAATGACAGAGGTGACAATAAAGAGAAAATGATGTGGAATGTTACTGTAATAAGTTAATAAGGTTTGGCTGTCAAAAAGGTTAAATGATTTTACTATAATGATAAAAACGCCATCCACAGATAAGTAGAGAAAAGATCACTCCATCCACAGGAATACTACAATGATAAAAACGCAGAGCGAATGCCAATCCAACACAAAAAGGAATGAGTTGTTAAAACAAAGCTGTATGGAGGGATGAAGGGCGGATTCACTTGCCATTAACAAAAGGTGAGCAAACAGGCCATAATCACCCTTAATCGATGATTTCTCAGGGTCAAATCTCCATCTGAGATGAAGGCGCCGAGTTTAACTGCCATTACCCAAGAGCAAGCAGAAACAGAATTTGCCAAAAATCAAATTTCAGTAACAAATTTACCCAAGCAAAAATTCCAGAAACAATTTCAAAGTAACTAATTTCATAAACGAAAATGCCAAGGAAGAGTTTTCTTTAGTAACACATTTACAAAAAGGAGTGCCAGAAACAATTTTTTCAGCGTGACGTTACACAGTGAGTTTCTCCGTTCAGGGGATGGAGACGCAATGATAAATACACAAAAAATTCGCCAGGGAAATGAGGAAGGCGCAAGGCTAGATTTTACTCAAAAATTTACACAGTAAAAATTTTACAGCAATGATAAATACACAGAAATTTCGCTGGAGTAAGTAAATAAAAAAAACATTCAATTCAATGGGATCCAACATAGATTGAAGTTAAATTTTCTTTCATCCGGATTACCCAATACACATGCAGATCAAAATCATAAATCCTAATGCATTCTACTCTACAAAATAAAAGAGCGTATTGTTGCCTGATCGCCCGCTTCGAATGATGTCCCACGCTCTGTGCCACTCCCGCTTGTCGACCGTCGAGACCTCACCGGTACCTACCAACCAACTCTAGGGGTACTCTACTTCCCCCTTAGCCCCCCGAGCCGCAAAGGGGCCACACACTATCCAAATGGTATGCCTAGCTCCCAGCTCACCTCGCAAGGCCGAGCTACCACTCCTCTCCGAGTTGGGAAATCCCAACTCCCACAAGTAAATCAGTCAAGTCACTATTCCTGCAGCATAACGTTATGCTAACATCCGATCCCCTTCTTCCTTCTCCTCCCTCTCTTTTATAGAGTTTTTGAACTTCCTTTCCTTCCCTAAATCTTATTTAATTAAAGTTTTAATAAAAAATTCCTAAAAATTCTCCTTCGTACAAGTGTCATCCATCCCCCACGTTTCTCCATTAATTATTTTCTTTAATTAATTAATTGTCTTATTTCCCTCACCTACCTAGAGTTACTTCTAAAATCACTCCTAGGTGTCCCTAGATTCCCTTACATGTTTTAAAGGCTTTCCCTAAAATGAAATTGCTAAATCAGTTCAAAATTAGAAGGTTCTTAAATGCAGATTATTTACTAAGTTGGTTTCCCGCTTTTTACCATGAGTTCCCCTCCTTTCCTCTTTAGGTTACCTCCTTTCCCTAAATTCCTAATTTTTGTATTTCCCTCTTTCCCCTTTTTATTGAGCTAGAAATTACAGTTGTGAAAATTAACCTCTTTTACTTTTATTATTAATTTAGTATCTTTTTAAACTATCAAAAGTTAAAATAATTATTTTCTTCTTTACATTTTATCCACAGATTTTGTTTAATTTCTTACTCCATTCATTTTACCCAAAAATTTATGCAGACCAAAATTATTACTTAAGTGGTTTTTATTTTAAACTTTATTATTTTATTTTTATATAGAAATTTTCTTAAGGGTAGACAAAATTTTACCCCTAGCGAAGTTTTAGAGTTAGAACTTAGATTCTGGACTGGGTGACATTTAATTAGGGAAGTTGTTTTTAAAATTTCTTAATGTGTTAATTATCTTAGGGCCATCTAGGTTCAATCCTCTATCATCATCAACGCAACGTGCCCTTCACGACACACTAGGTGCTCCAAGGGTGCCACTCGCCTCATCTATTTCTTTGTGCGATGTACCCTTTAGGATGCAATACATGCTCCAAGGGTGCCACTCGCCTCTTGACTGATTGGTAGACATCAATAACCCCTGGAGTCAACACTCCACCAAGTGAACTTGTGGGAGAATAAGGGCTTCTAAGGAATAAGGCCCCCGCCTTATTGTGCACCCCTTAGTATCATCATGAGCGACTGTCGCAGTCTACCCTCACGACATCGTGGGTCCTCTCGAATTAGGTAATCATTAACCTACAGTTCGAGCCACGACAAGAGTGCTAGTAGGCTGTGGCAGGGCTGGTGTCCACACCTCTCCCTCAACCTCTTTGGTAGTCGTGTGTGACCCCTTTACTCCATATGTGAGTCTAGTCGGTAAGCTATCGTCAGCCCGCATCATCAACAAATCATGTCAGAACATGTCCACATCATATCATCTAATCAAATGTACTAATATCACAACAAATCAATCAAACTGCAATAACACACTCCCTGACTCAATCCAAAGTCCAAGGGGTTCCATTGATGCCTCTGCATCCTCAATATCCAAAACCCTGCACACTCAGTAAAACTGAGTCAATAGCACCTATCTATGTCAATGTAGTAAAACAACATGTCATCTACCCATGACACATCATAATCAAAGACAAATGTTTTAATATCATAATAATCCGGATCACTTGCGAGCAAGTGTCCTTAAAGAATAAGTTCGCTAAGTGCCCCAGAGCGAGATGTTACAGATTTGTGGGTTGGGTAGGATACCTTACCAAACCAATATGAGAAGGGATGAATTTATAGGTGCTATCGTTCCTAGGAAATCAATGAAAGTGATGCCCATTCCTATTTCCTATCCAATGGTTAGCATATTAGTGAGATTCTTTTGAGATCTTATTGTTTGTTGAGAGTTAGAAAAAAATTCTTTATTGAAATTTATTAGGGAGGCTTATAGGATTACTATTACTGACCTTGTTATTGGAATATATAACCCCTCTCCAGAAAAATCAATTGCTTCTCCTTTCAATAAATTAATTGAAAAAATAATTTCCTCCTTTCAAGCAACTGATTGGACAAATAATTTCCTCTTCACCAAAGCAATCTTTATATGAGAATGCATTAAATATTAATAGGTTCTCGCCATGACATGAATCAAACATTACAAGGTTCTATGGTCTTTTTACAATTAAGTAGAAAATGATGCTTTTGTACAATTTTTCTTTATACCATTTTGTTTTATTCCCTCCCACCCAACTCTCAACTTTGATGAATTTCCCAACTACTAAATGCCTACATGATATACTTATTGCAAAATATTTTCTTTAGAATAACGTCGCAGTCTTAAAATATTTCCATCTTTAATATCATAATAAAAACAAAGAATGTTTTCTCAATCTAGTTCAATAAGAGTCAAACCAAAATATTCCACTAAAGATGAACTGATAAAAACACCATGCACACATGAACATCACCATTTGAAAATTACATCAACTTAAGTTTTTTTCTTCTTTTAGTCTCACCTATACTAACCATAGTTCAATTTTTTTATCAATTAAAAGTGCAATACTTTTAGCCTCACATATACTAACCGTAGTTCAATTTTTTAATCAATTAGAAGTGCAATAATGGATAATTTATTTTACAATTTGATAGGAAGTAATGTACTTCTAAAGAAAAAGTTAAATTTAGGAATCAAGAAAAGACTTACCAAGTTTTCCAAAGAACCTCTAAAGAAAAAGTTAAATTTAGGAATCAAGAAAAGACATACCAAGTTTGACAACTTAATTTGATACATTCACCAAAATCCTTGACTAAAGTCATCATTTTATTCTTGGGATTAGGTCGAACAAGAGCCAAAATAATGGGGAATTTTAATATTCCTTGGTTTTTTTTATGGATGCAGTATATTCTTGTAAGACAAAGAAAGAGAAATAAAAATAGAGCAACTTCAACCTATGTTTGATTATTATTTCACTAAAATGTTTTTACATTATATTTAATATTATATGGAAGTTTGTCTATATAAACAATAAATAAATCAATTTATTATTTTATTCATAATTTTGTTGGTGGTTGCTTATTGGTGAATTTGAACCCATGTTTTTTAATGCCAATGAAAAATATAAACACCTATTGATTGGTCAAATTATGTAGTTGAAGAATGATATATAAAACTAAGAAGAATTAACTCAACATTGGGATTTGATTTCATTTTTGAGAAAATAACAAGTTGTTTGTTCTGTTGCACCTTTCATAGACCAATGTGTCATTTGAATTGATGATTTTGGGTTTTTGTGATTTGAATATGACAACCATTGACTTGATGATATTTGTTTTTCACGATAGAGAGAACATTAGTTCAATAACCCCACCTTTCGCTACTCCCTTTTCTCTTGTACCTCGCACATTGGAATGGTAGTTGAAAGTGTGTTGATTTCTGACTATTTTTGAAGTTTCAACACAACAATTTAGTTGAAATTAAATGTTTGGGTTACTTACAGTAGAAACCACTTCTTATTTCTATCACAATTGCTATGTGCAATAATTTAGTAGAAAGATATCAATATTGAAAAGGAATGAATTTCATATATTTTGATTCAAGATCTAATAGATTTATTTGACTTTTAAAGGAGCAATATCTGATATTGGGATTCTTAATGATGATGATATCAATTTTAGTTTATCGAGATTTAGAAAAATTGCTTGTTTTAGGATTTGATTAATGAAAATATTTATTTTTTCATTACCTTAGCAATACTTGTAATACTAACTTAATCTTCTTATTGTGTTCAATTACCAATACTTCCACCATTGAATATCTATAATTTTCCATCGCATGTGCAAAATTCAAATCCCTATAAGAGTCTGCATCAGCTCGTAGTGGATCAATTTAAGTCTCTTCCAAAGGCAACATGGGTACTGGGAAATTCCTTTGATGAACTCTAATATGAAGAAATAAACTCAATGAAATCAATAGATCTAATGTGAAATGTGAGTCCTCTAATACCCTCAGCTTAATCAAACCCATATTTTTGAAATAAAAGGACCAGTAGAGGGCTAGTCTAGTATGATCCTTGAGCCATGATACCATCTAGTGTGATCCCTAATGCATGCCATGAGAAAGGACCACCTTGTTTTATTGAAGGAAATACCCCAAGGCTTTCAATTCAGATATTGAAGGGTTCCCAAATGCATAATAGCTATGTCATGTAATTAGTTAATATACACGTTATATATGCATTTTTTTAAGTGGAGGATGAAATTTTGTATCTCTCTTTAGGGTTCTCAGTAGTCTCCCCACATGGAACTAGGATTCTTTTGCTTATTTTCATTATAAATATAGAACAACATTGCATGTTATTCAATGGTTCAGTTTTCAAAAGTTACATGGTTTAACATACTCAAATTTGAAATGTCTCTAAATTTTGAACTCTATGTAAATCACTTCACTTCATAACAAAACATTTCAAAGACCCGTTCACACCTTAAGGCACCAAGTCTCAACCTAAGGTAGGGACTTCCTTCCTTGCATCTCCACTTAGGGACTTCCTTCCTTGCATCTCCACTTGTTTTAAGTTTGTATCTTACTTTATTTTCTATATGGATTTTGTTTTCTATATGAATTTCATGTATATATTTGAACCAACCATATCATGATCCCTCACTTAATTTAAATGGTTAAATATACATTGATAAGTTAAGTATATTTTGACAAGTTTGTAAGTTAAAAAAAAAAAGGCTTTTCTCAATGAAAATAATGTTACACCATTAAAGGTCAAGATATTTATGGGATTAAAAGAAATTTGATGATGAGATTTATTTTAAGCTATATGTATTCACATGAATGAGTGTTGGCACCTAAGGTTTTGAAGAAGTTGCATGTAAATCAACATTGTGCACACACCCATGAAGATACATTGTGTGATTCCAAGGTTCAACATTTGCACTAGCTAAAGGAATATTATGCACACAAATCCATTTTTGTACTATGCACAATAAATCAAGAGGAGACCACATGGAGACCAAATCCGAGCATATCTTCGGGAATATTTGTAACTGATTTTGTAGCAACCCGAATGATCATGGGAAAGGTTATGGATGAGTTGTAAAGTTGGTTAGAATTGTCATTCTTCAAGAAAGATATGGGGGATACATGTGGACATGTAAGAGAGTGTGGAGTGCGAAAGAGAGTAGTTGAGTAGATAGTTCATGATTGTAAGGGAGAGAAATAAAACTGGAACAGTTTGAGACTTCCAAGTCCAATTTTGTCATAGTTTTAGATAAGTTTGTAATAGAGATAGAAAATGGGTGCAAATGAAAATAAGGGAGACTAGAGAGCATGGCACAAATCTATTATGAATTTTTATATTAATGAGTTTGAAGTTAATGAATGGAATATGAATTCCTTTCTCTTTTCATTTCTTGTGTTATGGTTTGAACGTATGTCTCTTTACTTTCTTATGTATGGTACTTTGTTACTCAACTATGAATGAATTAATGGATTTATTTATGAGAGGATTCTTGTATGTGTTTTTCCTTCACATCCTACACAAGACCAATGGTCTCTGTGATTTTCATGGTGTCTCGGGTGAGACCTTCTTTGATCCTCAACTGAAGATTGAATATGTTGACGCCTGGGTTGTTTTTGGTAAATCTTCATGAACTCTTGGTATTTAACCCCCCAACAAGTAGAATATGGACAAAAATGATGTTATTAGAATAAATATAATATAATACTAAGTAGAATTTAAGTGAATGTCGAAATAGAAAGAGTAATTTGGAATTGATCAAGATTTTCAATTCCTACATTTAACACAAGAGAAAGACATAATTTTGTGAGAGAGATATGCCTACAACCCAACATTATCAAATGAATACAAAATTATGACAACAATGTTGTAGCGATGCTCATAAGATAGAGTTGTAAGAGTAATGAAAGACCCACATCAAAATTATGACTAATATAATGGAAGAAAGTGTGACTAAAAAATGGAAGAATTCAAGGGAGATAACTTCCACTATGTAATACACCATAGAATAGACAAATAGATGATACTTAAGTATATAAAAAAGGGAAATTCCAAAATTAACTAGCATACCCCCTAAACAGGAAATTGGAATGTTGAAGTAATGAAAGTACATTAAATGAAACCTATAAATAAAACCTACCTAGAAGTAAAGTTAGATATACTTTTATATACTTTTTAGAATGTACAATAAATGAAACCTAATCTATCCCTAAACCATAATCCAAAAAACATATTACAACATAGTATAATACAAATAAAAGTCACATACATGCACCACTCAATCTACACAAGTCACATTTTACAAAACAAAGTTTAAGTCTGGACTATTAGCAACAACATGCATTGATAACCAATCTTATCAGAAAGCCTTGAAAGAGACAAACTAATTAATTTTTGATGTAATAATTTAAATGAATTATGAATCATAATAATCATTCTTATAGAATCTAATGGTATATATTCAAGTTCAATTTATAATATGTCTTCAATTAAATCTTTAACTGTCTTTAACATAGAATTCTATTCTTTGTGTAAAATGATTTCAATAAAATATATAATTCAATTAAAAATAAAATGAATAAATAATGTTATCATTGACTATAATTTGATAAATTTGATAATTATTTATGACCTTGATAATAAATATTTTAATTAATAAAGTATTAACGACGTACAAACAATTTTATATGGTTTCAGTTGTTGTTCCCCATGGGCATTTTGGTAATATTTAATTTTTCCATTAAAAACGTAAAATGTGCATTCAAGGTTAATATCTCTAAAATCATCACAATTCGCAACTTGAATATCTTCACCAAAACAAAAATACATGAAATTAACTTGATGAAAGAAACTCAAGGTATTTCATGGTTCCCAACCTATCTTTGACATTGTTCAGGGTGTCCAAATTGAATTCACATGGAAAAGACACTCAGAGTCAGAATGTCAACAATGAGTAGACATACACTATACCTATCATCGCTATATAAATACAAATATTACATTGAGATATCGATGCACATTAGATCCACAACAACATTTTCAAAAGCCTCAAATTGATGGAAGTGATATTTTTTTATATAACATGAAGAAACTATGCCAAACATATGTTACTCTTTTGAATTGTCAAAACTAAAGTAATGGTTTTTTATAAATTGAAGAAAAAAATAAATATGGATACTATTTTCATCCATTCTACAAGATCCAATGATCTAAGAGAAGCAAACTACTATGCTCTCATGTGCCTACTGCCAAACATGAACTAGAATTCATCAAAAATATCTTCTTGAGAAAGTGAAAGAAACCATGGGAGAGAATTTGGTTCACTGTAATGTAAAGCCCCGAAAGCTAAAGTGAGTGAAAGAATAACAAATGGACATGTGTTTGAAACATGAGGCCAACAAATTAGCCTTAATTGGTGCCACTCTTCTTTACATTTGTTAGAAAACTTCATGCAACTCCCAGTATATGCGCATATACCATTACATGATCGATCATCAAAATATAAGCTGATAAATCTTGTAATGTTTCTCACAAATAGATTTGATTATTTTCTTTTATATTTCATGTGTTGCTACAAATCAATTAGGTCATAAAATGATATTAGATTTGTGCATGAGCAACTCACCCGAGTTCTTTTGTAAATATAGCTCACGATATCAGATGGTAGGTCTCACCTTTTCATCCATGTTATAATATCACAAGAAAATTATATTAAACTTGATTACGAAGCACATAAAAATTTCATTTTACAGGGAAATTATGCAAATATTGATGCATGTGCGTGTTTGTGTGAATAATTGAGTAAAGAATGATTTTTGATTTGAGAGTGAGTAGAGTAGTTATCAAGGTTTTCAAATATAAAGGAGTCTATGATTTTGTTTTCGTAATTGTGAAAAATATTTATAGGTTATGAGCTTGGATGAGGTATTTGGTTTTATGTGGGGGAATTGGAAATTATGCATGAAATGTTACTATTTGGTTGATTTTTGAAGAAAATGGTTATCTAGGGAGTGTTGAGGGTTTAGGATTTGAAGAAGACTGATTTTTTTTTATGTGTTTTGATTATATTTGGAGGGGATTGTTCATGAAAGGGTACATTTCCTCTGTGAACTTTTATTTGTTCAAATTCTATGTTAGCTGATTTGAAAATGATCTCTTACTTGATGTTTCTAGATTTATAATTTTTTTTGGGGCCATTCCAATTTGGAATAAAAGGCTCAAATACATATGTTTTTCTTATTTATATAAAGAAATATTCCATACGTTCCATCTCCATGGGGTCATAAAGAGATTGACCAGAGGAGCGGGAGATGGAGAAAAATATTGTCAACTGGAGACAAATAAAATGAAGTAAGGTTAGTCTGTTTTGGAAACACCTCAAGTCGATTTAGAAACATAATAGAGAAAAGGATGCACGAAGGTGAAAAATGTGTTGACATGGGTGGTGATGGGCATGACTATGCTATGGATGGGGCTGCACTATATCTTGTACATGGTGGGAGTGGTGGAGCAATAAGGCAAACATACGGTGGAGCTAGGAATGTAAATAAATTCAGAGTTATAATGACATCTGAACTCTGTTTAGCTACACCAATGAAGCTACTCAAGTCGATGGCACGATAGGCCAAATCCCAATAGACAACAAAGGAGGCAAAGGAAAGGTGGATAGGTGACATGTTAGGTGGTATTGGACGTCAGGTTTTCAATGGTTGAAAGTTTTTGGGAAAATATATCCCTATATACATGCCTTCAACATAAAAATAAAGAATGTGGGGGGTGGTGAAGAAGTAATAGGGCTTAGGGTTTAGAATAGAAAAAAAAAAAAGGTAGGAAGAATGGATCGAAAGAGAAAAAAAATATTTTTAGTTAAATAAAGAGTTTGTAGGGAAGCGAGGGAAGGACATAAAAGAGATAAAAGAAAAAGCTAACATGATTAAGAAAATAATTTTGAAGGAATGAAATAGAGAGATATTGAGAGAAAGGATAGATTGGCAAGTTTAGAAAAAAAAGTATAAAAAAGGGGAAATTAAGGGAAGGAAGAGGAACACTTGAAAGAGAGAACAAATTCTAAAAAGGATATCCTAGAGAATTTTTTCATAGTATACATATAATCCATGAGCACATAATCCTATTAGTGTGGAAATATACAAATAAGGATTGCTTTATTTCTTTAGTAGTTTTAAGAAAGAGAACAATGAAACTATTTTTGAAGATGGAAAAAGCATTGACATGGGAAACATCGACGAAAAATATCTTACACATTGAGGGGAAGGATTAGAAGAAGGGGGGAAAACCACATGAGTATATATATTTTAATGAAGATATTGTACTTATATTAATAGAAGTAGTCCCATGGACAAGAAAGAAACCTAGAACCCTATTGTAATATTGTAGATTACAACGACATTCAAAGAGAGACTACATTGAGACAGAACACATGCATACTCATGAAA
>ML785370.1:376076-401077 GCA_009831015.1 Picea engelmannii | reverse complement strand
AAAATAACAAAATCATTAGGAGTAGAGATTTCATATTCAATGAGAAGGTCATGTACAAAGATCAGTTGTAGGGAAAGAAAAAGGAAAAAGAAAAACAAGAATACACAGTGCTTGATGAGATCACTGAAAAAGAAATTCCAAAGGAACCAGAAAATCAAAATGTACAAAAACAGGAGCAGTAGGTACCTCAAACACCTACAAGTGTTGTTAGAAGATCTACCAGGTTAAGTATACCCCCTGAACGATACTCTCCTTCATTGTATTATTTATTGTTGACTGATTCTGGTGAACCGGAATGTTATGAAGAGGCAATGAAGGTAGACACCAAAAAGAAGTGGGAGCAAGGCATGAAAGAGGAAATGGATTCCTTGGAAAATAAATAGACTTGGGACTTGGTTCAGTTGCCTGCGGGAAAAAGAGCATTGTAGAATAAATGGGTTTACAAGTTGAAGGAAGAAGATGGAGGAGAAAAGCGGTACAAGGCTAGACTTGTTGTAAAGGGGTTTGCACAAAAGAAAGGTATAGATTTTGATGAAATATTTTCTCCTATTGTTAAAATGACTTAAATTAGGACTATTTTAAGTCTTGTGGCAGTAGAAGATTTACATCTTGAATAGTTAGATGTAAAAATAGCTTTTCTCCATGAGGATTTGGAGGAAGAGATTTATATGCAGCAGCCACAGGGGTATGAGGTCAAAGGGAAGGAGAGTTTAGAATGCAGGTTGAAGAAGATCTTCTATGGCCTAAAGGAAGCTCCAAGGAAGTGGTATTTGAAGTTTGACAGGTTTATGACAGAACAGGGTTATAGTAGATGTCGTTCTGATCACTGTAGTTATTTTAAAAAGCTAGAAAATGGAAACTTTATTATCTTGATATTATATGTAGATGATATCTTTGTTGCAGGGTCTAATATGCAGGATATAAATGTGCTCAAGAAGAAATTAGCCAATTCATTTGCGATGAAGGATTTCAGTGCTACAAAGAAAATCCTTGGCATGAGAATAACAAGAGACAAAAAAAATTGCAAATTGACATTGTCTCAGGGTGAGTACATAGAGAAGGTGTTGGAGAGGTTTAGAATGCAGAATGAAAAACTAGTTAGTACACCTTTGGCTAGCCATTTCAAATTAACTAAGGAAATGTGTCCCAAGACAAAGGAGGAGATAGAATACATGTCCAAGGTCCCTTATTCATCAGTAGTTGGTAGCTTGATGTATGCAATGGTTTGCACAAGACAAGATATTGCACATGTAGTGGGAGTTGTGAGCAGGTATATGAACAATCTAGGTAAAGAACATTAGGAGGCAGTAATGTGGATTCTCAAGTATTTGAGAGGTACTACTAGTCATGCATTATGTTTTGGAGGTTCAGACACTTTTCTATAGGGATATGTTGATTCAGATATGGCAGGTGATAAAGACAGCAGGAGGATCACCACAGGGTATGTTTTCACTATAGGTGGAACGACCGTTAGTTAGATTTCAAAACTGCAAAAGGTTGTTGCACTTTCAACAATAGAGGTAGAGTATGTTGCTGCTACAGAGGCTAGTAAAGAGATGATTTGGTTAAAGAGGTTTATGAAGGAATTGGGAAAGAAGCAGGAGAACAACAGGTTGTACTGTGACAGTCAGAGTGCCACTAACCTTGCAAAGAACTCAACCTTTCATTTGAAAACTAAGCATATACAGTTGAGGTACCACTTCATATGATCCACCTTGGAAGATGGGCATTTAAAGTTGGAAAAGATACACACTAGCCAGAATCCTGCAGACATGTTAACAAAGGGAGTAACCAAAGAGAAACTGAGTTCCTGCTCAGTTTCAGTTGGTCTTCAAGAATGAAGATGAAGATGAGAAATTTGCTAGGTCTAAGAAGGTTTAGAGTCCAACATATACAACAGTGGTGGAGTAGTTGAGATTAGTCTCCAAGTGGGAGATTGTTGGTTGTGGAGCCTGATTATCTTCCTTATTTAGAGGTCCTTGCTTTCAGTTGTGTTTATACCCCATGAATTATTTACACCCCAAAAGTATGTACACTCTTCCACGCGGGGGAGTGCAGAGGGGGGTACCCCCTCTGTGGGGTCCGTGGGGGCTATCCCCATGGCTGGGGGGTCTGGGGCCAATGTCCCCCAATCGAGGTTTGGGGGCGAAGCCCCTGAAGGAAAAATTTCCTTGTAAATGTATATTGTAATTTCATTGTAAATCTGGACCGTTCATTATAAAGTCGCAGATCTAACAATAGAGATTATGTTACGGTTTTTTTCCCTAGAAGGCAACCCTCTTTTATGAGGGAAATGTATTTTGGCTATGGTGGATGGTGAATATTGTATTATGAGATAGGAGACTGTGAGAGAAAGAAGATGAAGTTACAACGGCTTTGCTTTAGGTTGTATCCGTTCATATGCTGGATAATAATAAAGGAAGGACCTGACAATTTCTCTGGTGGATGTAGCCCACACTCGGTGAACCACATACATCTATGTCTCTATTGTATTGCGTATCTTTTGTGTTTTGTTTCTTCATTTTTTTTATTTTATTGCTCCATGGTCCTGTTTTTATAACACATCTAACAAATGTGGTCGACAAAAGAGAGTTCAGATTGAATTCAACAAATAGATCATTTTCAGTAGATGCAACTCTTCAATAGAATCAATCTCCAACATCAACTTATGAGTATTTGATTTCATTTCCACCATTCAACATGATCAGCATGAATAATTTCCACAACACTTCAATTGTTCGATAGTCCTCTCTATTTAGACGCCAACATGACTCATATGTCAAATATTATAAGGATGCATGAGGACGTGCATCATCCTCGGTGTGGGGGAGAGAGTATGAAGTTCCAGATTTTAGTCCAATGTCCAAATTATACCACATAGAAATCTTCAAAGTAAGTGAATTTTTTCCTTTGTATCATAGCCTTATTCGATGGGCAAGACATGAAGGTAATTATGAAGACCTAATGCATAGGATTCATGTTGTTTTTACAACAAGAGTTTAAGCTGACATAAATTTATCATTTTTCTGGACTTATTGATTATTTGTTTTAGTGGACTTCAAATGTGAGAAAAAAGTTGAACTGCTAGTTTGAATGGTAGACCTTTGTTCTATCTTTGTTTCTATTAAGCAGTGTTCAAGACATTTTCTGAAAATATATTTTGAAGCCATAAAGGGAAAAGAATTTGTAAAATTTCAGTAGCTATGGAACCTATAACTTTCTACGGCTACAAAACCTATAGCAGACTTTCTTCAAGGGCACTTTTTGCATAGATATTTCAAGCATATAGGGATGGATTAAAAATTTTTGAGATATGGGTTTTGCAGAGAATAAAAAAAATTGAGTAAGGCATAGTTTGTTTTCCAAAAATAATGCATGATAAGGGATACACAAGAATTATTTAAAAGCTGATTTTATAAAAAACCTACCAGAATTTATGTAAACAATTACAACCATCTTTGAGTAGTTGATTTATAGTTTTGTATGGTTACATGCATCCCAAGAAAATATCATTTCTTGGAGATGGGTTCAAATCATGAATATATGGTCATCCAGCTTTCAAGCACGATTTCTAAACATTTTTATAATTTTCACAAGATTAGAAGCATGGAATTCAAATCTGGAAACTTCATTTGTAGCAGATTCAAATATTCTCCAACAATGGCAACATTTTTTAGAGCAGATATTCATCAGCATTCTCCAATGTTTTCATAGAATTTTCTAGATAAATTATTCATTGGCATCCTTCATCTTTAGTTTCAACATCATCATCAAGCATGGGAATCTACAGTCAAATCCCAAAATAAATAACTCTAACACAATTTTTGAAATTTTAAGTTAAAGGAGCGATAAGGTATTTTTTTGTGTGAGGACACACAACACCTCTAGCGTGGGGGAATGTTGGGTCCTAAAATCCTACTCTTTTTCTCACTTCCTTTCCATATTTTGTGTAATTTTCATAAGCTACTTCCTCAATTTTTCCATCATAATCCTTGCTTAATTATAGACTTGGTGTAACAAGAGAATCTAAGGAAAAATGTTGAACATTCTTCAACATATTTCCTCTTTTATTTATGCAATCTAGTTTAACTCGTTATTATTTTCAATAGTTACAGAATGTTATGATTATGTAGCTACCAGATTACACCTATAGGTTGCTAATGACTGTTTCAATAGCAGATTTTTCTGTTTGTAAGGATAAAGGAACTCCCATATCAACTCCAAAGTTATCAAATATGATAAATCAACATCTTAAGCTTGTCCACCAATCAGATAAACCTTCCAGTGCATCAATAAAGGAAATTCAATGCTCCAGTCAACTAGTCTATGTTGTAAGGAACACAAGTCCAGACTCAACCAAAATGTCCACAAAAAAGAACAATATTGCATGAAGAAATTCATGCATATTTGTCACGAATTTCTCGATGTTGTTTAGTTGAAAAATGTTCTGGAAAAAAAATCAAAGAGATATTGTAAATATGATTTTCATATATCGTATATACTCTGTTACAATCTCGTTGGGATCATTCCATAGAAATTGGATCTATATGATCTTGTAAAAATATGATCATACTTTTCAGATAGAAGGTTTGAGATGGTTATCTGTCTATCAGATCATGCCTAGGTCGACAACACGAAGCTCCAACTCTAGGTGAAAGATTTTTTTCAACTCACGTCAGTTTCCAAGCAGTTATTTTGTGGGAACGATTGCGAGAAATTGAAGGAAAAACTAGAAAAATGGAAACATAGGTTTTTTGCACAATGAGCCCATTTATCTTGATAGAGAATGGTTTCCTTAAAAACTGAAGGATCTGAGAGAAATACTTGATTCCATAAAACGATTTTTCCGAGAAAACGTTGTTGTGGCTGGTTTTGAGATATATAGTTTGGATTTGAGTGATCTGGAATGTATTATATAAATTTTGGGTTATGAGACCTTTAGGAGGGGGACTAGATGTTAAAAAAATTATAATCAAATTTTTAGATAATAAGAAAGTGTTGATTATTTCTGGTGTTCACTTCATGATCCAAGTTTCTTAAAAATTCTTCATCGCATAAGAGTTTTGCAATGACGGGCTTGGAAGCAGTAGGGCCCTCTGGTGAAGAGGTTGATACTTTACTTGTTTTCAGTCATTTACCTCTTTGATTGATTGATTTCTTTCCAATTTGATTGATTTATTTATCAACTCTTGGCACAATAATAGTTGAATCATACTAGTCATTGATTGATAGAACCTTCTTGGTAAATTACGTAGTTTGTGAAACTGTAATGGTAAAATTTATAAAGCTAAGGATCAAAGTTTAATGGAATGAATAAACTATTGTTGTGCTCACATTGTTGACATTGTTTTATGCTTTCCAGTTTGCTTGATTTATTTATCAGTTTCTTTCATAGTACAATTGATGATACCCATCATTGATTAACAAAACCTCCTTGGAAATTTCTTTAATTCATGAAATAGTAATGGTAAAATTCATGAAGTTAAGGATAAGAGATTAAGGAATTATCAAATTATTATTGTCATAGTACCACACTTACGTTTTTCTCTGTTTTATCATTTACTCTCTTTTTTAGAATTAGTTTTCTTTTTTCATCTTTCATAGTTATAGTTAATGAATAGATTTCCTTTTGTAATTGCACGATCAAACAAGAAACCAAGTCTATACACATACAGTGTTGTACAATTCATAATTTTACAAGCTTGAGTTGATAATTTAATGCATGAAATTCATTTAATTGATTTTGACTGACAGGCCTTCTTAATAAGGCAAATCATCCTCATCTTTGTTATTCTGATTCTATTGGTTCGTTGCTTCTTTCTCATTGTTCATATCTCTTTTCTATTACTTTAATGATTGTTCAAAGTAAATTGTCCTTCTTAGTCCTTGCTTCCCATCTCTTATTTGAATTTAATCATTTTTCCTATTGTTTTCTTCATTGACTTTTCTCAAGTTGGGCGCAATACTTTGAGGCCTTCCATAATATTCTTTTCTAATGATGTGAACTCTTCTTCTTCAACAATATGCTCCTTTTTATATACAATTATTGTATTATCAATTCAAGACCCTTGGGACTTAACAATGTTGTTCAAAGTTATTGAATGCTTTTGAAACTTCATGTTAGTGTTGACTATCTTTTCCAACTCCCCTTTTAGAGAGGCGATCTCAAGTTCTTGTTCTTGGAAAATTTCTTCCTTCTCCTTGAGTAGTCTTCTCAAACATTCTTCAATTCTTCTTACTTCTTCTTCTTGAATCACAACACTTATTTCAAACTCCAAGAGTGAGATTAGTTGAGATGCCCTCTCTTCTAATTCCTTTCTTAGATAGGTAATTTCAAGATCTCTTGTTTGGCAGATTTCATCCTTCTCCTTCAATTGACTTGTTAGATCCTCCTCAATTCTTATTGCTTCTTCCGCTTGAATTTTTATACCAAAAATGGTCCTTTTAACTTCTTCATGAGCCTTACATTTTTTTCTTTTTGATTCTTCTAGTAGCTCTTCTAGCAATGCATTATTCTTCTGGAGCTCCTTGATTTCATCAAAAGTACAGATTAGTTGTTCTTCAAAAACAATCTCTTCTTTGATTTCATATATATATATATATATATATATATATATATATATTTATTGGGATCAACTTCTTCTTCACTTTGAAAATCTTCAATATTGTTGTGATTCTCATTGGATGAGTTGCTCTCATATTTTTCATCTGATTCTTCACTTGTTTTGATGACTTCCTCAACCATGTAAATATTTTTCATCTTCCCCTAGAGCTCTTTAGTTGAAGTATACTTTCCAATTTCTCTTTTCATAGACTCGGATAATCCTTCCACGATGGCATCGATTGATAGTTTGTTGTTTATTTTTAATTATTTCTTCGTTGCAAACTTTGGTGGTCTTTTCGGAAGGGTGTAACTAGAAACAAATGAATTCCAAACATCATATCCCATTTCCCCCAGAAATTCCTTCATTCTTATGCTCCATATTTCATAATATGTTTAATTGAATAGAGGTGTTCTGTCTTGGCATAGGTCAAGTTGACAATCCATGAGTGTTTATGAGGATATGCTTTTTAGTGATCAAATTGTTTCTGAAGGAACCTTTCTCTGATACTAGTTGTTGAAATATTGGCCAATACTAGGGGGGGGGTGAATCAGTATTACTTCTTTTTCAATAATTTAATAAATTAAACTTATTAATCATAAAAAATTATTAACAAAATGTATTGAAATAGAAATTAATTATAAAAAACATAAAAGTACAAGTTTCAATTGTGTGAGAGATACCAAACTCTCTTCTTTTGAGCACCAACTCAAGGAGACACGAATCCCTTATTTTAGAGCACCAACTCTAGGAAGCACCAAATCCATGTTTTTAGAGCACCAACTCTAGGAAGAACCAACTCCCTATTTTAGAGCACCAACTCTAGGAAGCACCAACTCCCTGTTTTTAGAGAACCAACTCTAGGAAGCACTAACTCGTTTTAGATCACCAACTCTAGGAAGAAAAAACTCCATATTTTTATAGCACCAACTCTAGGAAGCATCAACTCCCTGTTATAAACGTGAATATGTAGAAGACACCAATCCTCCCTTGCTCCTTCCTTCCACCTTTACTTCGTGAATATCTTCAACATTCTTCCTTGGAATTTGTTTCTGTTTTGATCTTCTAGATTGGGCCATAGAGACACTTTCCTTCTTACCATTTTTGTTTTGTTTATATAGTCTCTCAAGAGGTATATGATATTCAAACAATGTGTATTTTTGTAAAAGAGAAACTGAACCAATGTGTATTTTTAATAATAAAACATTGCACCTCTTCATTTAATTAACATAAATGTTGAATTTTTTGTTTATTAATTGATTTTAACTTTAAAAGGTGTCCAAATCAAAGAATATTTTTTGTACGAAGATTCTGGAGCAATGGAAACAAATTTTAAAATTCTATGACATGGGTGTTGTCCAAAACATGCCCAATTAGCCGACACGAGGGAAATTTCCATAGAAAATGTGCGAGGTGGATGGTACAAGAGGTTATTTGAAGGAAAATTGCTCATATTTTTTGTTCCAGCCTTCTTCTGAACTTTCCAAATGAAGCATCCACTTCAACAATGGAGATTTGGTCACAGATACACATTCTGCCTTTATCAACAAGTGAATAGAGTGGACTCAAAAATGATAAGAGTGGATTTTAAATTACGTCTTCACTTCCATATCCATGTTGACTCTAGTCAAATTTTCGTGTCCAATCTTGTAGTGTACAATTGCAACATAGGAGCTGCAGCGAGTTGCAACACTAATCTTGTAGCATGGAGTTACATCATGAGAGTTGCAACGAGTTGCGACACTAATCTTGTATCATTGAGTTTGAACACCAATCATGTAGCACAGAGTTGCAACATAGGAGTGTTCGACAACACAAGTATTCCAATAGAGGATGAACACCTTCAATAACCACTCACATAACCAGATCAAAGATCAACACACCGATGTTTTCACATGGTAAAACCCCTACAAGGAAACATCCACGGCCCCATCCAATGCGGCCACTTGGAGCAGTTTATTAATGCAAAGAAAAAGATTACAGAGAGATTTTACAAGAGAGTTTCTCACAATCGATCATCAACAAATGACCCTCCATTCTCTTTAAATATAGATCATGGACCAATCAAGTGCTAAGCCACGAATCAATGGTCATTAAGATCGAAGAGAGTATGAATCGTCGTATCACTCTATGTCGGGAACATATCGTGACCATCAGATTTCCTAACTACAAATGCATACTAATGCATACTAAGAAACACACTAAGAAATACACTTTTACCTAATGACATATTAGACCAAGTAGATCTTAACTAACTCCTAAGGGTCTAAATATCCTAACATCCCCCCTTAAGAACAACTTGGGATAGGATTGAAGGATTTACAATAGTGACACAATAGGAGAAGGAAGGAGGCATTAGAGCCTATACCCCCTTAATGACAACTTCCTGAACTCCTAACATAGATCGAAGTTTGGAAAACTTCGCTTTTGTAAGAGACTTTGTGAAAATGTCTCCAACTTGATCTTCTGTAGGGAAAAATAGCACTTCAATAACTTGATCATGAATTAGCTTTTTGATGAAGTGCATGTATAGCTCGATGTGTTTTCTATGTTGATTTTGAAATGGGTCTTTGGCGAGCTTGATGGAACTCTAATTGTCAGACCAAAGGCTGTTCAGATGTTGGTGTTGGAATCCAAACTCTGAAAGGATTTGTCGAAGCCATAGGGCTTCCTCACTTGCATTTACCACTACTCGGTACTATGCTTCTGCTGAAGAAAGTGCAATATCCTGTTGTTTCTTACAGTCCCAAGTGACAGGTCCCAAACCAAGGCTGAAAACATAACCTGCAGTAGACTTCTAATCATCAGGGTCGTCGACCCAATCTGAATCAGTGAAACCAACCAATAAAGGATTCCCCCCTTGAACTGTAATGTATCCTGAACTGAACTATACCATGAACATAGAAAAGTGTCCTTTTAGCTTCTTTCCAATGGCTTTCATGGGGTGCTTGCATATACCCGACAACAAGATCAAAAACAAAGGAAAGATCAGGATGGGTATAAGTCAAGTATAAGAGGCTACCAACTAACTGATGATACAGAGTGGCATCAACTTCAGGAGAAGTAAAGGTGGCAGTAAGCTTGACTCCAAACTGGAAGGGAGAAGGGGTTGGTTTACAATCATCCATGTGAAAGCGATGAAGAAGGTCACAAACATACTTATACTCACAAAGAAAAATTCCTTCATTGCTTTGCAAAACTTGGAGGCCAAGGAAATAATGCAAAAATCCTAAGTCTTTCATTTCAAATTTCTTCTTAAGGTTGGTTTTCACATGGTTTAAAAGTTTTGAGTCACTACCAGTAAGGATAAGGTCATCAAAATAAAGGACAAGGGTTATGAGATGGCTTCCTACTTTCTTGGTATAGGCATTAGGATCATAATGGCACCTAGAGAATCCAGTGGGAATAAGAAATCTTTCCATTTTTGCATACCAAGCTCGGGGAACTTGCTTGATAGCATAAATAAATTTCTTAACGTGACAAACAAGGCTAGAGTCATTATAGAAATAGCCAGGAGGTTGTTCCATGTATATTTCTTCTCGCAAATATCCATGCAAGAAGGTGGATTTAACATCCATCTGATGGACCTCCCATTTATGTGAGGCAGTAAGGGCAAGAGAAAGGAGGATGGAGTTCATTTTGGTTACAGGGGAAAAGGTTTCATGATAGTCAATTTCTTCAACTTGGGAAAATCCTATGGCAACTAAATGAGCCTTGTGTCTTTCAACACTTACATCTGATGCATACTTAGTTCTGTAGACCCATTTACATCTGACAAGTTTTCTTGCTTTTGGAAGAGGTACAAGATCTCAAGTATTGTTTACCATTAAAGAACGATACCCTTGATTCATTGTTGTATCCCAATCTAGATGACCTGAAGCTTCTGCAAATGTCTTTGGATCATGAGTTTCTGAAACTTCATCCAAAAGAGAAGAGGATCATTGGAACTGTGAACATGTACGATGCTAATTTGAAGGATCACCGACAAGATCACCATCTGCTTCTCGTGTTGAACAGACCCATCTAGGAAGCAATGGAGCTAGTGTTGGTTCAAGTTCAAAGGACTCATCTGGAGGAGGGTGAGAAGGTGGAGGTGGATTTTCATCCTCATTGTCATCATTTAAAGAATAAACTAGATCAGAAGAAGGCACAAACGCCAAATATGGCTCGCAGGACGAAGACAGCACAACCGCCAAATTAGGCTCATAGGCCAAAGAAGGCACAAATGTCGAATTAGGCTCTCAGGCCAAGAGATTTTCATCAAATTTAACATCTCTTATAATAATAATTTCATTACAATGTGATTGAAGAAATCGGTAACCTTTGACATATTCAGAATAACCAACAAATATACACTTCTGACTTTTAGGTTGCAATGCTTTCCTTTTCTCATCAAGAATGTGAGCCCATTCTATACTACCAAATACACGGAAGTGACTTACATCTGGTTTAATTTTAGTCCAAGCTTCTTCTGGTGTTATATTTTTAAGAGCCTTTGTGGGAGTGCGATTTACTATGTAATTTTCATAGTTGATGACTTCCACCCAATACTTTAGATTTAATCCCTTAGATTGGATCATACAATTATCCATTTCTTTTAATATCCGATTCTCTCTCTCAACAACACAATTTGTTGTGGTGTATATGGAACAATGTGTTGCATTTGGATTCCCTGTGTAGTGCAACAATTTGTAAAATTATTGTTCACATATCCGCCTTCGTTATCTGTTCTTAACCTTTGAATTTGATGGCCATATTAATTTTCTACAAGGGCCTTGTAGGCCAAAAACTTGTCAAAAACTTCACTCTTAAGTTTTAAGAAGTAAACCCAAGTATGTCTGGAAAAGTCATCAATGAAAAGTTAATAAATACTTGCACCCAGAAAAATAAGGAGAAGAAAGTGGACCACACAAATCACTGTGAACAAGATGCAAAGTACCTAAGGCGTGCCAAGAGGCATGTTTTTCAAAACTGTCCCGATAATGTTTGCCAAGAACACAACCGGCACAAACACCATCTCTGCATGAAACAAGAGGAAGACCGGTCACCATCTGCGGATTACATAGTTGCTGCAATGACCGATAGTTTAGATGACCAAACCACTCATGCCAAAGTTTGCTCAAGTCATCGCTATGAGCAACAAAAACGGATGAAAAATATGATGACCCAAAGTTGTCAAACTTGTACAACCTGGTAATATCATCAACAATTCCAGTTGCAAGAACATGATTAGGATCTCTTAAATCCTTGATTACAACTTGGTGAGATGAAAACTCTATGGTTTTACCTTCACCTGAATGAGTGATTTGATATACCGATAGAAGGTTACAAGAAAGACTTGGAACACATAAGACATCATTGAAATGGCCATTTTCTACTTGTACTATTCCAGATCCTTCAATACTAACAGATCTATCATCACCAACAAATATTTTCTTGTTGTTACATTCATTTAGAGTAGAAAATATGTCTTTATCCTTATCCATATGATACGATGCTCCAGAATCAATAAGCCACTTATTAGAAGTAGAAGTAGAAGGTGTATTGAAGGAGAAACTAGAAGTAGAAAGTACATGTCCATGAGAAGAAGAAGAAGAAGTAGAATCAATACCAATGTTGTGCTTCTTCATCGCTACTTCTAAAGCTTCCATATTCTTGAAACATTTGGACTCATCATGACCATCTTTATCACAAAAGTTGCAATGTCCGTTAGTATTCTTATTTTTATATTTCTCTCCTTTGTCACCATTAGGAGGTGAAGATGTCTGAGTGGGTTTGGGACCCTTATATTGCTTGTTGTTGTAGTGAGGATGTTGCTTCTTGGGATACTTGGGTTTATCTTTCTGTTGGGAAACTAAGGCTTTGTTAGAGGTACCTGCAGTGTTGATCACTCCAAGTTGTATAAGCTTATCTTCGTCTCTAATCAAAGAAGCACAAAAGGACTCAAGAGTGAGTTTTTGATAATATTTCCCTAGAGCCTCTCTCATGGCATAAAATGTAGATACAAACACAAAATATAGTTTCTCCTTCAATACTACCTAGCTTAGAAAGAATAAGATAGATGCAACGCTCTTCCAACATTTTTATCTTACATTCTTCACATAAAATTCTGAGTTCTTTAAACTTAGATAAATAGTCTCCAAGGAAAGAAAAATCACTTGGACTCGTGGTCAATATTTGATTTTCTAACTGTTGTGGTCGAATAATATTGAGTTTACCAAACAAAAATTCAATCTTGTCCCAAGCTTCTTCGGGGTCATCAATTTCTTGAAGGTGGTACCTTAAATAAGGAGAGATGGACATTCTGATTAGTCCTCATGCTTAGTCATTCCTATTATCCCACTTGGATTTCTTATCATCATCAGTGGGTGACTTTTCCTTTCCTAAGGTAATCTGGTACAAACCTTTACTTCTTAATAAATATTCCATATGAGATTTCCATTGGAAGTAGTTGTTGTTGGTAAGCAAGACATTACCTCTAGAAGCCATATTAAATATGCAGATAATATGGACTCAAAAACTGAAACTGATGATCTGAATGGAAAGAGCTCAAAAAATTATGCGGTTTAAAAAGAAAATGGCACTGAAAAAAGACTTCCGATGTGAGAGTTATGCCCTTTAAAAAAAAAAAAACATAAACGGTAACCAACTGACCACGTGATAGTGAAGTTGCTTTATGAAGTGACCCACTTTTATAAAGAAAAGTGGGGATCACTTTTACAATGAAGTTACTTTATAACAGAAAATCTGCATGCAAAATAAATAACTCTAAAATAAAATATTAAAGCTACTTATAGTGACTCACTTTTATACTTGAAGTGAAATACACTTTACAATTTTAGCATGAACTTTTTCAAAAAGGTAACAAAATAGAGACTTGAACTCAAGACCTCTTACTCAATAAGGCAAGTTTTAACCAAATGGTATAACAAAACATATTGTAATGTTTAGAAGGAGGATTGGGGGTGTTTTTGTTGTTTTTTTTGTGGAGGATGGCCTTGGAGAGCATGCTAAAAAAAAACTCTTTTCACACAAGAAAAAAAAATTTCTTCTCGATGACAACAAGGGTTAGATCTCGGTTAGCTTACCCAGAAGATGCATCTTTTCCTATCTGTTTTTGGTTTGACGAGATCACCTAGAGTGCGGGACAAAGATAATATGCAGATCTAAAAGAGTAGCAACCCAGAAAAATAAAAAAATACAAATCGAAATAAAATCAAAATAAAACTTTGCAGAAATTTAAAAAATGTTTATTCAGGCTTTATACATCCAGATCTGAGTGTAATGGTTGTATCTTGGGCAAACGAAACTTTTTCGATTGTAACAAAAAGTGTTCCTAAATGAAACAAGTGCTCCAGATGCAATGGAACAATCCTCTCAGCCCAGAAATGTATGAAAATGCAAGAAAATGGAGATGAGGTAACTTGGCTTCATGATCTCGATCTACAACCGGAGCGGGTCTTCAAACATGCTTTGATACCATGTTTGAAAACATAGGTATTCCAACATAGGATGAACACCTTCAGTAACCACTCACATAACCAGATCAAAGATCAACACATCGATGTTTTCACGTGGAAAAACCCCTACGAGGAACATCCACAGCCCCAACCAATGCAGCCACTTGGAGCAGTTTATTAATGCAAACAAAAATATTACAGAGAAATTTTACAATAGACTTTCTCACAATCGATCATCGACAAATGACCCTCCATTCTCTTTAAATAGATATCTTTGACCAATCAGGTGTTAATCCATAGATCAATGGTCGTTAAGATCGAGGAAAGTATAAACCGTCAGATCACTCTATGTCGGGAACATATCGTGACCATCATATTTCCTAACTGCAAATGCATACTAATGCATACTAAAGAAACACACTAAGAAACACACTTTTACCTAATGACATATTAGACCAAGTAGATCTTAACTAACTCCTAAGTGTCTAAATATCCTAACAAGGTGTTGCAATGAGTTGTGACACTGATATTGTAGCATGGAGTTGCAACACTTAATCTTGTAGCATGATTGGAGAATTTCTGAGACCTTGATCCAGTGATCTAACAATTGCAATGAGATCTCTGATGATTTTTCTCACACCTTGTTGGAGGCAATTCTCATAAAGGATCTTATATTCCTTGAGAGATGATATTTTTTCCTTGCTTTCATTCACTTGAGAATGGATGCCAATGATCTATAACTTCTATAACAAGATTCTTCAAAAACTAAGAAATGAAGGATATATGAAGCATCCTCCTTGCTGATATTTTTATTCCAAATCCTTGACAACTGTTTTATTCTATTGAAGCACCATATTTGATCCTTTCTTGTTCTATTTAGAGCACAATAACTTATTTTTGAGGTTCCACTGAAAAGGTATTCCAATGGTATCTTCGTGGAGTGAACAATCCCTTGACTTTTGTTCAATTGCTTCTTTTATAAATGGATGCCAATAACATAATTCAACATAACCTTTTATTAGGATACTGATATGAATACATAAACCCTAATCAATTTAATCAATTTCTCGGTGACCATATTGATCCTCTTTCCATCAATGCCAATATCATAACTCTGTGTCCAACATTGACCATATTGCCCCTCTTTGACATCAATGCCAACACCATAACATCATGTACAACATTCTCAATGCTTGAAAGAGACATTGGGAGGCTAAAGTACTATTCATGATCTGAAAATCCTTAGATGTCAATTATTTCTTAAATACACATAAGAATCTGATGAGATTCAAAAAATGAAGATCATCATTGACTAGTTTCAAATAACATGTGAATGTCTTACTTATCCATAAACTTCAATAACATTGATGAATAAATTGCAGAAATAAAATTTTGAAATTCTTGGGCTACATCTCCGAGTCCTTTTTCAATCCGTGAGACCTCTCTTTAATGCTCAAATGCCAAAATTACAATGAATGGATTTACAAATACCAAGTTTTTGAAGACACCCTTCAAGTCTAAACATCAATCCCAGAAACATAGGTCAACATTGAATTCCTCACGAAATTCTGAGAAAAGTAAGTATAAACTTGACTATGTTCTGAACAGGTTCTTAAAGACCCCCTTTTGCACACATAATGAGAGACTATGGGTCTCATACATGAAAAAATGGACTAATACTTTCATACACATCGATTTCACATAGAACTGACATCACCATCAGATTTACCTTGAATTTATGAGAAAAATGAGTATAAACACTCTATACTTCACTCAAAGAACTCAATAGAACACAAAACGAGGAAAACCACAACTATGAGTGACTCTTGCATGCAAAACGAAAAAAATATGAACTTGGAACAAAAATATATGGAAAAGACGCTCTCGACACTCATTCCAATGCTGCACATAATCTCGGTGCTAGGTTTATATAGGCCAAAAAAATGGATCTAAATCCGTTGGCATTGTTACAACAAAAATTAATTACAGAACAAAACTAATTAAATGTCATAAATTTACATGGTTAAAGTGGTTGATACATTGGTTAAATCTTTTGGAATATAACCTGAAGGTTCTAGGTTCAAACCACCATAAAAATAATTCATTTGGTTTGTTGTTATAACTATATAGTATTACATAAAGTCATTGGTTATTCACACACACACACACACACACACACACACACACACATATATAACAAAACCAACGAATTGACCACCATTGAAATTTGATCCTTGAACCATCATTGACCAATCCAACCCTGCCATGTGGAAAACTGTGATTGGTCCATGGAATACCATTGCACAGAGTATTCCATGGCACTTTCCATCTGTATTGTATGGTCATTCCACGTGGTACATGATGGTACTGCAACATAACTTCCTAGTCACCGCCACATTAGCGTATGGATGTTGACTGTACAATCCACTTGTCACTTACCACGTCATCGTATGGATGACACATGACACTTTTTTATTGGTCCACATGTGTTCAAAAATGACAAAAATGAGTGACACGTGCCACTTTGTCATGCTACCACATCACCATGCTAACGTCAACATGATGCCACTCTATTATTTGTATGACCTGTATGGACATGCCATGTGGCATCTTGTGGGCTTGCCATGTGGCACCCCCATTTCTCCTGTTTTTTCCAAACTTCAAACGACCATAAATTTCTCATACAAACTCTGTTTGTGTAAAATCTCGCTCTTGTGCATTGAGTGAACTTATTCTTTGAGGACACTTGCTAGCAAGTGATCCAGATTATTATACTATTAAACATTTGATTTTGATTATGAGGTATTATGGGTTGATGACATGTTGTTTTACTGCATTGTCATAGACAAGTGTTATTGACTCGGTTTTACTGAGTGTGTAGGATTTTGGACCTTGAGGATGCAGAGGCATCGATGGAACCCCTTGGACTCCGGATCGAGTCATGAAGTGAACCATTGGGGTTTGATTGTTTTATACGTGATATTAGTACATCTGATTAGATGATATGATTATGGATATATTACTGACATGATTCGTTGATGATGCAGGTTGATGATAACTTGTTGACCAGACTCACATGTGGAGTAGAGGGGTCACGCACAACTACCAGAGATGTTGAGGGAGAGGTGTGGACAAAAACCCTACCACAACCTACTAGCACTCCCACTGTGGCTCGAACTGTAGGTTAACATTTACCTAGTTCGAGAGGACCCACAATCCCATGAGGGAATAATGTGACAGTCACTCATGGTGATTCTAAGGGGCGTGCAATAAAGCGAGGGCCTTATTCATTAGAGGCCCTTAGTTTCCCACAAGTTCACCTAGTGGAGTATTGACTCCAGGTTTTTTTTTATGTCTACCAAGTCAGTCAAGAGGCAAGTGGTACCGTTGGAGCACGTGGTGCGTCCTGAAGGGCACATCGCACAAGAAAAATGGAAAGAGGTGAGTGGCACCCTTGGAGCACGTAGTGCATCCTGAAGGGCACATCGCGCAAGGGAACCATATGAGGTGAGTGGCACCCTTGGAGCAATTAGTGCATCCTGAAGGGCATGTCGTGTTGTTAATGATAAGTGAATGAACCTAGATGGCCTTAGGAAAAGAGGGAAACATAAAAAGAAAAGGGAAACACAAGGGGAAAAGCATAAAGTCAAACTTAGTAAGGTATATAGCATTTAAGAACTTTCTAAATTAACTAAACTAGTAAATTGGTAATGGGGACACCTAGGAGCGATTCTAGGATTAAATTTAAGGGGGTGAGGGAAATAGAGTTAATTAATTAATTAAAGAAATTAATTTATGGAGGAATGAAGGGGATGGGTGACACTTGTACGGGGAGGATTTTTAGGAATTGATTTATTAAACATTAATTTAAGTAGGATTTTGGGAAGGTAAAAGATTTCAAAACTCTATATAATGGAGGGAGGAGAAGGAGGAAGGATCTCTTATATTTTGTGTAACATTACGCTGTAGAAATATATACTTGACTGACTTAGCTTGTGGGAGTTGGGATACCCAACTCGGTGAGGAGTGGTAGCTCAACCTTTTGACGCAAGCTAGGAGCTAGGTGATTCTCTTGTTAGTGTGCGTTGCCCCTTTGCGGCTCGGGGGGATAAGGGGGAATAAGAGTATCCCTAGCATTGGTTGAGAGGTACCGGTGAAGTCTCATCTATCGATAAGAAGGAGTTGCAAGGAGTGCGTGGGAAATCAACTCAGAGCGAGCGATTGGGCAATGATACGCCTTCTTTTATTTCTGTGTGGTAGAATGTTAGTATGATTTATGCTTTCATTTCTGTATGCTTAATCAAGTAAAGTATATGATAGTCTTAGCGTTCTAGTTGATGATTGAAATTTCCCATAGCCTTAGCTTGATGATTGATCGATTTCCCATGGCCTTCGATCCTTGCATGTATTGACCATCCTAAGGTTTATTGATTGCAATGATTGCGGTTTATTTTTGCCTTTGACCCTAGCTCATCTGTCTGCGCCTGAGAAGTCATCCAATAGCCTAATCTACGGTCATCGCTTCAGCATTAATAGACCTATGGATCTCAACGCCCTTATTTTATGTGCAAGGATGATGGGCGAAGGATGTTCCTGTCAACAGTCTACCTCTGTTGTTGTCCTTGGCTGATTGGTTGTCTTGCACCTTCTAGCAAAAGTACCTCTACGTATGGATTTTTTGCATCCATGTTGGTTTATCCCTGTGATCCTTTCAATGACTTATCCCATTAGATCATTGTGTTCTCTTACTGTTGTCTATGTTTTTATATTATTATCTTGGAATATAAAAACAATTTAATTTCAGTCTACGTTTTTGTAATGGTATCCTGGAAATGGAAAAACAATTTAATTTCTTAGTCTACGATTTTATATTTGGTACACTGGAATTGGATAAACGTTTTTTTTGTTATTCATGTCTGTGTGGTAATGGTATCCTGGAATGGAAAAACGATTTAATTTCTGTCTGCTTTTTATATTTGGTATCATGGTAAGGAAAACAAAATTGTTTGGTTTTTCCTGTACGCATTTGCATTTGGCATCCTAGCAATGAAAAAGGGAAACCACGTTTATTTTCATCTGTGTCTGCGTTGTTTTTTGTAGTTACCCCAGTGCGTTGGGAACAACGATTTTTCCATTGAATTAATGTTTGCGTTTTCCCATTATTGACCATGAGTTTTCCAGTGAAATGATGTTTGTGTTTTCCTATTGAATGCTCTGATTTTCCCTTTGAAAATGTGTCTGAGTTTGCTGGAGTGACCATGAATTTTCTTTAAAATGCTTGACTAAGTTGCTAATAAAATGCCCACGAATTTTCTTTAAATCGATTGCCTGAGATTGTTGTAAACGCCCATGATTTTGGCTATTAAATCGATTGCTTGAGCTTTCTATAAATGCCCACGATTGTTGCCAATTAAATGTGACTGAGTTTGTTGTAAATAACCATAGATTTGCCCAAAAAAAATATTGATTGAGTTCATTGTTGAAGGGACATGCTTTTTCTATTTGGAATGATGACTGCATTGTTGGAATGCCCACGATTTTTTCCAATTAACTGTGACTAATTTTTACTGATGGTGTGACAATGAGTTGCCTTAAATGTTGACTGCGTTTATTGTTGAATGACCATGAGTTGATCCTTCTAAAGTTTGTTTCATCTTCTTATTCTCCTTCAATTTGAGTGTACCCAGCATTCTCACTGCCAAACATTAATTGCTACAACCATGTTATTTGTCAGATTAATTGCTATGTAACTGCCAGGCTAATTTCTACAGTAATGTCAAAGGATTGTAGTTTCCTTCTTAATATTAATTTCCACAATGATGCCAATTGCTACAACAATGTTAACAGTCAATAGTTCCCTTCTTAATGTGACAGACAACTAGTTATTTTTGGTACGGTTATATTAGATAGACGACATGTGTAACTTAAATGATTACAAGTGTTATATTGTAGCATTTTACATTGATGTGGCTAATGTAGTTATAAATTGTCATTTGATAGTTAGATTGTCATTTCGGGTATTAACTTAGAATTACCCTTTTAGATGGTGATTAATGGTTAAATGAGTCTATGAGTATTGAACAAAGTATATATTAATCTTGCTAAATCAAATTGTAGTTAATGATTAAATCATAATGCAATATTGTCGAACTGATTCGTAATTGAGGTTATTTCGATTGAAACTAATGCTTGATTGTAATGTAGAATTGTCGATTGATTCGAAGGTGATGTTATTTATATTGAAAGTAACGACTATGGTGTAAAGTAGAATGGTCAATTGGTTTGTATTAATTGTTAATCAGTTGGTAAGTTAAAGACTAAATTATAATTTAGACTTGCTAAATTTCAATGGATATTCAATGTCAAAACAAATTTGTAACTGTTGACTAGTTTAGACTTGATGAATGGGTTGGGTGGTTGATGAAGCCGTGACTTCCATGGTAGTCGTCCTCTTGTGTCTCGTCAACCTTTTGTGTGGGGTATGGGTATAGTCTCCCTGTCAGTATTTGGCCCCTATCACGTCGAAGTTTTCTAGAGTCCTTGGTCCAAATAGGATGTGTTGCGCCAAGGTTATTAACGTGTCTATCACCTGGGGATGACATGATTCCTGATGAGGGGATCATGGCATGCCCTATTTGGTTAGCGGTGAATTATAAATTGGTCGGAGTCGGTGCCTTCCGTGTGAGTATTGTCGAGCGTTGTAAGTTTGTTTTTGCACACAGTTTGAATGCCCTCATGTGCTTGGTTCGCACGCCTTGAGGTTCTAGTATTTGTTCATCAAGGTCATTGTGTCGGGAGGGGAATGTTTTCCCTTATCTTGTAGGCGTGGTTCTGTTGTGTCGGGAGGGTAGTCGTTTCTCCTTGTTTTAACGCATGTTTCGCCCCGTTTCTCCTGTGCTAGTGCGTTGAGTCATAGTTGCCTATTTCCTGGACTGCATGCTTAAATTCATCATCAATGGTGAGTTAAATTCTTGGCGTCGTCGCCTTCTTTCCCTAAATTAATAAATAAAAAAATTCACTTATGCTTCACTTGTAGTCGTAACGAAGGGGTCGTTACATATGGTATCAGAGTGAGGTTCAACCTGTGACTTGGGATCACTATGTCTTTCATTGATATGATTTGATTATAATGTTAATAATTGATTTGAATTGTATTTGTGCAGGTAATCATGGTTAGAGGATGTTGCAGAGGAAGAGGACGGGGTGCTAGGGGAGGAGGTGCAACGCCTCCAGAAACATCCACACCTAAGGGTTATAACCCCCAGGGAAACAAACAGGTTGTCGAGCAGGAGCAGGTAGCAGTGGGTGATGTGGTTGGGATGATGAGATCTTTTCAGCGCATGTCTGAGGCACTGATCAACCGTTTGGACAGAGATGAGGCTAGAGCACCAGTACCCACTAAGGGTCCACCGTGCGCTTTGGTCAGTACTGGTAGCATTCACCGCGAACTCGAGAAGGTTGAATTTTCTGAGTTCTTTGGTGCCCCGGACGACATAGCCACCAAGGCATCGTTAGAGAGTATGGCAATTTGATTTTCACTTCACAACTATACCTCCAACATGAAGGTCTGCATGGTGGTCTTTCAATTGAAAGGAAGCGCTCTTCTATGGTGGAAGATGCTCCTACCTCAACTGAACATGGTCATCGAAGATGTGTCATGGGAACTGTTCGAGGAACGATTCCGGGAGAGGTACCTATCAGAGGAATTCATTGAGCATCAACTCAATGAGTTCAACGCCTTATGACAGGGCGGTCGTATGGTGCCTGAGTACGAGGCCCGTTTTATGGAGCTGCTCCAGTATGCTCTGCATCTTAACACTGAGAAAATTAAGGTAAAGAGGTTCATGTTCAGCCTTAATGGCAACATATGTGCAAAGGTTAGGATTCTGATGCCTCAAACCTTGCATGATGTCATCTAGAAGGATCTCATAAGAGAGGAAGAGCTTATCAACGACGGTCAGAGAAGGACTCCAACGAGACCAACATAGCATGTGTTTTCTGGAGCACAAAAGCATCAGACACCGGCCAGACATATGCCACGATATCATGGCTTCCAGAGGGGATCCACTTTCACTACACCTTAGCAACGAATGCCTCAACAACAGATACCTTATCGGGGACGACATCATCAATAGTAGCGTCAACCGCAACAGCAACAATTTAGGCCTATTCAACAGAAAAAACCAAGATTCCAGGTTGGTGGGATGTCATATTCTACTTCGGGTACCAGGAGTACTGGACTAAAGAAGGGGTGTTGGATGTGTGGGGAGCCACACTACCAATGCGACTACCCGGTGGAGAGGACTAGAGTGTCTAGATCAGCTAGACCCACTACCGTGGGAGATATGGGCAAGGCCCATCAAATTCATGCAGCAATGAATAATCGCCAGACAGAGCACCATTCGATTGTACTCAAGATGTTATGTACCATCGCTGACCAGACCCTTAGTATTTTGATAGATCTCGGTGTTATCGAGAGTTTCATTTCGGGTGCAGCACTAAAAAGGATTAAGGTAAAGGAAGTCAAACAATATGAGTTTATCTTTGTAGAGATGGCTTCGAGAGCCAAACAGAAGGTTAGAGGAAAGGTTACGGGCTGTACCCTTAACCTAGGAGAGTTTGTCACCAGGGCCAACCTATACGTCACAATATTAGGATCTTATGACGTCGTGATTGTTATGGACTGGTTGGAATCACATGAGGCAATACTCAATTGTAAGACCAAACGGTTGAGCTTGGTCGATAATGAGGGAAAAAGATGATTGTTTGTAGGTCGAAACTAGGGAGTTTCCCCAAGGTTCATCTCTTCCTTGAATCTATAGAAGAGCATGCTCAAGGGGTGTAATATTTATGCGATATTTGTGTTAAATGAGAAGGGAGTAGCGGAAGGTCTAGAACACCTTCTGGTCACTAGCAAATTTGGTTCATTTTGCAACGAAAATTTCAATGCTCTTGTGACATTATGTCATTTATATTGCAATGAATATTGAGTCTCTGAAACGTCATTTTATGGCATGTGGAAATTTCAATGAAATTGAATTAACGTCGCAAGAGCGATGACCCTAGGGAAATTCTAACAATTGCGACAAAAAAAGAAATATCGTCGCCAATACGACAATAAAGGTAAACAATGTGAAACCAACTTTTTGTCTCAATTGCGATGACCTTTGCGACGACGAATTCTATTGTTTCTGTAGCTAAATTGTCACAGTAAGTTTAGTTGTCGTTGCAATAGAGACGACAACTTTTCGTTGGCCATATAGAAAAATTGTCACAGCTAGTTAAGTTGTCGTCGCACTTGCAACGGCAACTTTTCATTGGCCATATAGCAAAAGTGTCGCAACAAGTTATGTCTTCGTTGCAATTACGATGACAACTTTTCGTTGGTCATATAGAAAAAATTTCGCAGCAAGTTGAGTCGTCGTCGCAATTGCGACGACAACTTTTCATTGGTCATATCGCAAAATGGTCGCAGCAAGTTAAGTTGCGTCGCAATTGTGACGAACAATATTTATTTAAAAAAAAAATTAAAAAATCATTTTAGGCTGCAATTTTAATATTAATATTACCATATGCTCCAAGTGGAACATGGTTTCTACAATAATTCCTTGGATAATGGGGATGGGTCTCAATGCCTTGATAATGTGCATGATAGGACAATAAATCCCTTAGGCTCTAAATGAATCTTTCGAGGACCTACAAGGGCCATGGACAAGCCCACAAACCACAAAACATGCCCTATATAAGATATCATTATCATTAGAGTGGTATGTGGTTGTATTTAGAAGGTTTTATGCAGGATGATTTTAGGGGCTAAATTTCGCTCATGGGCTAATTTTCCATGGTTTTTCCAAAAAAAATTCTCTATTATAAAAATGATTCGCCCAAATTCTATAGGATAAAATTATTTTACCTTAAAAATCGCCAAAATTTCATACAAACTATATAGAATCCTTAGAAAGTTGAATATTTTTACAAAAATATCGCCAAGCATTTATAGTTGGCATATGAAGGATTACTAATATTCACCAAGGTTTCTACATTTTAAAATTAATTTCCATCCTTAAAATCATCCCTGTTAGGGATGGGTACTAGAGCCTTGACCATGGTTGAGTTAGAAGTCGAGGGAATTATGAACTAAGTTAATATTCTTGATCTAATAGGCCATGATCTAGGCCTCAAACTACAACATAGTTCCTTTAAAGTGAATCTTTGTCATATAAGTAGGATATGGGTATAATAATGAGTTTTTTCATAGTAGGAATGGATCTCAAGGACTTTACCATAACAAAGGGAGGACAATAAGGGCCTTATTCCATAAATGTATTTGTAAATGAACATTACCTTCAACATAATCCATTTAGAGGAAATATTTGGCCTCCAAGTTGAATATGTGTACCATTATGAAATATTTTGCACTAGGGACATGTGCATTAAGTTATTAGCCATGGTCAAGCGAGGAAAATAAATCACTTGGTTCATTTATATATGAATCCTTTAGGGATTAAGGGACATAATCAATTCCCTAAACCACATAACATGTTGTCTATATGGAATCCTTGAGTGAGATATGGATATTGTAATAATTTTTTGTGTATCAAAGATGGATATGAAGGATTTAACCATGGTTGGGGGATAAATCCAAGGAATTAGGCCTTGAAAAAATATTATTGGGTTAATAGGCCATGATTAAAGCCATGAACTGGAACATGAGGCATTTAAAGGGGATCTTTTGCATACAGGTTGGATGAAGTTTCCATTAGGATTTTTTGTGTAGTAGGGATTTATGTTGGGGGCTTGACCATGATTAGGTGATGAAAATAGGGTCCTTAATCCATAAAGTATGATCAAGGCCTTTAACTACAACATCATCCCTTTAAAGGGGATATTTTTCATATGAATGAGAAAGGGTTTCCATTAGGATTTTTTGTGTAGCCGA